>VWZO01015147.1:557570-957458 GCA_013396975.1 Bucco capensis
GCACTCCCTAACTCACTAGTCATTATTGTCATGGTGAGTTCAGTGTTCCCATTGGAAACCTGGTTAGGATTTCTCTTTTAGCACTGATCAGAGATTAACTGCAGTTGATGGCACATCCTTTTCCCCTGACAGATGAAGTGCCCAAAGAACAGCCTCTCTTTCCCATGACAACTGAACTGGATGCCAGAGCTTCAGTGAAAGGTTAAGTGAGCAAAAAATGTCATCACGGACTCTATCATACATTAACTATTCCCTACAGTAAATTTCTCATGAAATTCAGCATTTTAACAAGAATAAGAAAACACTTATTACATACAAGCCAAGGCCACCTGATGATCTCGTCCAGTCTGAGTGCAATAAATATGAACTGCAGAATATTGACTGAACACAAGATTTCCAGCTAGAAAGAGAGAACATATAAATTAACACTTAGCATACTAAAGCTACTTCCAAGATAAGCAAAGCATCTGTCAAAGGACAGATGTCAAAACTAAAGAATTCTCTCTCAATACTCAGCTTGTGCTAATGTTCTTTTTAAATAAAACAAATTAAAAAGCTAAACACCATCCAAAAATCAGATTTTTAATTGTCATGGGGTTCTTTGAGGCCACAGTAAAAACAAAATTCCCTTAAAAAAAGAATTCTTACTGAATTTAAGTTTATTGCCAAATGTCACAACCATGGGAAGATCTAGAGAAAACTTGTGAAGTTCTTCCAAAACCAAAAGGAGTAAGTTAAAAGGAAAGAACACAGACGCAGAAAATAAAAACCTCCTGTTTTATGCCTACTTTTCACATTCCCAAATTAAAGATTAAGCACACAAATTGCTATAGTATGAAATTTTTAACAGTGATTATCTAGGGCTCTTGAATTTCAATTCTGCCTAGGGACAGTGCTTACAATCAGTGGAATTTTCTTCAGTAATTCCTGTTCTAGTGTCTAGTATAATCCATATTGCAGAGTTTGTGTCAAGTTCTTTTAACACATACCAATAAAAAGGCAGGCTTAAAACAATTTGTTAGTTGATAAAAACCTAGAATATATTACCAAAAAATTCTATTCCCAATCCTGATTTTTCACTCTAGCAGATCAGTGCATACAATTACTTGAAGTGTGGCAGACATCCACACCATGCTTTACTGAGAGGTGAATTGTAACTGAACTGGTAGGGTGTCTTGCATTCCCACACATTTAACAAAGGAAAAGGAAGCATTACCTCCAGGGACCTGTCATGTCGGAATCCCCACACACAAGCTGCAACTGACACTGGAGATACAAAGAATAATGGCATGAAGACCAGAAGCCAGAAATGAGTTCCTCTTTCAATCCTGTCACACACCAGAACTTCAAACATCAGTAGCAGCAGGTGGATGCCTACTGCAATTAACATAGCCTTGAACTCCACACAGGTTTCTCCTTCTGCTCTGAAAACAGGAGAAAGAAGCATTCAGCTTACTTTTCAATAGGGAAGTGGGTTGTCCCACAAACATTCCAAGACACATTGTTTACCATTGTTAAGTTTCAAATAGTAACACTTGTTTTCAACAAACCGACATTATGCCCAAAGATCCACTATTAAACTATACTCCTGATAATCCACCAGGATTTCTTGCCATGAAGCTGCACATTTAAAGTACCTCACTCAAAAGAGGCAGTGGGACTTCTACAACTTCAACATTTTCTCAGGATTCCATAGCTGTGCACATAAGCCAGCATTTTTTTTTGCTACTATGTAAAGACTCAGATACCATGCAGGCTGTTAGGAAATATGCTAAGTCTAAAATTATCTCTTTGGTTCTTGCAGCAGCATTCACTGAATCAACATGTTTCCCTAGAATTTGTTTATTCATCAGAATATTGCCACAGAATATTGTCTATTACTACGAAGCAAAATGCCTGTGAAAATAACAGCACTCACAGAAATGACACCTTTTCCTACACAAGTAGAACCATTATTGGAAGGACAAAACAAGAATCTGAACCACACAAAATATATCAGAATGAGACCTGTGCATAACATTTTTCACTTTACATTCCTTACTGATAGAAAAGAGGACTGAATTTATTGCACTTCATTTAAGGTAGTTTTTCTTTTCCCCTAGCATGTTCAAATTCACATCCTACTTGGATTACCAAAAAAGTAAACACTGAGATATTTAAAGGTCTGAAAGTTATTTTACCCTAGGCTAACATATCAATGCTAAACAAACTTTGGCAAAAAATGAATTGACAGAATTTGTTCCCACAAACATGACTTTGCAAATGTAGACATTTGCTTATATTAATGCACTGAACTACTTGAACGTTTCTCATAAAACTACAACTAAAGTCTTAAAATTCTTGATGTTCACAGCATATTCAAGAATTGCTGAATACTCACCCATGTGTTCACTGAGGTTATATGCACACTCAGGAGAAAAACAAAACAACACAAACCTAACATTCTTCAGGCTGATCTGTACATTTCAGGAATCTGATTTAGAAACTAATTCAATTAAATATAGTATATTCCTAGTGCATAAAAAGATACATATTTCTATATAGCTTAGACTAAAGTAAGGGATTCCCAGTATTCTAACAGAAAAGTGCAAGAAGGCACTCCATGAGAAGTTTTAGCTTCCCAAAGACAATCTTGTTGAAGCTTGTGATAAACTACTGCAAACTAGGATTAAGACATTCATAGCTGCATAAACCTGTTTGCAGACAATATAGGCTATGATAACTATTTTAAATAAGTTGGAAACAAACCTTCTTGCTGCTTTGTCTTATGTTGTTAAAAACGTATGGATTCAGTATGGAAAACACATTATGTTACCTCTGTTTTGCAAAATAAATATCCTCCACTTACCGATACTGCGGGTTTCGTGCCCATACTCCTGTTCCCACTGAGGCACCAACAATCACCATTAACTTCCAGAGCCAGATTGGAGCAAATACAGCCCAGTAACTCCATTGAATTTTGTCATCCAGACGGAGAGAGAGCAAGACAGAAAAAAGCAGCAGGCAGGCGTAAATAAGAAATTTGCTATTAAACAAACAAAAAACCCAGAGTCAGAAATTAAGGCGGGCAACCTGACACGAACTATGCAGAGAACAAGAAAATCAGTCATAGCTAAAATTTAACCAGGATACTTCCCAACAGAAAAATGTGTGTCAAATTGCTTTGCAAAGAATCCAGTCAGTTCAGAAAAGTCAAAATATTTCATCATAAATACAGCATGTCATCTCATTTACTTATAAAACCACTGCTTCAAGGAAACACATCAAAAGCATTACTGCATGAAAAAAGTAATGCATGGACCTCTATCAATATTTTCCTCTGTATTATTAGAGGCTCAGAAATAGACCTGTTATACATGTTTCTAGAAAATGTGTTCCTTCATATAAATGAAGGAACATGAGAGAGGTTTTGACATTCAAAACTATGCTAGATAATTTAAGTAATTCTAGTCATGCTATTTTTAACTGGAGTAAAAACTCTTGTATATTGTAATATGGTAGAGTCCAGAGGGTTTTTTTGTGGGGTTGGTTGGTTTTTTTGCTGTTGGTTTTTAATTTTTATGTTCAGTTAAAACCCCCAACATTATGGGGCAGGGGGGGGAAGTTAAGCTTTTAATTAATTTATTGATTCTAATGTGAAGTTACTAACTGGAATATTGAGGGATGGTGTTTGCAAGTCTAAAATAGTCATGTTGATATATTCTTATAAACTAGTCAACGCAAGAATGAATAAACGTATATGGAACATTTGAGAGCAGTGGCACAGCAACTGCCTGTACCACCAAAAATCAGACAAAATAATTATATAGCACGTGATTTCCTCACACTACAGGAAGGGGAAAAAGTCACCCACTCATTCACTAGAGGATCACAGACTGCTTTCTAAAACATGTAATTAGGCTTCAACACCACTTTGGTGCAGTAATTATATATGTATTTTAGAACACAGAAACTAAGGAGCAAATATTTGCTACGGAGAAAAGCAGCAGCTTTACTATCCTCACTCCAAGAGCACAACTCAAAACTATCCACGTGCACTCTCATCAAATAATAAAACATTCATTAGATGGGCATTGCCTTGCTTAGATATCAATCTGCTTTGTCTCTGTTCAGAACAAGTGTCTCAGCTGCCCCTTAATGAGAAAAAGCACTCTTATTGTATGAGAATCTCCTCCCATACTTGATGAAAATACCTCGGGACAGAATGATACAACACCACAATCACTGTTCACAGCAAGAAAGAGAGATCCCTTAGCTTCCTGGGCCATTCATACTTTTCCCAACATTCAATATCTGTGTATTCTGTACTGCTCCTGGCTCCTCAATACAGATGTAAAGTGCCATAGGGTAAAATTCCACTGCCCCCCAAGTGTTCCAGTAAATATCTAAACATTCAAGATGAAGTTATCTGCACAAGTACAACATTCAGCTTGCTCAGTCATCAATTACATGGCATCCAAATAAGCTGCGAGCATCACTTAGAAATAACAAAACTTCATAAGCTTCTGGAACTTTTTTCCTACTGTTCTATTACTTCCAACGACACATTTCAACAGTTTATTTCATCCTCTTCCACAACAATGCACTTCCTGAAGCATTGGTTACCCTTCTGTTGTCTGAACTGCCAACTCAACACAGCTTTTTCTAATTGCAATCATGTAAGGCCTCTTTCACAAGCAAGATTTTTCCAGGATTCTCAGGATTTCATGCCACCCTGCACAAGCTGCTTGCAGGCCATTACTCCGTGGTCTTAAAATACCTGGTAACAGCAAAACCAGTAAAAATCAACCCATTCTCTCAGCTTCTTTCAAAGTTACATGAATCTGTACTTGCTTGGCAAGACAGCAGAAGCCCAAGTTGTAGTGACTATCATTTTCTTAATTGGAAGAGAGGCCAAAAAGAGAAATCCCTATCAGCAATTCTTCATATCTAGACTAGGACTGATGTAAAAAACGAGCCTTTACCATATGCTAAATGCCTGTGTTAAGAGTCTGAGGCAACTCTGCCATCCAGTGTAAAGCTTTATACCCGAAACCATCACACTGAAAAACCTCAAAAAACAGAGTAAGACTCAAAGACATCCGAGGAAGTCACATAATAAAAGATTAGAATTTACCCTAGGAACCAGAAGAGTGCCAGCTGAGGGGAGGCACATACCGACATCCGCGGGCGCTGAGACGGGAAACCGATCAGGAGGAGCGTGTTCCAAACGCCCCCCGTGCCGCCTGGACCGGAGCGCTTCCACCCGCCGGGCGGAAGGACCACACACAAGGCAGAGCTCCGTGGAAACGTTCAAGGTTTGCACAGCCCAGCACTGCTCCAGCCCCGGCCGGCACCGATCCCCAGCGCTCTCCCGGGCTAACGCTACCCCAGCCGGTTTCTGTCTGGGGCGACCGCGGGCGCTGCACGGCCGCACCGAGACCCCACGCCGAGCTCTGCCGCGGGCGGAGTGGGGAGGGGCAGCGGAGACGGGCCCGGCGGTGCTTCCCCCCGCGCCCCTCGCCGCCGGCTCCGCCTCGACCCAGCCGCAGCTTGGGCCTCGCCGCCGATTCCGGATACGTCCCGCTAACGGCGCGGGAGAGGGGAACCTGCACCCAACAGCAGGGCCACGCCGGGGCAAGGAGCTGCCGGGACCGGGGCAGGTGCCGTTCCACCACCCTACCAACCGACAACAGCAGCCCACCGAACGGGCCCTGACGAGGCAACGCAGCCCGAGGCCGCCCGTTAAGCACCGGGCCGCCCTCACCTGGGGTTGAAATCCTGGAACAAGCCGCGCAGGTTCATCGCGGCTCGACCCTCCACCCCTACTGCACTCTACCAGGCACGCATGGCGCGGCCGCCGCCGCCGCCACCGGAGCCTCGCCTAGCCTCGCCGCCACTCCGCCTCCGCCGGAACCGGGCAGCCCGGACCGCACTGCGCATGCCCTCCGCCCGCCAGGCCCCACGGCAGCGTTCGCCTGCCGGGAAACGGGCAGCTTCCCTACCAGGCTTCACTGGCCAGGACTGCGCATACACCCGCTGACAAGCGAGGCGGAGGCTGTGCCAGGAGGTAGGCTGGGCTTCGGCTCGGGTAGGGCGGTGGCGGCAGAGCCGTTGCTACGCCACTGGTCCGTCAGCCTTGTTGGGTTATGGGACACTCTTCCAGCCACACAACAGTAGGAGCAGGTCTTACTTAGGGTCGGGCCCGAAGCCCATCCCGGCGGTGGCTGGTGGGCCGTGCCCCAATCAGAAGATGGGAGGGAAGGGTCCGGGCCCATCCCTGCTGAAGCCTCCTCCCGCCCGAAAGCAGGCTGCTCCCGCAGCGGCTGCGAGTGTGGTGGCGTTTGGGGTATGCGGCGCTGTGTGTTTGGTATTCGGGGAACAGCTCTACTAAAAGTTGTCGAAATCCAGTGCTCACTGAGAAACGTTTCAAATATCTATACTTGTATATAGACGTAGATATTTAAAGCCAGTTAACTTTGTTTTGGGGAATCAATATGGCATTTTCTGGCTTATGTTTAAAAAGGTTTTTGATGGACTAGGACAATTCTGCAGTCTTTACTAGAAATAAAAGCATGGCGTATGTCAGACTGCATAGTAGAGAGTGGAGTTTCTATCCAGTTCCTTAGTAGGCTTAAATTTGTGTTTGGTTTGGGCTTTGGAAAGCCTGGGTGCACTAACTGGCTGCTCACATACAGTCTTTTGTCAAGAGGCTTGCTGCAGAGAGACATAAAGGAATATCCACCTCTTCCAACCCTGGAGTCATGTTGGCAATGTTTATCACCAGTTGTGTTACTTCCTTTTAAATTACATAAGTTAAACACTGTGCTTGGTTATTTTATAAACATGGGCTTAGACAATCTGTTCTGAATCTGTTCAGGATATCTCATATTTGTCACCTGCTCATTTCTGTTTCCTCACACTTGAGTAAGCTTATACTGCCTTGTTATGTATTAATAGTAAGTCATCATCAGATATTCTTCAAACTATCAGTGAGACCAGGCTCAGATGACCTGGAGGCAGTTTGGTTTTGGTTTGGTTTTTTGTGTGTGTGATTTTGCCACTTAGTTTCTGCTGCAATTTGTGACATGGCTGTTGTTGCATATTTATAGCATTAAATCCTATGTTACGTGGACACAGTGTCTGGCTGTCTTCAGGGACTAGTGATACCAATACTGGTATCTGGCCCTCATTGGATTGAACAGGCTAATTTCCTGTTACAAGGAAATGTAACAAATGCTACTGGAAGGGAAGATAGCAATGAAAGTAGGAATTAACACAAGGAGACAGAAAAAGTCAACTTAGCTCCTTCTAGGTGGTAGAAGCAGAGGTAGCAATGGACAAGTCTTTGGCAAATTATCTTCTTTGCAGTCACATTGGAATAGCACCTAGGGATGCGCTTCTCTCAAACCACTCTTTTCATGGTTGCTTTTCCTTTGTGTGCTTATATTGGAAACATGCACCTCACTATATTTGTTTAAATGTTCAGCTGATTTTTAGGACACTGATACATAATGCTTATTGAAATTTATCTCCAGAAAATAACTATGAAATCTCAAAGTGCTATTTTAAAGGTAGAAAAAAAATGATGTTAACTCATTTATTGAGCGTTACTCAGCATGTTGCCTGAAGAACTAAAAGCAGTCTTCATATGTTATTTAGCTTGATCTGTGCACGTGCCCAATGGAGTACAGAAGTAATATAGAGGAGGTTGTTTTCTTGTCAGCATTATTTTAAACTACATTATTATTATTGGTAATCCCTCTTCTATGGATATGATTTCAAGAGTTTAGTTTTGATTTATTATTGTGGAAACTGCATGCTTTCTGTCTGCTGCTGGTTGAGACTTGAACACTAGGAATTTAATATCTTATTAATCTAGGTATGAATCAATGTGTTCAGTAGGAAAAAAAAGAGAAAAAAGTCCATTCTAAAAAGGCTGAGACCTCCTTTACTTGCATATTTGGGAACTGATCACAGCAGCCCTTAACGTCCTTGCATAACGACGAATGTTGAAAATTGTGCAGATAGTGGTTAAATGCTGCAAAAATGATTGAATGCTCAGAAAAAAAATGTCCTAAGGAGTTGAGTGTATTTCAAAGACACCGAGATCACTTAATTATGTTACCTACATACCCTTTTGGAGACAAAATATTAGGTACTGAAAGACTCTTCAGCCATGTTAGGAGAGAAGAATCAAGGCTGAGGACTTCAGCTAAACAAATGCTGGTTAAAAAGGAGACAACTGGGCTTTCTTTTGTCTTTTTTTTTTTTTAATGAATTAATTAACTGTAGAAAAACAAGACCCTGGGAAACAGGAGATTTTTCATTTTTAAATGAAGTCTGGGTGCCTCTCTGGAAGATATATGCTAATCAGACTCAAGTCAATGAGCTTGACTGTAACAAGGGTTACAAAATTAGATAGCAGATCAGGACAGAGTATATGATGGCTCTATATTGGGATAGATTATCTGATGACTATTTCTGAACTGAAAATCCCCATAGCTCCTCACTAATCAAGATTACATTGCAAGTGAAATGGTAATAAAAGAAAAATTCAACCATATCTTTAGCTTCTGCAGAAAGATGAAAAAAGGACTGAAAAGGAAATGGTCTAAGTCTTCATCCAGTGCTAACAGGACTGGTAATTTATACCAGCTAAGAAGCTAGGCTTATGTGCAATGCGATTTATTAAATGCCATAGCTACTTGTGGCCCTCGACAGTATTCATTAGCTAATATGATCTACTCAAAGCTGTGATTCATCTGGAGATACTCACTGGCAGACTGCAGATACAAATTTAACTGCACTGGCAACAGCACAAATTGCTGACAGACTTCCACAAGAGGAGCTTTCTGCACAATATATTCAACTGGTAAGACAAAGGTATGTCAAAGGTTACAAGAAAGCAAGGACATGCCAGCACAAGTAAGAGCAGTGGAGAGGGTATGTGAGAAGATTGGTAAGAAATCTGGATGGGAGAGAAGCATGAAAATATAATGGAAGAAAAGAGAAAGAATGGAAAGGATGAGGGCTATGAAAAGTGCCCATAGGACAGGACCTGTGGCAGGGCAGTACACAAGCTTCTAAGGAACCAAAGAATTACCAGGCTTAAAAAACTGGAAACTTGTTTTTCATTCTATTTTTTCAGAACTTGAGCTTTACTAGTTTAGAAAAGGGAACAAACAGGCATAATGTATTTATCCAAGATAAAATACATCTACTGCAATGCATAAAGAAGCCACTAGACAAGACAGTTCCTGTAAGCATTATCCTCAGCCAGATGCAATCATAAAGCAAAATCAAAATAATATTAACAAAGAGTTATCTTAGCTTAAGAACTGTTCATAATTCAGAAGACTAATAAAGCAGCTTGCCATTTCTAAGAATATTCATGAAGGTCTACAGGAGTAAATCAGTAAAGATTTCTTTTGCAATTAGAAAGTCTGGCTTACTGCCCAGGCAGCAAAATAGTTCCTATGAGGGATAAAGAACTAGGAAAGAAATCCCTAGTTACAGAAAACATGATAGAGAAAAAGCTGGAAAAAAAAAAGATAACTAGACAGAAAGAAAACAGCTCTTTGCTGTTAGACCCAAGCTGCAGGTGCCACAGCTGAGAAACCTCCACTCACAGACATTTTGTTTTCCTCAAAGTTACTCAAAGTAGTTAAAAAAGTCCTATATAGCTTCTGTAGTCACTGCCATTACTGCTTTCATAAGCCATCTACTTGTATTCTCATTCTGCTTAACAAAACCATAAACTAGGAGGTTCCCTATCCTTGACTGACCGAAGTTAAGTGAAGGAAACAAAACTTGAATCAGCCTTCTAATTTGTCAAGCTTGCTTTTCCATTGACAGTCAGCCTTGACTCCCTTCTAACGTACCCTGCAATTCCTGTATCCAGTTTGCTTCTCAAAGCATCACTGTTAGATGATTGGAATACAGGAACATTTAGAGGGAGGACAGCAGTTCAGTAATAATTTACTCATGTGGCTGACAGCATAGCCATGAACTGTTTCTAGGATCATCCTTTATTGTCTATGACAGAATATCAAATTGTTTACAAAAACAAATCTCCAGGTTTGAAAATCCCCATTTAAATTTCTGTTGATTTTACTGTAGGCCTTACTGTTGACATTTACTCACAGAATAAAGAGACATTGACCAGAAATTGACAAAGAGATTGTTCAATCTATTATAAAATCTTTAAACCAGACTGTAATTTTGCACAGTTAAAACCAGCAATGATCTACATCTGCACAGATATTATTGTCATTGGCATTACAAACAGCTGCTTAATTTTTAAAATAGAACCTTCAGTTTCATTCAATTTCTGTAAGAATATTGTTTTGTGTCCTATTTGGGAAGTTAAAGGGCAAAGGCTTTAAATCATACTGGTTGCATTTGTGTATTGGATGTTGTGCCCTAAATTGATATCCTCCAGCTTGAAAACTATTTGTAGAGTTATAGAACCATAGATTTGTAGTTCAGCAAGTTGCTCTTTATATTAATGCCAGCTAGGATTATGATGGGAAGCAATTTATCCTACTAAAACACTATGAAGTCCATAAGATATTCTGTCAGGAGGATGCTAGAAAATGTATTGTTGTGCCACTATTCGGCCAAAGCAGGATTTGACACAATGTTTTGACATCACCTGCAAAAGTTGTATATGGTTTAATGATATATACTCTACTTTTCCATCTTAAACTAGTTTCACTCATTACTTGTTGAGTGTTGTTGAGAGGAAGCTCATTTAAACAAGTCATGTTCCTTGCCCCTTTTCTTATGCAATCTTTTTCCTGCCTTGCCACAGCTTCAAAGTTACTAGTTTTTTATGGTGCTCTGTGTCTGAGCTTTCTGCCACTCCTTTCCCTTCCACTGTGTTTAGGAGCTGTTGAAATAAAGCTGGAAAAAGAAGGCATTGGATCATTGCTTTAGAAATAAATCCTATCAGTCTCCTAATAATGGTCATTTGTCAGAGTCAATGCTTTCCTTCAAAGCCTTCTTAATTCCTTTAGGCTTTGATGGTGGATCAGTAGTATTCAGGACAAAATACAACTCTGTATTTGCAGTTTAACTTTCAGCCCCATCATACTATCAAGGCTATTTGGACCAGCTGGACCCATAACCACTTAAGGAAGTTACATACATTTCTCAGTGGAGATAGGATTCTGAGAAAATAAGGAAGTCTTCAGGAAGATTCCTGTGCCAGATAATTTGTCAAATCCCTAGAGCACTGGAGACTTCTGTACCTAGTGACCAACAAACCTAACTACCCCCCCACAGTAGCTTTATAGTGGTTGAAGTGGGAGCCCAGTATGGCTCTTATAAAAATCAGTGGTGGTGGTGGGATCTTACTGACTCAAATGAGGTCAATGTGAGAGCTGTTTTGTATTAACTGAAGGACACAGGTCAGCTTGGCCTGGGTTTAGATTTCTTCAGTTTGACCAGTGTACTCTATTCATCAAGTATTTCAGGTAACACTTTCTTCATTAATTAAAAGTAAATAGATCCAGGAACGAGCAAGGCTTGATTTTTTGCTTCCTTTAATAGCTTTTTCAAACACTGTCACTATGCAACTTCTTCACTGATATTCCTGTCACATTCCTTGGAGACTTTTGGGTTTTTAATTGCACAGTGCTGATTTTCATATTTTCTTTCAGCTCACACTTTGTTCTTGTTTAATTGCCAAAAGTGATATTCATCCAAACTGTAAACACAACTAACCAAAGTGCAGGTTTTCTGCCCTGCAGTAGTTTGTTCTATGGATAGAATTTACCACATAGATTATTGTTTGGTTTTTTGGTTTGGTTTTGGTTTTTTTTTTTTAAATAGCAAAGCATCACATTTCTTTGCTATTATTAAAATTTTTTATGTTTCTGATTACAAAAAAATGTATCTGCAGCAGAAGTGTTCTTATATAAGTTGAAAAGAGAACATTGAATTTGCAATATTTTTGAATAAGAAATTGTATAAATTTACAATTGGAAAAAAAAATGCATTAAGTCATTTATACAATAGAAATACAGTATCTCTTTGAGTTTTAAGTATTGCATATAACTTTAACACAGTAGACTGATTGTAAATGTAGAATATTTGATATAAAATTCCTATGGTTTTGCTATAAAACTCATTGTGTTTGACTAATAGACCTTAGTTGCATTGTTAGGTTGACTAATCACCTTAGTCCAACATAAAATAATTTAAGTCTATAATTTCTGTTCTTACCATTGAAAAATATAGAGGTGTTTAACATGAGATTTCTAAGGAATTTTAAAATTGCACTGCAGTTCTGCTTGTGTTTTCTCTAAATCTGCTATGTTTTTTGTTAACTTCCACTCTACCTCTACTTGATAAGTGCTGCATGTTATGAAGGGGAGGCAATTTGAGCTTTACCTTGACCTGATAACCCATGTGAAAAGACTGACTTGTCAACTGTCCTGAAAACTAGGAGCTCTTGTCCTCTCTAAACATTTATATTTCAACTAAAGAAATGGCACTGGGAATGGAACCTTCCACCAGGAAGAACAAAATCTGCCAGTAAAAGGAACTGATTGTGCCTATCATATTATGTCTAGGGAAGTTGATGGGAATTCTGCATCCAACTAAGTGTCTAACTATTTACATTCCTTCTTTTTTAAGTAAAGACACCTGGCAATTTTAGCTCAAGCATTATTCAGATTAGGAATTTAAGAACTTTAGTACTGACACAGGTGCAATGTTCCAAGAATCTCAAGGATAACACTGACTTCAAATGAAATTTCTTTCAGAAGTCAAGCCAGATAGCATGAGATAAATGCTTAAATGCCAACAAATCAAGTAACAGTTTGGGGATTCTGTATACATGAGGTGAGTTCAGTTCAGCATGCCTTGCAGCAGTGTAATAATTTGCAGCCATATAGCACGTGGGTTAAAATACTAGCATCCTGATGGAGTAACAGTGCACAACATATACTTTAGTCAGTGATGCAGGGCAGTGATAAATCAGGCTTCATCTGATCAGGAACTGGATGTAATCAGAGCATGCAGGTTAGACAGAAATAGTCTTGGAGTTTTGTGTCCTTTTATGCTGACAAAAGAATGAAATGTAGAGTCATTTTAGTAATGAAACACAAGCTATTCCATCCTGCAGTTATACTCAGGGGTAGTACCAATTTCTGAATACCTTGTGGATTGTATCTTGATCTGTTACATATTGAATTGGGAAAGTTGCGGAAATGTGGTTCTCAGGATTTTTTCTTCTAGTGAACCTACTAGAGCTACTGTGGAGCTTATCATATCTGGCACATTGATGGAACGCTTCTGGAGGTATAGGCCATTTTCAGTTGATGAAACAGTGTTACTCATGGGTAGCTGTAAATCAGTATGTATAATCTTGCAAATCATAATTTGGAAGCTGCTGGCATAGTAACAGAATCAGTCTCCTACTGTGTACACAGTAAACTCAAAGCAGTGCAAGAAATATCTACAGTGGCAGCAAGCAAAAGTGTTCTTTGTAGTTCTGAATCTTCTACCTCACAGCTCTGTTCCCTAAGGTGAACTGTGAAGAAGGAGACAGGTAGAGAAAGGAAGAATTTGATCTTGTAAAAAGACATTGTTATTCACTATTAAAATTGCTAGTTCTGTGTATCTTGGTCTTAGTACTGTTCTGTTTTAGCCAAGCATGATAAAAAGTGTAATTAAAAGAATCCTAAAGAGTAGTAAGTCCTTGCTAATTTCTAAAAGGCTTTATCCTAACCTTGAGCAGTTTTAAATTCTGCCTTGCTGCCTAATTACAGATCCCTGCTTATCCTCTCCTGGTCTTCTGCCTTCATGAAACTTGCTGTGTATCCCACAGTTTGCATGTCCACAGGAAGCAGGATCTGTGTCTTTGCAGGAATCACTTCTCTCATGCATTGTAAGTGAATGACGCTACAGAAAACATCACCTTAGTCAGAGCAAAGTAGTCATGTACTTCAGTGTCCTTGTCAAGTTGCTAATTGCAAGGCTTTAGTGTTTGAAATGAAGAGTTGCTTAAGAGAGAAAGGTGACCTCCCTGTTAGCCATACCTGAATGCTGATGAGCTTATTCACTTCCCCTCTAAGGCACTTATAACAAGGAAAATGGGAGGTTGGTTAGATTTCACTATTAACAATAAATGGAAGGCAGATTATTTTTGTAGGGATTTTTGTTTTGTTTTTAAACAACTGTATTTTGTATCTATACTGAGGATGCCATCCAAAATACCCTCTAAAATCAGCAGCAACTATTAATCCAGAATAGCAAACAGAACAGAGTTTCTACATGTTTAAATAATAGATCAATCCTTGCCAGCTACCCACATTAGTAGTATGCCATGCCATCTTGTTTACAGAGGCTTCCCTGTTTGCAGACCTTACCTCTTTATTGTGCTCACCATGTAACTTGAGAAATTGCCAGTTTCAGTGCTTGTGTGCAAGAAAGATGTTTCTTAGGGGCTGTGCTGCAGTGTGCTTGCCTGCCCTCAGTAAGCACTTAGGACAAGGTGGTTTCTTTGAGCACTACCTGAATTGTAGGCACTTTTCCTGACATGGGTGCAGGGAGGGTCAGGAAGAACTCCAGTTCCTCAATCCACCCATCTTTCTCTGGCTAGCACATCAGAGACAGAGCTGGTAGTATCTAATTTGCTGTGTTTACAGGCCTAACAGGAAACGGGAGAAACCATGACTGAGGTGTGCCTTTGATTCATTGCTTTTGCTGGTGGTAACAGCACCTGCCTTACCTATTGCCCAGTACTCTGAAGTCAGTCTGAATAGTATATTGAAACAGCTCTGATGCTACATGTACTTGGGAAAACTCATGGTGTGAGATCACTAACCTAGGACTTGGTGGGGAGACAGTGTGCTACAGGTGAGCAGATCTGCATGACTTACTTCAGCCATGGAGAAATGAATGTATATAAAATGAAGACTTGTAATGAATATTTTTGGATTAGGACTGTATTTTGTAAGGCTTACAATGCATTTTGCAATGCATAGCTCTGCAAAGTAAACCACAGACTACAATGGTGGATAAATTCCATTTATCATGAGAATATTAACAAGCTGAGAGTCTATGCAGATGCCTCTAATAGGATGTTTTTTAGCTTGTCCTTGAGTACTAATCCATCCAACAGAGGAGGATCAAAGCCATTTTGCAATATAGGGAAACAGCAGATAAAGCCAAGTTGTTCACATACTTTCTAAAGCAAAATAAAATTATTTACCTGATATTTGCATTAATTTCTTCATAAATTATTCCTTAGATGCTGACTTGAGAGATTGTTACTTATTAGCCCTGACTCATCACACCCCATACAGCAGGGGTTTAGTTCAGGAGCTGTGTGACAGGCAGCTTAAATGCCCATACATCCGGGGTGGAGTGGACATCTGAGCTGTGAGACCAGTTTGTCAAATACATACTATTAGGGCTGTGATTTCATTGTCTGCAGTCATTCACCTAGCATTATCCCAGTTTGCATTTTAGCATCAGAACTTCTGTGCTGTTTGAAAAAGAATTTTCCTGTGCAATTTTTTCTTCTAGTGGACTGAACTTAAGATGATTACTAAATACCCATGTTAGGCAAACCAGGAAATCCCTCTCAAGTACCACTTAGCATATTTGCATCTGAGATAGGCAAGCATTAGGGTAATTAAATGCATGTGCAATAGCAAAATATCACCTTAGCCTTTTCCATAAAAGTTTCCAAATGATGAGAAGTATCACTTGAGGATGCACTGTTCAATACATTTCCAGCAGTCAATCTACGCTAGGAGAGTTGCTAATACCTGTGAGATACACTGATTAGATGTAAAATTAATTCCAAAATATGCAATCATCAAATACACTGAATAATATTCATGAGCTGTTTGCATGTTTTATACTCTGCAGTAACTGAATTTGTAGTAAAAGAGTTCTTAATTTGATTCAAGCATTTCCAGTGTGTGTAGAAAGGAAGTGTAAGATCCACATGAAAAAAACTTCACTGCACAGTACATAATGGATTGGACTTCTGAACTACACATCCCACGGAAAGACCATTTTAGCCAGTCTTCCTGGTAAGCTTATGGTGAGTGCATACACAGTGCATTTCAAGCCTCAGGTATGATTCTTTATAGAGCAGAGAATCAGGCTATTTTCTAGCCCATTCTCTCAAAAGAGTTAGCAAAGCAAACCAGTTAGAGGAAACTAAGGCATTCTGTACTGTTTGTAAGCATCTGAAAATGCTTAAGTCTGATGAATTGTCTGCTTTTCTTAGTTGGCTTACACTTCCTGGGTTTTATCGTTTTTTTTCCAGTAAATCTACTCTCTTCTGAAGTATTCCTATAGCCATTTTAACTATGTTGCATTACAAAATTTTTAGTTTCAATTCAGTTTCATCATTCTGTCAACTTCAGAGCTGAGAAGAAGGGTTCTTCTGGCTCTGGGGTGGTTCAGTTTTAAGCATTGATAACTACTCTTATGAAAGAAGCCACCAACTTGGGGAATTTGATACCAATTTGATAGAAATGCCTTGGTGGTTTTAGGGTAAAGTTCCTGTATTTCTGCTTTAGATACTCCATTGCCCACATTTTTTACTGTATGTGCAGTACAGTTGGCATATCTGGTGCTTCTCATATGTACTGCTAAATCTACTGCCTCTGAGTAAGTGATAGGGTATGCAGAAATCCCAGACCAGCCTTCAAAATCTTAATATTCCCTTTGAATAACATCTCTTGGTAGAGAGGAAAAAAAAAAAAAAGGAACCATCTAGAAAAGCCTGGACAGTTTTTTGTGACAATTTCTCTTAATGGAGATAACTTCAAAGTTGGAGAAATGCCACAATTTGCACAATCTCAGGAGCACAGAAGGACTAATCCACCTCCCTGCTTGTCTCTGATGAGGCAGGCTCTGCTATCTGAACTTTTCACACTCAGCTATCGATTTTCTTTCCATACGCTAGTCCTCAGTATAAAAAAAACCCTGATGAATTAGGGCATTTTTGTCTCAGAACTCACATTGCCAACATTTTAATTTTAATGAGAAAGAACAACCAACAGAGTCTTGAAGCACAGAGAGAATAAAATTAGAGATTGCATTAGAGATGCATTGCTTTTCTGTAAACCCCCTAGATGTTGGTTTTTTTTTTAATAGCCTGATCCTAAGGACAGTGATATTTGCCATTTGTAGTTAGAGGAGCACCTAATACTTGGTAAGAAAGAAAAACCCACATGCCATCACAGGTACAGTTGTCATAGTGGTTTTCACATGCAAGTGAGGAGTTGGCTGGATACTTTCAAATATTGGTACATTTGTCATCACTTTAACTGCTTGTTAAATGTTTAAGACAACACAGTTACAGTCTTTTAATTCTTTTATGATCTTCTTGCAAGCAGCTTTATTATACTCTCTTGGTCTTCGGTAATCTTACAGTTGCAGATTGGGAAGCATCTGTATAGTTAACAGTGAGTTATTTTGTACAGTAATACAAACAGTAAATCTGGTCTCCCTTCCACAATTAAAGAGAGAAACCATGAAAAATTTCAGAACTTTTTATAAAACTACTTCTTCCTGAAACTTTGAATATTGTGGGGAGGGGACAATACACAGCTTTTCAGTTTGCTGAAGCCTGAGAAAAAGTCACCAAGTGCAGTCACTTAGAAGAGACTGAGCTCTGTTCTTACTCAGCAGATTGGTTCTGTTTTAGCTCAGGACACTCACATGAGTCAAAACATGGGTGTTGCACCCAACAGAGTGTTGTTCTCAAGGGTCTACAGGAACCTGTCCTCACTATATCTTGAGGTAGCTCTAGGAATACAATGTCTGTTTCAAGAACAAAAATGAGTATTAACTGATTGACAGATAGAACTGAAGTACAACTCTGAGACAGCTTCTCTAAATACTAAAGCTTGACTTCATCATTCCCCAATGTTATTTGCAGGAGAGACAAGTAACTGTTAGAATGCAATGAAGTATTACCTTTCCCAGGGACCTATTGCGAGAAGTGCCCAGGGGCTCCTGGAAGGGATAAACGTGGCCAAGGACGGGAGCTCCCTCCCACTACAACGCAGCCCCTTGGCCCATCCTGCCGCGCCATCCTCTTGACCGGCGCTATTCACCACACCGCTCCTGCCGCGCTGTGCTCCTGCGCAGGGCCGCGGTGCCACCGAGTGGGCACGTAGGGAAACAGCATCCTACCGGTAGCGGTCTCGGAGCTGGTTGGTTGGGCCGAGGCGGGTTAAAGCCTGGCAGTGGGCCGGCACCGGCAGCTGGGGCGGGTCCCGGGGGAGGTGTGAAGCCGGCCCGCCTCCGCAGCTTATTTAGGAGATGGCGGCAGCTTCCTGGTTCTGGTTGTGGTTCTGGCTCTGTCTGCTGGGCCTGCCCCGTGACGCCTTCGCTTTCGTCCCGGAGGCGATTGCAACCCCTTGGCTCCGCACCCCCGGGCTGGCGGCAGGGCCCAGAGGTGCGGCGGGTGCCCCGGTGGGGCTTGTTCTCCGGGCGGCGGGAGGGGAGGGTAGGAGAGAGCCGGGCCGGGCCGCGGGTTCGTAGGGGAGTGCCCGGACGGGCCCTGCCCGCAGGCCCAGGGCACTTCGCCGTTTGACCCGCACGGGCTGTTGAGGATGCTGCGCCTGCCGCTGGAAGGGCTGCTGGCCTGAGGCCTTCAGCAGCGTGTACACTGAACCACGGTACAGCTTGCTGCACTAAGAGGGGGGTTAAAAAAATAGATTTATAACTTAATCCTTCTGAAAGATGTTTATCTGATTGGAGCAGGGTTGTGTAGCATAACAGTGTCTTGAGTTTTACCTATGGCTTAACACCCCTGTTAAGGCTGTAGAATTCAGTACTAGGTGCAACTATAAAATACCTCGTTATTTTACACTTCCTTTCTGTGGTGGGCTGGAGGTAGCTGAAGAAAATATCATGAGAGGAAGCAATAACATAAGAAGGAAAGTCAAAACCTTTATAGTTCTGTCTAGGCCAAATACAGATTTAGGAATTAATCTAGTTATTGACATTTCCTCACAAAGATATTAGATGTTCATGCTGATTTTATTCATCTTTTATTTACTTTTTTCTTAAGTATATTTCAGGGTTAAAAACTGATAAAGAAATCTGCTTTAAGTCACCTCTACTTACTGGAGCTCAAGTTAATATATTCCTGATTATCTTTCTTTGTAGATGGCCTGAATGTCCTGTTTATAGTTGTGGATGATCTGCGTCCTGTCCTGGGCTGTTATGGAGATAAGCTTGTGAAATCTCCAAACATTGATCAACTTGCTTCTCAAAGTGTTGTGTTCAGCAATGCATATGCACAGGTCAGATAAATAACTTCATTAAAAATGTTTTACCTGTGTGAAATAATTACTGGGTTTATCACAGTAGGTATTCGGCAGACCATTGGAAAAAGAAAGTATTTATTATCCTTAAGGATTTCTAGTTGAAAGTAGATGGTTGGGCTGGACTGTGCTGTATGAAGCTATCTTTACTAAGGTGAGAAAAATTAAAGCAGGGCATTTGAAGGATGTTGTCTGTGTACCCCTTAGAAGAGTGTAATATCAAACATTTTCACTGTTAGCAGCAAAGTGCTGCTTAAAAGTGCTGTTTTACAAAATTAGAATTTTTCTATTGTTTATTAAAGATCTTTTTTACTTTTTAATTTTTTTCTTTTAAGGAAACCTGTAAGCTTTCATGAAGAGACAGTATGTGTGGTAAACATCATTCATAAGCACAGGACTTGCTAAATTGCTCTTTACTTGAATACTTTGCATAGGATGCCTACATTCCTAAATTTCTCACTGCTGATAAATTAGAAATATAATCCAACTCTGACTAGGGATTAGGACTCTATAAAGCACCAATTTTTGGTCTTTGTGAGTCTGAATCAGAATTGGTGGACCTTTGGACCGTAACCTGGACCTTCCATATGTTTATCCTTTTCATTATTCTTAAGTCAGTCTCAATCAACTAGACTTTGGGCTTTTGTCAGCACGGTCCTTCTGCTTTTAGTGCTTAGGAATTGGTAATTTGAGGAAAAATCATGGATGGGTAAATGTATAACTTGCTAAAAGCTTGCAGTTTTGCCCAGCTACAGTACAGTCAGTTTGTATGTGTGATGTTGATTCTCTTTGGCTGGCTCTCTCCTCAGCAAGCTGTGTGTGCTCCTAGCAGAGTGTCGTTTCTTACTGGACGCAGACCCGATACCACCCGACTGTATGATTTCTACTCCTACTGGAGAATGCATGCAGGAAACTATTCCACAATGCCCCAGTATTTCAAGGAGAATGGCTATGTGACCCTATCTGTGGGGAAAGTTTTCCATCCTGGTATGGTTTGAATTGTTACCTGCTTAACATACACATGCTTAATGTGTATATTCTTACAGACAGACATACGAGTATCAACTGTGTGATCCTTGTCCATATGGGCAACCTAAATCGTAATCACAAGCCACAAAAAAATGATTGTAGGTTACCTTTAAATCTTAATTTTAAATCTTAAGGCATGAATACAGTAGATGACTCTTAGCTAATGAATATTTTCACATCTTGTCTAGGGATTATGGGAATCGATGTATAACATTGTAAAAATAAGTCTGGAAGTTAAGTATCCACTGAAGATTAAATTACTGAAAGCCTCATTGTCTTAGTTCTGCATATCCATGTTTCATAATAGGCCTTCTGTCTGGGTCAGGAGATACAGAATGTGTAAAGTCATACTACCAATTAAATAGGAAATTAGTTCACTAGTTAAAAAGCGGTAATGCTACTGAGTTGAAAAATACTGTAATAGTGACCCTCTTTTTGGTAGTTCTTTACTCCAGAACTAAGTTTGTGTGGATACATGAACTTTCAGTTGATAATGAAGCTAATTAGGGATGTACATGAAGACTGTTCACTGTTGGTTTTTTGTTGTTCTTCCCTGAAGTAAGGTTCTTCAAGAACCTTCAGTCTCTGTTACCAGTAAAAAGTGTGTTTCAGGGAAGATTGTCTGTCTTTAAACTTTTTAACTTTTATTCTTTGAGTTTTTTTCTCAGTTGTGAGAAGGCTTTTGAAATGTTCTATAATTTAGCACATTTAAACAAAACAAAAAACAACTGAAAACAAGAACTTGTGTTTGAGCTCTTCCTGCTTCAGTGAATTCTTAGAGCTTTTCTAATGTCTTTACCTTTTTCAGGGATTTCATCCAATTACAGTGATGACTATCCATACAGTTGGTCTGTTCCACCCTTTCATCCTTCAACTGAAAAGTATGAAAATGATAAGGTAAGAGTGATCTGTGGAACCCTAACCAAGGAGGGTTTGGAGATATAACCAAGTTCTTTGTGTCAAGCACAGGCTATACTCTGTGGTTTTTGAGGCTGCAACCTTGTGCAGGGAATCAACTGGCCAGTTCATTACTCTGTTTCTTAGCCTTCCAAAAGAAGTCCTGTCTCTTCAGCTGTGTTAATTCTTGTGACCATGCTGCAGATAATTTAGAAATACTTGAAATTAGTATTTGGAAAGTTAAGTTGCTGAGACATAAAAGTGCTTGCAAGAAAGAGTGATTTTAATTTGTGTTTAGGTTGTTAATTCACTTACCTGAAAAGTGCAATTGTCAACCTCCACACTAATCCTTCTCTGCTTAATGACAAAACATTGTCAATGGGCTTGGTGAACTAAAATCAACCCAATAAAGGGCTCAGGGCTGAGTGGGTGGAGATCATAATTAAAATAATCTGTAAGTTTCTAATCTGATTTGGTTTTTTAGAATGTTTGTTACTTTGAAGAATGGCCCAAAAGAATCTGTTTTGTGTTTAATGATGTGCTGCAGTCTATACACTACAAGACTAGGAGCAACAGCCATGAGGCTACAGTCAGATGCTTTGGTGATGCTTTGTTCTTGCATTTACTGATGGAAAACGTCTTGACATCAGCAGTATTTGCCACCTTTTCTTGGCAGCTGTATAGCTGTTTAATTTATCTTTCCTCACAGATTATACATCAGCCCCTGCTGGTGTTTGCTCAGAAACTTAAGTCAGTAGCTTCCAGGCAGCTCTCTATGACCTCTTGGGGTCAGAAGGGGTAAAATTGTATGCATGTAGTGTAACCAAATTCTGCCTTCTTGCTGATAGGTCAGAGATTCTGTTCATCGTAGAAGCTGTGTGTTTTCTCATTTCCCTATATTTCCTCTTCTGCCCAGCTTTGAAGAGGATTCTGCTTTTATTTTTTTTCAGACAATGGAAGTTGCATTCTTCAACTGTTGATGGTGTCTGCTCAATCACCAATGTCCTCTGCACGTTTAGTGTTCATAGAAATTGTGAAATTCTTTTTGTATCCAATTTGCAGTCTGTCGTTGGTAGAAGGATTGAGAAACAAATGGGTTTGCAAGTTATGTAACAGAGGATTTCTTTGCTTTTACAGAAGTTAAGTTACTTAATAGTTTCTTTTTTTTTTAAGACCTGTAGGGGAAAAGATGGAAAACTTTATGCTAACCTGGTGTGCCCAGTGGATGTGTCAGAAATGCCAAGTGGTACCTTGCCTGATATTCAGAGCACTGAAGAGGCCATACGCTTACTGAATGTTATGAAAACTGACAAGCAAAAGTTCTTCCTGGCTATTGGTTACCACAAACCACATATCCCACTGAGGTACCCACAGGTGAGGAAACTGGAGCCTGCAGGAAAAGGAACTTAGACAAGTGTTGCTTTTGCTTTTCAGAGCTTTTTCTACAAATGCTTTATCATAGGATCACAGAATACCAAGTTGAAAAGGACCTCAAGGATCATCTGGTCCAACCTTGGCAAAAGCACAGTCTAGATGAGATGGCCCAGCATCCTGTCAGCTGAATCTTGAAAATGTTTATTGCTGTTGTTTCTGGAAAGCAAGCTGAAAACCAGGCTTGATTTGGTGTAACTTTAGCAGTTGCCTGTGTTGCATTTCAGAATGCTTAATGAGAAGGAGTTGTGGCCACTCAGCTAAAAGCTAGTCTTCTACCACCATAGTAATGATTGCCATTGCATGGGGCTAGCTTGATGGAGTGAGGCACAGTGAGGCCTTATGAGATCTTGTACTCCATTCACTGCTTTGAGTCAGTAGCAAAACTTCTACTTATTTCAGAGGAAGTGATGTTTGACCTTTTATTTCAGTGTTGTTTTGAGATGCAGGAGGCAGGTTTTAGGTACTTACTAACTCAGAATTTTTCAGGAATTGGTTGAGGCTGACTAGCATAGTGTTGCTGTGGTTCTACTCTGGGGGAGGGAGAGCAAAGTCTTGTAAACTAAGAATATTTTAAGGGTCATGCAAGGGAATATGGTTGCTACTTCATGAGACAAAGTTCACGATACACTTCAGAAGTGAGAGTGGTCTTTATGTGTTTGTATTGTAAAGGAATTTCTCAAGTTGTACCCCTTGGAAAACATCACATTAGCCCCAGATCCTTGGGTGCCTGCGAAACTACCTGCTGTGGCATACAATCCCTGGATGGATATCAGACAGAGGGATGATGTGAAAGCATTAAATGTTAGTTTCCCTTATGGACCTCTTCCAGATGACTTCCAGGTAAGCTGTCAATACAGTATACTGAAATCAAACTGCCTTAACTTGTTCAAATGCAAGGAAGCAGTCAGCTGCTCTTAGATGTTCACAGATACTCAGCAACTGACAGTTTGCAAATACTGTGAATTCCCTGCCTTGCATACTGTCACCTCTAGACTTGTAGACAAACCTTCACTGTAACTGCTAGTCAGGCTAGTAGGGGCAGGGAGAAAGAGATGAGCCATCAGCTAGTGATTGTATGTGCTCCAGGTTGCTATATAAGGGATTGTACGTGGAAGCTACCAGTTTTTGTTATCTGAATATGTTGATCTGTTTCAAGCTGCTACTCAGTGTATCTTCTGTAAGATTTTCTTGGGCTTTCCAGTGCTTATACCAAAACAAGGTGCACTGGTTGGATCCAGAGAGAAGCAGAACTGATTGGTTTGCAACATCTTGCTTGAAAGAACTCCTGGGAGATAGAAGTTTGTATCTGCCCCCTCCCTGTCTAACGAGAAGCTAACTTTTTTCCTCTCCCTTGTTTTCTTAACGTGCAGCGGCAGATTCGTCAGAGCTATTATGCAGCAGTTTCTTACCTGGATGTGCAAGTTGGCCTGCTCCTGAATGCTTTGGATGAAGTAGGACTCTCAAATAGTACAATAGTAGTTTTTACTGCTGATCATGGTAAGCATTTAAATCTTTCTCCAACTCACTCTTCGGAACTTAATTGTTGTCCTTGGTTTGGCTAGGATATGGTGGCTCAGCACCATATCAGCTGGGTTCATGCAGTTGTTTGTATGTTTATAGATATTACTAGTGTAGTTTTCTTGTTTAATCTTGTTCTTTTCTTGCTTCTCAGTGTTATTCTATTAAACTTTTTCCTTCTCTCAGCCCACAGGGTTTTGGCATTTTTTGCTCCCAATTCTCCTTCCACCAGAGGGAGGAGACTTAGGGGAAGGTGTGCAAAACAGCTTTTCATGGGGATTGGTTGTTGACAGTCTTTTCTGCGTGTATTAACAAGCCCTTATGAGTTGTAGAGCTACGAGGATTAACAATTCTGCTACTGCAGTGGATTTAGTTGTTCCTTGTGACTTGCCTCTTTGATCTGGACTTTTTCTTGTAAACTGAATTTCTCTTTTCCTTGCTGTGATTAACTGTAAACACTTGGTGTTTCCAGTACCATGACTAGCAAAGTGATCCAAAGAAATCATGTGTTAATATAGCTGTCATAGAGCTCCTTTGTCTTCCTCCGAAGTGAAGTTGGCAATAAATTTGCCGAGAAGGAAGTCATGTTGGCATCTCTTCCAAGAGGAAAAGGAAAGCTAAAGAGTTTTTATCTCTATTGCTTCCTCAGGAGTAACATCCTGATATGGCAGTCTGGCATAGATAGCAGCCTTGGCTCCAAGGAATATTCAGTTATAGCATTAACAAGAGTATTGCAGTGCTGGCAACTGCCCAGAGCTTAAGTAAGTGCTTTGTGGAATTGATCTGGAGACTCTTGCAGCCACTGTAACACACTCCAGTTCCTCTCTTCTGCTGTTCTAATGCTGATTTCCTAATTCTAATCTAAAGTAGGGGAAATATGGAAAGGTGTAAT
Organism: Bucco capensis; assembly: GCA_013396975.1. Lineage (NCBI taxonomy): Eukaryota > Metazoa > Chordata > Aves > Piciformes > Bucconidae > Bucco > Bucco capensis. The sequence goes on from VWZO01015147.1 coordinate 582,636, forward strand.
TATTTCCTTAATAAAAGAGTATCAAGTTGCAAGAGGTAGGTGGAAATTGAATAGCTTTCACATTAGAGAAAAATCTTGTATTTGAATAGAGATGATTATTTGCCTTTTAATATGACTTTGATAACAGACTAGTTGCCTCAACAGCCAGAGTCAATTTACAGTGAAAAATAAATGACTACTAAACTACAACCCAGTATGTGCTCTGAATTGTATTCTTTGTTATCTAGGATGGTCCTTGGGAGAACATGGTGAATGGGCAAAATACAGCAATTTTGATGTCGCTACCCGTGTGCCGCTGATGTTTTACGTACCAGGAATGACAACTTCCTCTGTTAGTCAAAGAGAGAGAGTCTTTCCTTTCCTTGACCCTTTTAGCCATGTTTCAGGCTTGGTACCTCAAGGTACATTTCCAGCTTTTACTTTTTATTTGGAGTGGATATGAGTAAAGGAGAAGTGGTGATGTAGTGATACTTTGCCTACAGGCAGTTTGAGTCAGTGGCATTGACTGTGCTGCTTGCACTGATGAGGAACAAGATGGTGAAGGAAACCACTGAACACAAACGTTTGCTTTGGTTAGCTCTGCTTTAGAAGAAACAGCTAGATGTCTGCATTAGCCCAGCAGGCAGTTTATTTTTGTGTGGTGTAGATGCCTGAAAGGATATTTGACCTACCTTTTGTAGTGACAGCTGCTGTCTTTCCAACAGTGATCAATAAACATCATCTGTGTAGCATCTGTACTTAAAATGGTGGCACTGGAACCTGTTTTGATGGAGGCACACTCACATTAAACTATTGACACTGGGATTTGCTTTGTCTTATTGACAAGTTCTTTTTCAAAGTAATGAATATTCTTGTCTTGAAGACTGCACATTTAAGAAATATTAAGTGTAGAAATGTTCTTCTTAAAAATACATCATAAATGCATGGACTAGCATCTTTGCTACACTGTAACTGCCTTGATTGTTTGTTAACCCACAAATCCAGTACAAAGCACTTTAATTAAAACACCAACTTAATGATCAGAATAAGCTTCTAAAATCTTTTAACAGTGTCTGTCAAACCATCATGTTTCATAACTTGTATTTTGATGTTTCTTCCAGGGCAAAGCACAGAAGTGGTTGAGCTTGTGTCTCTGTTTTCAACACTTGCTGAACTTGCTGGTCTACAAGTTCCTCCTGTGTGCCCAGAGGCTTCCTTTCATGTTGTGCTCTGCACTGAGGGGCCGAGCATTGTCCAGTATTTTAATGACTCCCAGGAGAAGGTGCAGGAAGAGAAAGGTGGATGTGCTGACACTTGCAGGTGTTTTAATGAAGAACCTGTTGCTTTCAGCCAATATCCCCGGCCTGCAGATACTCCACAATGGAACTCTGACAAGCCAAAGCTGAAAGACATCAGAATCATGGGCTATTCCATGCGGACAGTTGACTACAGGTATACTGTATGGGTTCAGTTTAATCCTAACAACTTTAGTGCTAACTTTGGGGATGTTCACGCAGGAGAATTGTACATGGTGGAGACTGATCCAAACCAGGATTATAACATCTACAACAATACCTCCCATGGTTGTCTTTTCAAAAAGGTTCTTGACTTTCTGAAGCGCTAGGGTTCAGAAGCTTCTTTGTCTATGTTCTTGCTACTGAAGTGACACTTCCATTTCTTTGTATAAAACCTTTCTGTTGTACAGAATACATTTGGATTAAATTAAAATCCTCTTTGTATCAAAATGCTAGCTGTTGCCTCTCTTGTCACAGCTCTTAGTAGTCAGAGTGAACTTTTGCAGTTGTGTTTTCAAACACAAGCTTACAACACTACTGAAAAGGCCTCACAGGATAGGCAGTAAAACATAGTGTGAAACATCTCTGTGGTCTTCTGTAGTGACTGAAGAATTAAAATTCATTATCTGTGCTAAAACTGATGGTGTGAAAGGTGGAAAAAGAAAAAATTCTGTATTTGAAAGGCTGTGCAGAAAATGTCAGTAAACAGGTCCTGTCCACTTTACCTAGAAGACTTAGGACTGGAGTGGTCAAGGAAATGTTTGATAGTGGTGAAAGACTAAGGTGTCTGCAGTCATCAGCCTTACCTCTGACTAGAGCTAAAAGAGAAACTTCCATGTGTTTCATTCAAAATTTAATTATTTAAAAGAAAAGTTTTAATTTGGGAGTTTCATGCTTCTTGTCATAAAGGAAGAAGTCTGAATTTTTGATTCATGTGTATGAATGGAGTGTGTTCATCACTGAAACGCTAAGACTGAGGAGTTAAGGTAACACCAGGATGATCTGTAGTTTTTCATGAGGACTGGTCCATTGAGCCCCTGTGAGTGACAAGAGATGGAAACCTTTAGCTATTGTAGCTTTCTGATAGCTGTAGCTGCTGAACTGCACTAGAAGTTTGTCACATCAAGTGATAGAAACTTGGATGTTTGCATTCTTAGGTGCTAAGTGGGGCTTGACATTCTTGATTTTTGGACTAGAATAGCTAAAAGCCCCCCATTTAGCTTTTAAGTCTTCAGCATGGTGTTTAGCAACACAGGAAGTGCAGCATTAGTTGTGCCAAGCTATGCTGTTAAGTAAATTTCCATATGGCCAAATGCATTAGGGTAAAAACATTTGTGAGCTTGTATCTGAGAAAAATAGTTTTGCTGAGTGTTTTAAGTGCTATCTGTACCTTATGCCCACAGCCATGAGGTACACTGTGCTCTAGTGTGATGGCAGTAATTGGTGTTGTATTCTATCAGCCTGCTGGATTTCTGCCATTCCATCTTGGTAATAATGGAGGCTCTCTGAATTTGTACCTTAATGGGTAAGAGGGTGTTCAGACAGAGCTAACTCCTCCTTTTTCCTGTGCTCCAACTCCTACGGAAAGAAAAAGCCAGCCATTACTTGTGTTCCTCAGATAAGTTGACTAGAGTATCTTAGAGAAGCCACAGACATAACTTTAATTCATTAAAATCCATGTGACAGTCTTATTCCTAATTAAAGTAGAGATACCCACCATGAATCTGATTCTCTGTTAGAAGACAGCAGTTTAGTGCCTTAAACTCAATTAGAAGAATGTATTTCCTACCAACTTGTGATTTGTTTTACTCAGCCGAAGATGCTGTGTGTTCTGCAGCATTATTATTCCTGATGAAGACCTGTTTTTCCTTTGCTTATGCATGTATACTTAGATCCTCAGCTAGTATGAAATACTGTAGTTGAATGTAGCAGATTCTCACTGGTCGAAGGTGTGTTTTATTGAGAGTGGTACTAGGCAGAGATCTGGAGTCTGCAGCTATTGCTAACTGTATCTCTGACATGGTTTCCTTCAAGGAAACTCAAATATTGGGAAGGTTATTTTAGGGGGAATGTATTGAAGCATTAAGGATTAATTGAAATCTCTGTTATGCTAGGTGAGTAATAAAAGGTATGTTTAAAATTCATCTGGCAAATGGGTTATTATCATAGACTTGGCTACCTGACCTTTGAATTTTGTTCCCCTGTTAAAACACCTTAAAAGAAAAAAAAAACAACACCAAACCAAACAAACAACCCCAAACAAAAACATTTTTGGGAGACTTATAGTATGTAAATAAATTATGTAGGAATTTATTTCCATGAAAACATTTTTTACATACCCTGCCCTGAGCCTCCCATTCACTTGAGGCAATTTCATTTTTCAAGTGGACATTAGTCCTGGTGCTAGGTGATGAGTATTTTTTCCTTAAGCCATACCCTGTATTTTGGGAGGGAAAAACTGCTCTTGACCTTTCTTAATAAAAATCCAGTAATCTTTTGGGGAGACATGAAACACAATTGTCTCTGACAGCCAGTGAATCGGCACTGGTATGGACATACTCAAGGCCAAGATGTTCTTGAGTAATTGGACAAGTTGCAGAAGAGGATGGAGTGGGGACAGCCTGTCCACCTTGTGAGCTCTTTCCTTCTGCCCACTGCTGAATTGAGACATAATGATTTTGAGGAAATGTGAAGCATAGCAGTAAAAAAAGCTTTGCTCTTGCAAGTGCTACCTGAGTTAGTTTTGTTATGGAATTGAGTGAAATGCAAAACCTGCAGAGACAAAGGAAGAAGGCATGTTTTTTCAAACCAGCCAAAATGCTGCTCTCCTGGAGAGTGTAAGCTGTGGGCTTTGCTGAGCAGCCTCCACTGAAGAACAAAAGAGCTTAACGGCAGCAATAAAAATAAAGTGCTCTTGTGAACAGCTCTCTCTCTAGAGGGAAGAGGATGCAAGCCAAGCATCAGGAAATAAATGAGATGCCAGTGCTGACCCTATTTCTCAGGATGGCACTAGAACAGCTGGAAGAACAGCATGATGCTGCATCAGCAGGAATTGTTACCTGTGGTACATGGATGAAGAGATTCCACCAGGGACCACAGGGTAGCCATCATAAGCACTTGGCACAAAGCAGAGTCAATAAACAGGCCTCTTAATAAGCTAATGTACAGGAGTGATTAAGCAATGGAATTAAAGTTTTGGTCCCTAACCAGCTGTACATCAGTCAGTCATAACTCATGACCTTTTCTAGTGTATAAATATACAATGTCCTAAAAAAAATAAATCAGTTTTTAAAGCAGAGTTAAGAATAGTCTATATATAAAGCAGAAGTAACAGTAATCTTCAGAAAATGGAGGCAGCTCTGTATTTGGGTGTACTTTGTAACACTCTACTTGAATGTTTACAGCATGCTGTGTGCAAAGGAAAGATTTGGGTCTAATTTCAGGCATGCTGTGCATGCTGGAGTATATGGAAATGCTGTAGCTCCATACTGTGCTGTGCAACAGATTGGAATCCCCCCTTTGGCCTGTGCTCTGTGCTTGCTGGAGGGAATGGGTATGTTTTGAATTAATAGCTTTGTGTGTGTGACTTGCAAATGTGTCTGTGTGGTGAGACAGGCAAAGGCAGCTGAGTGGTCTGGCTATTGGTCAGATGTTACCTAATTAATCGCTGTTGCACGCTAATTATATATTAGTGACTTACTGCTGTGTTGTATTGGTCAAGTGGAGTCCCCTGCTGGAACGAGTGTTCCACAGCATGAAGGATGGGATAGAGACATGATGCTCCTACCAGGGATGGTTTTTTTTAATTCCCAGTGCTAATGTGTATTTTCTCTGATAGGCAGCAATATCACCATTGGCAAAACAGCCATAATGTCCTGGTCAACACCTGGATTTTGCAGGGCACTGTGCTCAGCTTATGTTTCAGACCTCTAGGATACAGAGACTTTCAGACAATATTTGGAAGGTGCCTGGTGGTTGTAGCTGAGATCTGTCATTGAATGTTGAATTGACTTTTTTCTTTCCTCCTCCTCTAGCGGCTACTTAGCATTCAAATGTGAAACGCTACATAAAGAATGAAATTACCCTCTTGGTAACTAGGTTTTCAGCACTTCAGAGTTTTCTAGGCTATAGACCTTCTTGCTCTTCACATCAGAAACTTCCAGCCAAGTTAAGATGACTGTGTCAAAACTTTCTATGCTGCTGTATTTGACTTCCTGGCTAATGAAAATTATCTTCAGATCTGCATGGGTGAGTCTTGACTCCGATGTTCTTCTCTGCCTAAATGCACAGAGCTGCTTTTAAAGTCAGTGGGAATGCTGCTTATGAAAGAAGATGGACTGCTGATGTCAAGATCCACTATATGAAGCAGCAAAAAGAGCCTTTTGCCCTCTATCTTTAGCACTTGGCTCAGTGCTGAGTAGTAGAACAACATTTTTATCCAGCAGTGTGTGAAGGCCCCAACTATAATGGAACTTTGAGTAAGCAAGAGGAAATGGCAAAGTTTGTGATATTTCTGTAGGTGCAGTTGGACATGGGGTGGTGATAATAGAATGAAGCAGCGGAGAGGAAAGGAACAGTAATATGTAATGAACAGTGAAATCAGATACAAAGTTATGATCCGAAAGACTAGGATCCAGCAAGAAGACAGAAAAAAACCAGAAATCTAAAGAGAGCCAAGATTGAAAAAGGAAATATTTTGTATCTCAGGTCTTAGCACTGCAGACAGCCAGGGATACTCAGATCTTCCTGTTTCTGCTCTGATTTTTCTGTGTTTTAGGTATAAAATTGTAAGCTTTGTATATGTTCTAACTGACTGACTGCACAAGTTCTTTGAATTTCTATCTAAAGCTCTTCTGAAAATCTACCTCTGGACAGTGTGTTGTGATTTTCTTCTAGGTGTGCTCAACTTGGAATTATTTATGCATTTAAAACACTTGCTCTTTTCTTTTGGTCCCAATGACATACTGGAAATCAATCAATCAAATTCTTTGATTTCTAGTGTGTTATACACTTGTGGCAAAGATTCCCAGTTTAATCTTTACTGTGTAACTGAAAAGCAGTTACCTGTAGGTTTCCTGTTCCTCATTGTTTGAGCAGCCTGTACTCAATGTTTGGCAGATCTCTGGGCTGGATTCCCCTTAGGCAGCCTGCTGAAGCTGCTTGGTAAAGTGGATGCAAATAAAGTCAGAGTCTGGTCATGCTTCAGAGCTGTGCTGGGCTGGAAGTGTAGATGCAAGTCTTATGAACAAAGTCTTGCTTATGCATCATTTGTAGAGATTTAAAAAGTTGGCTGAGTATCATCTGACTGCAGCCTTCTTTTTGTCAGGAAAATGTTTATTAAATCAAACTCTTATGTAGAGATAGTGCTTTGGTGACAGGTTTATTGAGAAGTTTTGCTTTGATAAGATCGGGGAGGTCGCTTTGCTTTTATTGCAATTTTTATTATATTGCATAAGGACATAATATAAAAGGATATTATAACAAATGAGAATGCAATTACTTTGTGAAAATAATAAAGTCAAAACAAAAACTTTTGACCTCAGAAGGAAAGTGTTCACCTTTGTCAGAATGAAATGGCTCATTTCATGAGTGTCAATTCAAGTTTCTAAACCACATTTTTTTGCAATTTTTTGTCTTGTGGGAAAACTTAGAAATATAGGCAGCAAGAAAGTGACGGAAAAATCCCAATTCATGCAGCTTCTCGTGGTATTAAAAATGCCAATTCTAATGTGACTCCACAAATAATTGTTCACATTAGCACAGTGCTGAAGGCTGGAGTTGGATTTAGGCTGTTTCTGTTTGCAGTGCTCTGGAGAGTGGTATCTGTTCCCCGGTGCTCAGACTGAACGAGACAGGCAGTCCAGGAAGATCCCTCTTCTGTTACAGGTAGAGGACTCCAGCCTAGAGAGCTGAAATGTTTAGTCAAGGTCAGTCAAGAATTGTGAGCAGACATGGATCTAAAAGGAGACTGATTTATTTATTTGGTACTGTTAACCCAAGGCTGTTTCTGCTTTTCCAAAGCTTTCCAAATGTGGTCTACAGATGACACCATGTAGTCTTAGTTGAGGAGATGATGCCATGAAGAACAGGTGCCCAACTGGAAAAGGTTAATGGTAATATTTATCCAAAAAATGGAGCAGCAGCTTTTTCTTCCATTTCCCTTCTTACCCTGCCACAGCCAAGCTTTGTTGTACTGCCTCACAGGCTCATCCTGATGGTGCAGTCAGAAGGACACCCCTCCCTCTCCTCCTTCCTGGAAAGCCAGGCTACATAGCCCCTGCAGAGCCCAAGAAATGCTGCCTCTGGCCAGAGAGTTGTAGTGAATTTTAAGCAAGGCTTTTTCTCCCAACAAATTGCCTAATAAAAGGGCAAGAATTAATCACATGTCTGGAAAAAGTTTGTTTTGATCTCTGTCTGCTAGTCCAGCTTTAAAGAACAGAGCCTTTCTGAAATATTTTCATGGTAATAGAATTAGGATATAATTCCTAGAAGGCAAATCTTGGCAGGTATGAAGTGTATAATATCTATCCTTGATTGAACCTACAGCCTAGCCTAATACTTCCCATGTTTGCCTGTTTTCAAAGTGAGTTTGATCTTGCACTGAAGGAAATGATTCTCTTTATTTGAGCCCTCTTGAATATTTCACAGCAAGAAGGATGTGATCCATTACTTAGGGAGTCCTCATTACATGCAGCTGTGGCATACTTATATTTTTTCCTTTATTTGCTCTGCTGGAAAACTTGGATACCTTGTTTTACTAAACAAAATCAAGGCCAGGGATGTTAAAAACAAATAGATTGGTTTATTGGACCTGATAGTATAATCATTTTCTTGTCACTAGCTTGAGCTTTTCTTTGCTGAAATAAGATTAGCACAGATTAAAGCTATTTATTTTGGAGGTATAGGATTTTGGACAGGGAAGCTGTGATGGGTTTGCTTTAAATGGGTCTTCATATCTTAAGAATTTGCAAACCCTCATTTCTTTTGAGGGTTATTTGTTTCTGTAACTGTTACTTTTTCCTGCAATTACTCTTCTCCAAGAAAATACTTGGTGGAAACACCTTGAGTATCTTCTGCATTTGTTCCATGTTGCTCTGCTGAAGTAATGATGTTTTTTCTGATGTAAAACTACGCAAATAGGATCGGAATTTTGCATTGCCTTTGTAAGTGATGGTTTGTCTAAGAATCCTTTTAATAGTCACATTGTGAAATAAGTGCTAACCTTCACTTACCTTTAGTAAGCAAAGATAGGCCCTGATGTAGTAAAGCACTAAACCATGCACTTAAGTACATTCCTATTCAGTAAAACACTTAAGTGTGTTAGCTCAGTATGTATCTAAACCACTTTGCTGAACTAGTGCCAGAAGACTCTGGCACATGTGGCCCAGTGCTGACAAAGGAAGCCAGTGGTCTCAGAAGACCTACCTGAGTGGGTAACTGAGTATTAGTAAGACTTCTACCAGAAAAAAAATATCTTGAACTCTGTTTCCAGGTCAGTAGTTCACTTTTTGGATATCTATGTATTGGGTTTATATGGAAAGGCTTTGGTAGAATAGGATGGAATTTCTGTGCTTGTTTGACTTCATAAGGCTTCTGCATCTTTCCCTTCTCTCTCTCTCTCTCTCTCTCACACATTTACTAGTTTGAAGCAGTAGCCAGGCCTGGATTTCTCAAAGTTTCTTGTATCCTTGATTGCAGATCAGTAACACTTCACTTTCCTTGAGAGGTGTAAATGAGTCATAAGACATTAACACTCCAAACTAGGAAGGGCAAAACCATACTGTGTTTCTACATCAATTCTCACACACAAACCTCGTGTAAACCTTCCATCTGCTTTACAAACTGTGCTTTTCTACACTTTGCATTGCCTGTTCTTTGTGACCACAGGTGAAAGGAGGCAAAGGTCCTTCAGCTTTTCACCTCTTTGTTCCTATCTTGTAATAGCTCTTCAGATGTCTGCATGTGTGGGAGCGGCTCTGGCTCTACCCTGTAATTCCAGAGCTTCTCGACTAGAGGTCAGTAACACATCAAAGAACATGAGACAAACTCAGGCTGTGGGATATCGGCTACCCCTAGACATTTTATTTTGCATTTGAAATGAAGGCTTGAGATATGGTTCATCATCAGCAGGTTTAAGTCACTGAGATATGTGACCAGAGTAGTAGAATGCTTCTCTTGTCTATTTTTCAGTATTAGAAAGATGTTAGAGGTAATGCTTCCAAATTTTAAACAATAAGAAAAAATGTCACCCTTTTAATATCATTTATTCTTACATAAATGGAAATGTGCTACTTACTACTATGTAGTTTAGGAAAAGTAAGATTTCTAGGAATTTTTACTGCTTAATCTTTATAAAACCTCTTCAGTTGCATTGGCATTTTCTTCACACAGTGTTAGCTAATGTGCTTGCAAGAAAAGATCAGTGTGTGAAGCAGAGGTAGTTAAAAGTAGATTACAAATAGGCTCAAAGTCCTATTTGTCATCTCATTAAAACTTCATAGTGTATAGAATAGATCAGTCACTTTTTAATAAAGGGTAAGGTTAGGACTGTTTAGAGGTAACATAGAGATTTGGGGCTTTTTTTGTATTTCAAAGTACTTTAAAACTAACCCTTATTGTTCCTGTAATCATTCTTTCCTCCTCACCCCCCACTCCTGCTAAACTGTTCAAGCTCAATGATAGAGGAATTGGTCACCTGGACAATTAAAAAACAATTTATGGAGCAGCTCTTTCTCTTCCAGATGCATTTCTTTAAAGGATGTCTTGAACTGTGCTGCTCTTTTAGTAGCAAGTTGTTCAAATATATACCCTGAATCATTCCTCCATAGAAGCAAGCACAAAGGATTCTGTTTGTATTCTTTGAGTGTGTCCTATCCTGAAAATACTCATTTCCTTTATCATGACTAATGCCATTACTGAGTGGTTTTGCTGAGGCATTTAGTTCAGCTGTGTTCATGACCGTGATTAGTGCATTTGTCTCCAGCTAAAATGCTGATTCTTATTTGAATGCTGCACTCCTCAGAGCTGTGCTCTAACTCTTTATGAAGGAGAAATTGCTGTTTCCCAGTATTCTTGTGTCAGCTAAGTTGGTTTTTGGTTTTGTTTTTCCTCTCTGCATAAAGAGGCCAAGGCACTTCAATAGTCTTCTGACACAAGTCCTGTTTCCTTCCCTCACATCAGTTTTACACTTGCAAGCTACATTGTGATTTATGCCAGAGTTAGTGAATGAAACAAGACCTAGTATTTCTAAAATTTAAAATAATAACAAGAATTATAATGAATGTGTAGTTCTAATGACTGCCAATAGCAGAGGTGGTCCAGTCTCCCTGCTGTTGTTCACAGCTGGCTGGTTTTGCCCCCCACCCTTCTGTTGGTGCATGTCTGGTACCCTGGGAGCTGGTTCAGCTTGATAGCCCAACAAAATACACTTCTGTTGTTGTTGTTCTGTTGGTTTAACTCACCATGAAGTTAGAGGAGTGCCAGAGCAGGAAGGAATGTGTGACCAAAGACACAGCTCTTACCTTGAAGAACTTAGCACCTACATGAAGAAGACAAAAGAAAGCAATGCAACTACTATTCCCTTTCCTAGCAATGTATCTGAACAAGCAAAGCAAAGCAAGTGGCTTTGGAAGGAGCATGGTAGCTGTATGGAGGCTGTGGTGCAATTAGGGGATGTGTATGTTGCAGCCAGGGGTGAAGGTGGTAGTGTGCATCAATTCCAGAAGGTGATGAGCACCAGGTGGGAACTGGATGAGGTGAACTCATCTCATGACCAGCAGTTTAATGAGGAATAAAATTAGGAGGATCTGATATTACAACTTTCCGAATTGGGCAAGCTCAGGATCCTAAAGTGCTGATTTTTTTTTTTTGTCAGATACAAAAGACCATTTGAACACTGCTACTTAAGCATCATACTGGTGACTTGGATAACAACTGGAAAAATATTAGTAATATTCCCGTTGGGATGTTGCTTTATCCTGTGTTCTTCTGAAGATAAATTTTTGCACATTACAGTTTTTACTATTGTCTAATTAGAAAATCATGTTTTACAATATTAACAGGCAACTAAAACAATGTTTATTTTACAGTGAATGGGTTATTCCAGCTCCAGGTGAAATCTGTAGGCATATTGTAGTTGAGTTTAAAGGGTTAGAACTTAGCAGATGTCTTCTCCTCTCACCTGAAACTCTCCAATCTGCCAACAGTGTACTGTCTGGGACTGACAAAGGGTCTTTTTAAAGCCCAGCTTTAATTCTGTTATTGTCTTATTGCCATATAATTATTTTTGCTATTGTTTATAGCTTGCAAAAATGGGTTTATTGCCAATGAGAAAGCAAAGAGGAAAACTCTCTCTGTAGCAGTTTTAATACATCTGGTATCATTATAAATATTTTGTATTATTAGTAATAAATAGCAGCTTTATAGAAATTGTTTCCTTTTATGGGTGGTGGTAGGACAGCTGTCTAGTTTGTAATTTAATAATTTCTCCTACACCCAATTTTATGCTTGTGGCATACTGAATTTTAGGTTTCCTGATGTATTCTGATGTATTCTCTAACCCCATCAGTGGTCCTTGTGTTTCAGTGGGATTTGTGGGGTGGAGATTACTCCCTCTGAAGGATATCCTGATTCATCTAAGTGATAGTCCCAGTCCCAGCTAATAACACTGAGAATGGTTAATTGTATTTAGCAGAGCTCTCCAGTTCTTGTGAGCTGAGCTAAGCTGCTGTCTAGCAGGTGAATTGGAAAGCTTGAAAGCAGTAAGTATCTGGAACAGTTATTACCTTCCCCTAACAAGAGCCTGACTGGCAAGTTGAGTTTAGTACTTCTAACATTAATAGCAAAAATGCTGCAACCTCCTGTCTAGTTCTCAGACACAAACCAGATACCAAGGATCCAGCAGACAAAGTCTTAATCCCCAAGGCTATTGGCCCATTTTTTCACTCTTTCAAATAACCTCGCCTCTCATAAATCTGTTGCTCTTTTGAAGCAAACTTTTCTGCTTGCATCAGAAATTACTTCCAGCATTGGAAATGAAGCATTCTGCAATGTGTTATAAAATGAGGGCTGGATTCACTGCTTAAATAAAGCAAGCCAGTTTGCTTCAAACGGATCATTTATTGCTACCTTCATACTGTATATTTATTGTGAGGATATTGTCACATTTCTCTCAGTTTTGAAAATGTAAGTTGGATTTTTCTCTTTCAGGTTGCCATCTGGTGTATTGTGAACAGTCTCAGAGAGTAAGAGGCCATCTGTTAATACTTTTTCAGGAAGCTTTTTATAGAGCAGTGAAGTGGCAAATCTCAAAAACACGTTGTAATGACTTACAAGATCTCGGGTATGTGTACAAGTAAAGGCTGATATTTTATTCCTATCAACAATATAGTTATCAAGCTGGGAAGGAAAGGAAGAGAAGAAAGAGAACTTGCACACAAATGCACATGCATTTTAATGGTTCCAGTGCATATATTACTTTTTCTATTTTTACATAAAATGTAAAATGAGTTGCTGAATCTCTGATTCAGTTTATGCTTATGTACTTTAGCAAGACTGATTGCCTCTTTGAGAAACTATTTCTTTCTTTAACCATTAATAGAAATCAAGTGACCCAGGACTTGGCCTAATAATACTAAAAATGTAGGTTGTGTTACTGTAGCATGTGATTTTACATCTCTCCTGGGTATACCTAAGGAGCTGATATACATACTACAAGATGATTGCTACATAGGAAGGCCTGCAGTTCAAAACTTCTGCTTCTAGTGGCAGCTGCCTCAAGATCAAAATCTGGTGTATTCCTATGGCAGAAGGTGAGTTTCACATTCAGCTCCACAAGTTGAGAGATGTTCAACCCAGATTTGATACACTGAGTTGGTCATTAATGGTATCAAGAGAGGATATGACTGACAGAAATGTTGTCTGATCAACCAGTGATGTATTCTCATTGTTGTAGAATAAAAAGATTGAGAAGGGTCCAGATATGAGAATGCCAGTTAAATGCATGTAGTGGAGGAGTAGTTAGCATTGACACTGGCCTCTCTGTGGCTGATGGAGCACCTCTGGTTTTTCTGCCCCTGGCTCTACTGTGCAATGAGAAGCAGCAAGTAAATCCCTGTAAGATGCTGTGGTAGTGGTGTTGGTTTAAAAAAAAAATAAATTGTGCTGATGATTGGTGCTATCATTTTATAGCAAGATAAACTGAAGACCTGAGGAAGAGAAGAGGTGAACTATGCAAAGTTATCCATGAGGTCCCTGGTACAACTAGGAGGGGGTATGGGGTTTCTTGAGAGCCTCACTGCAGGGTATATATACTGAGCCATTTTCTTTCCAGTTGTATTGACTTCCTCATAATTTTATGGTACAGCAGAAGGAAATAGAGCTACCTCATGTTTCTGTTGTGTGCAGTGCTGAGATTTAGCTTAACTCTCTGAGAGAAGACCTGAGAAAATGCTTCCTTCTGGATCAGGCCCTTTGAAAGCACTCAGAGAAGCATTAGATTATTGGTTTCTTTGTAAGCCTGACATACTGAGGAAAAAAGGAAAGTGCTGATTATCTAGGCAGGTGAATGTGTTTTTGCTACCACAGAAAGATGTGATCAGATATGTTTTGTTGGGTGCTAATATAAATCCTTGGTGAATGGTGTTTCATTTCCACCAGTTCATTATCTGAAATAACCCAATCAAGCACGTTTTCCTGTATTTTAATGCTGTATTAATTCTCTGTGCTTTGTGTTCTATAGTGACAAGATTCTGTGGGGATATTCTTGGGCATCCCTCAATAGAACCAGTGCTGCTTCAATGAAGAGTAATAGTAAAATCTTTTTCTCTTGAGTGGTTCCAAATGTGATTGTGAGACATCAGAAATATCATCCAGGTGTCACTGGTAATAAATGTCAGTGCTGCTGCATGTCAAGGTCACATAAACCTGTAGCAAGGACTGTTCAGAGTGGCATTGTGCTTAAATATTATCATCATTTAAACAAACCCAGGCAGCTTTAAAAGCAAAGGCAGCATGAATATCACCACAAAATTAAACCCACTAGGCAGCACTGAGACAATCTGAAGCCTTTATGTTGGAAGAGTTTTAAAAGCAATACAAGTTGGTTTTTCAGTGCTAAAACCCCCTAGAAATAGAGAAATGTATGTGAGTCAGCTCTGCATAAAGGTAGCTGGTAGTGGTTGAGTATCTTCTAGAAGATTTATTTACAAAAAAAGATACTTTCTTCCAAATTATTTTTAGAGGCATTCCCTTTTATTGAATGAAAAAACCTAATCTTTGTCTTCTTCCTAGGTTTTTAATATAAAAGGAAGATAAAAAATGAACAGCGGAAATTGGGGAGGGGCTATTTTGTTGTCCAAAAAAATTCCATCTTGGCTACAATTTTTAGTTATGAAGTGTGTGTGGGTTTTTTTCCCCATCTAACACCCACACCACATTGCTGAATGATCATTACTTAACCAAAGACAAACAATAGGCAAACAGTCATAATTTGATTACTGCATTATTTAAGAATGCTATTAGAAATGCCTGCTGTTGACTTGAATCCAGCAAAGAGCTGACAGAAATTACTTCTGTTGTCTTTATTACTTCACCTCAAAACAAGCCTAGGTAGCCTTAGCTGGCCACTTCCCTGGGCTCTAGTACCTTTCCTTCATTGCTAGACACATGAAACTGCTGAGAGATCTCCTGAGGTAGGAGTAACAAGTGCTGCTATGGAGACATGCATTGTGTCCTTCATCCATTCCATGCCTATTGAGCCAGGTCAACATGTAGGTGAAAAAGCTCATGATTCTCCAAAGGCAGAGGCTTATAGAAGTCCCCTAAAAATTACCTTCCAACAACTCGGCACTGAGGATTATAGCTCACTGGGCAACTGTAGAGCAGGTTAGTATATTCTCTACAGATGACCAGTTTGAGTTCATGGTGCATCATGTTGAACTTATGCTCTAGCATATGGGGTACTACTTTTTGTCATCAGAACGGAGATGTTACACCTGAGTTGTACTGATGTAATCTGGAGCCCTGGCCTCTCAAACTATCAGGAACGTAACTTTCCCATGTTGTGGTTTGTCTTCTGTTGCTGTGCTTCATGTCTATTAGCTGGTGTTGTGCAGATTTCCTGGGTTAATGAAATATGAAAGATTGAATTTAGTCTTGTTTAGGCTTAAGAGTCTGTAAATCCACTGTGCTTGCAGAGACTAGGTATGATTTAAACACTGCTCACATTCCAGCCAGTAGGGATGGGTATTTTGTTTTGAGGATTTTTTTCCTTATCTCAACTGCTGTACAATTTGGCTATCTGAAGCTTTTGCATGCCTCACAAACACCATCTGTTACAACCCAAGACACAAATACTTGCAAGTGATTAGTACTATAAGCCAATGTTGCAGCTGTATGTGGTGTGGAAACCCGATAGAACCAGAACTTCCTTTGTAAGCCTGACATGCTGAATAGTGTGTTTGTGGTTTGTCTAAGCTTTTGCATTCATCAATTAAAGATTAACTTTCTGCTGCTATGGAGACGTGTTAGATTTAAAAAAAACCACAACCAACCAACCAAACTAGCCAAGCAAAAACAAAACACCCAACGCAATTCCTTCCACCCCTTCCACCCCCCAAAAAAACCCCCAAGCCCAAAAAACCTCAAGTGTTCCTTGTAGAAAATGTTATTGGAGCAAGTTATGCACACAGGAGAGAGGAAGTCCCTAGCAGAGACATGTTTCCAATTGTTATATCCTAATACATCATTAGATGAATATTTGATGGGTTGAAATTGTCTATGTATTCTTATCATTGCTCTTTTAAAGTCATAAACCACTGAAAATATACACATAACAGGGACTGTTCAACTGTTCTAGCCATGGGCAAATTGCAATAAATGCCAATCTATTCCTCCTGTTATTCAGTACATTTTCATGGCACAGTCCAGTTCTCCTTGAGTTCTAGTACTGTTTTTTTCTCTCTTTGTTTCATCCTTTAGCATCAGCCTTGGTTGCAGTAACAGATAAAGAACTCCTTGTGCTAGAGAGGAACACCAGGTGTGTCTATGGATATACAGGAGAGATGAACAGGAAAGGAGAGGACAGCTTATATTTGACTGCCTGCAGGATAATTGTGTTAGTGAATGATAATCCAGGACATAGTTTAACCACAGAGACTGAAATTCTGAAATGGTTGAGAAAGTCTCTTTTTAATGTTGAATAAATGTGTCTTCCAGTACTATGATTTTGAAAGCTTGGTGACCCAGGAGGTCTTTTCCAGTCCTATGCTCTATGTAAGAAAGGTCAGGACCATCAATGGAGAGCAGGCACTGAACACTGAGATGCTTGGCTCCTGGGATGCGATCCACTGCCATGAGCAGACACTCGGAGGCTTTAGGATATGCATGAAAAGTTAGATGCCTCCCAGTGAACTCTGGAGAGGGGGCTGGCTAAGCAGGGATGCTCTTAGTTTAGCTAGTGGGAGCACAAGTTTAGCCTTGTGAGCAGGGCATGCCCTTGGAAACAGGAAGGTGCTGTCTTGCCCTAGGAAGCACTGAGGCCAGTTCAGTGGCCTGCCTTTTAATATGGGCTAGATTGCAATGGAGGGAATTGCAAATTAATATAAACTCTTTAATATAAAAGTCCTTCTGGTTGTTTGTTAACTTGTATTTAAATAACTGCAGCATATTCCAGAGCACTGAGCAGGCACATATTTATGCCCTACTCGTTGCCCTTTACTGTGTATTATGAAGTGTAAGACAGCAGGATTGTGAGTGGCTGTGATTTAAATGACTAAACTTACTCTAGATTAAATGTTTGCCTTTCATGTTTGATTTCTCATTAACTGAGAATTTACAAAGTCAAGTACACAGTCCTATTCTTATTTGTAAACTTGCAGCAGCTTTCTCTTTTAATGCCTAAAAATAAGTTCTCTCCTCTGCTCATTTAATGTATCACTTGTGATTCCATTTTGACAAATCTCTCTGCAGTTCAGAAAACTCTTTGTTACAAGGAAATAAATATCCTGCTGACTCAATGGGAAAGAAATGCTTTTTGTCCTTTGAAAAATGTTGCAGCCCTGTAGATCGGTCAGTGTTACTTATCTGAATAGTGTTATTGTAGAAAGGAAAAAGGTACTTTACTGGGCCAAAGAGCATTCAAGGGTACTGAGGTATGTAGGGCAAGGTTATCAAGGCTTTACTTTAGTAAGGTCTGGTTTTGCTTTGAAAGATCATCTTCCATGTGGTATTTGTCTCTGTTAAATGCATTGTCTTTATTATTGCAGTAGCTTTTCTTTTTTAATTACAAAATGCTGACAAGATGTTTGCAGTGACATATTATAACTACATTAACCAGGTGCATTAGGATCTGTGTGTGTAGCAATTGATGCTTTCTTTGTCACTTACATAATGAACCTTCTGCCTGCACAGAATAAAATATTTATCTGGAATGCAGGCTAAAGCAAATGCTGGAGACTGGAGGAGGAAAAAACAGGCTGCCTGCAGTGAATAATTGTTATAATCTCATTGTCCTTTGCAAAGTTGTTAATTAAGGCCTTTACTAAGCAGACTGTGCTTGCAGGAGTCCCACAGAAGTCAAGTTGTTGTATTCTTGTGCATCTGTTAGCTTGCAGTGGTTTTAGCATACTTAATCAAGGCTCCCCAAGTTTAATCTTCAGAGAGACTGTGTATTAGAGAGGATGTCTTGGAATGCTCTCCATCTTCTCTCCCCTCCACTTCTTTCTTTAAAATAAGAACAAAAACAACACCTGAAGGAAGCTAGTAAACTAGTGTATAGTGCTTGAGTATCCTCCATCATCAATATTGGCATGTAAGCCTGCTAGGGATGTGGGGCTGTTAGTTTATTTGCAAGTGCTCTCTGGAGTTTTCCCTGCAAGGAGCAAATGGTATAAATTGTATGTACTTTGTCTATTCTGGTTCCAAGTTTTTTGTTATTTAGTATTTTTATTTCTATAGCAACTGGAAGATCCACTTAGGGATTTTTGACCACTCCTGGTAGACAGCAGCATAAATAGTGTAAAGAAACAGTATTTTAGGTGAAGAGATCTGAGCAGAAAATGATCTATTGTTGTCAGTTTCTTGGTAGACATTAATGGAAAGGAGAATTTTTGAAGAACAGAATTAATTAATTTTTAGGTTGTTTCCTGTGTGAGAGGACAACATGGGAGGAGGAAAAGAAAGCAAGCAAGTCCTAATTTTAAAAAGTAGCAAATGGAGAAGTTTGGTGCCAAGGGCTGATTGAAGGCAAGAACTGACATCTTGGGAGCAGATGAGAGGAAATGGGATGTGTCAGTAAATCATGAACAGCCTAAAAACTCAAGGCAAGCTATCCATAAATAATAAAGGAGGGAGAGCCCAATGTAGAAGGGGAAAAATAGCAGCACATGAGCTAAGAAAAAGGTTTGGGAGAGAATGGTATGGGGGAAAGGTTGCATTAGGAAGACCAGAGAGAAGAATATTGATGTGACAGTAGGATTGACTGGTTCCTGTGTGGAAAAAGCAGGGGGGGTGGGAATCCCACCATTATGCAGACAGAACAGCAAAGTGGTGATGTGAAGACTGAAGCAGGGATGGATCAAGAGGTGGAGAAGCAAGTAGAATCAGTGGGGGGACTCTGAGTAGGGAGACACTGAATACAGTAAAGTTGGGTGTGTGGAGAGACAGAGCAAAACAGGAAACAGGTTGAGGATGAGAACTAAAGGAGCTGGCAGAAGCAAAGTAATTCCCATGTGTGGCAGACAAGGAGGAGG
Source organism: Bucco capensis (assembly GCA_013396975.1). NCBI lineage: Eukaryota > Metazoa > Chordata > Aves > Piciformes > Bucconidae > Bucco > Bucco capensis. Next base: position 601,660 of record VWZO01015147.1, read on the forward strand.
AAAAAGGCAGAAAGAAGAGTAAGATGTGCAAATGTCTAAAAATCTTGCGCCCTTTTTTTTTCCTTCGTAGAAAGTTGGCAAAAGCTGATGCTGATAAAGAATAGGAAGCAGAAAGTATTGTGGAGATGGATTTAAGATATCAGAAAAACTGACAGAGGAAGTGCTTCTCATCTCCATGAGTTTACTGGAGCTGCTTTCCTCTATGAGCTGAGCTGAAGTGGGGCAAATGGAGGTGATCTGGGGTGGAAGCTTGGAAAGTCAGACCTTAAGTGGGAAAAGCTGAGACCTCATTAATGGAAGAGGGGAAGGAGGGCGTGAGGAGGGGGCTGAAAGCAAACAAAAGCTTTTCCTGTGTACTGGATACACCATCTCTGCAATTGGAATTGCCATCCCTGGAAGCATTCAAAAAATGTGTAGATGTGGTTCTTGGAGCCATGATTTAGTAGTGAGCATGGGAATGTTAGGTGAATGGTTGGACTTGGACGACCTGTAAGGTCTTTTCCAACCATGATAATTCTATGGTTCTAAGATTCTAAGTTGGATCCATGGTAGACTGTAACAATACCATGTGGGTGAGATGGCAGGAATCTGTGTTTACTAGAATGAAGTATCTCTCTGCTGCTTGATTAGTTTAATTAGGTCAGTTATTTAAAGTTAGAACACATATTTCATAGCTTTTTGCAGTGTCTGTAAAATACCATTTTAAATAATCAACAAATATGTATAACTGAAAATGAGCTCCCAATTCCTGACTGTCTTAGCCAGCTGTTCCCTAGATGGTGAACGTGCCAGGGTAATACAGGAACTGCACTGCTGAGTAGAGTAATTCTGGTAGAGGGAAAGGTGATCACAACAGCTCTTCCAGTAGGGTCTACCAGGGCCCCTCTAGCCCCTGCCCTGCTGCTGAGCAGGCCCAGGAATGGCCATCAGCACAGTGCAAGTGTGCAATTTACTACTTCCCAGCCTACTGACCCAGCCTCCAGCAATTTGGATTTTCAGAGCCAGTCACATCCTTTTATCCCTAATTTCTCCCATCTGTCTGTAGGGAACTCACTGCTTGGGGAGGGGAAGCTGTGTGTCCACCGGCAGAGGTTGCTGCTGGTCTCTTCACTTCCTCCTTTTTTCCAACAAGCTAACCTGTCATGTCAAGCATTTAGCTGAAAGCAGTGGGAATTGTGAAGCTTTAATGTTTCCTAGACTGTAGTCTGCCACATTAACAAATCTTTCACTTTTCAGAAGATGATAGTGTCAATCATGGTGACAGACTGAAAGACACCATTCATTGTTAATTAATTATTAGCTGTCAACTCAAAGACTTTGTTGAACTAAGAACACTCAGGCAGATTGTGGATTTCCTCCTTTTTACACTTTATGTTTAAAGGACACTAAATACCCTTAATTATCAAAGTAAGTTGAAATCCTTTCATACCTCTTTCTTCTGCAGGTGACTGCTTCAGGTACAATATTAATTATAAATAGAATGGAGATTCTGTAGCTCCTTATTGCTGATTTATGTTTTCAGAATGGATGAACTGAAAAGGGAGAAGTTTCTTTTCTTTGCTTTGGTAACAGCTCATGATCCCTTGGAGTTCTCTGAGTCCCTCTGAGCTGCCTCTGAGTTCTTGTGTTTGGAGGAAACAAATCAAAGTCAAGAAACTTGTGTTTCTGGAGAAGGCCTGAGGGCTGTGTAACCTGAAATGGGGGCCATGACTTTGTATCTGACTCCACCACAGAAGTCCTTGGATTTGAGTTGTTGGAATATTTCAGTTTCACTTCTCATGTCTGTAAAACTTCGACCGAGAAATGCTGGTGTCTTTCTCACCAAGGTTCTTGCAGGTGGGAATGAACTCTTACAGCTTTTTCCTCAGTAATGATCTGATTTCCCAGCACTTCTGGGCATGCCCAGCCATCACTGCAGAGCTTTCTGATACAAGACCTTGGCAGTTAAATGGGAAGGTGCTCACATGGATACTTTTCTGGTTGGGGGAATTGGCAGTGCCCAGTCCAAGAAAGCAGCTTGTGCATGTAAGTGCTTGTATAATGTGTCTGCAAGTTTGAAAACACTGGCCAATCTTCTTTCTTTTTGGGCCTGCCAAACACAGAGGGATACAAAAATACTTACCTGCCTCATAGGAGTGCTCTGAGGCTTAATTAATGCATATGGGTAAAATGCTTTGAGATCCTCAGGTCATAATGATACTTAGCACTTTATATCTTCAAAGCCCCATACCCAATGTGAAGGAAGTAATCCCAAACTAATTAGGCAAAAGGCACTATAAAAGTGCCAAGTGTTGTTATTTGCCTTAAAGTATTATTATTTAATCACAAATTGCCTCAAAGTGAAGTGTGACTGTATGAGATTAGAGACATAGTAATTAAGGCCTTGATTTAATATTTTAAAATCATTCAGCATACTTCAATGCAGCTCTTGAATTTTTTTCAGTCTTTCCCAAACACCCAGCACACATTTTAATTTTTATAAACACTGCATCCTCATCGCTTAATAGGCTTTCCCTCTTCTCTCAGTTGTGTGCCCTTAGGATGTTGCATTGCTGAGGGAAGATAGTTTGGTGAACAAGGATTTGGCCAAGTTAGAACAGAGCAGACTGAGTGTGTGCCTGTATGAATTAAATATGACAAGAAGGAAATGTGTAAATAAAGTCTTCCTTGCATGTGTAGTAGATATATTTATGTATGTGCTGCATAAGTTCTACAATGCAAAAGCAGCTATGAAAACATCTGTCACCCCCCATTACTTATTCTGCCTTTGAGATACAAGCTGTGGCAGACCTCCTGAAAGACAACACTTATTTGCATGGCAGGGGCAGCTGTAGTTGTTATAGTGATTTGGGAAGCAATGACTTTGGGTAAACAGTCTGGTGAAATTCACCCCTCTGCACAGAAGAGCTCAGCAAAAGGTTCAAGCACCACTTCTCTCCTAGATAAACCTATTTTGAAGTGGGAAGTGAAGACCTTGTGTATAGAAGCAGGTTTAGTCCACAGTGTTATGGTGGCCTTAAGGCAAGTCTGTCAGTGACAAATGACTATATTTACCCTTCTTTCTGAAGCAGTAGAAGAGGTTTATTTGTCAGATGCAAATGGCTTGAAGTTCATAGTTACATGAAGACTGGATGCAGCATGACCATACTGTGCCACTGTGCCTTTACAGACATGAAGACACATTGTCTTTAGACTCTTACCTTCTCTTCAGAAACCTCCCTCTGCAGCCTACAGCCTTTTCTTCATGCAGTGGAAGTTTATGGATCCTATTTTTTTCTGTCAGGGAAGCTGTTCTGTTCCTAGCTGGTCTTGGAAAATATTTGAGACAGGAATTGTTGACATTGGTCTGCATGAAATCAGTCATAGACTTGCTTGGGTAGCAGTTGGTAAGGCTGAGCCTAACTGTGGGCAAAATCACAGGGCATTTGTGTCTTGGTTCCTCTGAGACATGCAAAACAGAGCCCTTGAATTCCAGCTCAAATTTTGAGGGAGTTCATGATGCAGCCACATTCACTTTCAAGGCTCAAGCTTCTATCCCTTGTGTTCTTTATCTTGCATAATGGAGTAGCTGAAAGAAATTCAGCTACTGGAATGCAAAATCTGCTTGCAGGGGACCAGATGTTCCGTTGTGAAACTGAGGTAGCTTCCTTGACTTCACACCAGCTGAGGATGGAGTGCTGTACAGTGGGACTGGGGCTGCAGCAGTCAGCTCTTGGATGCCTTGGAGCTTGAGATAGTTTATTTTTCAGCCTGAAGGACCAGCAGGTTTCTGTTTATTCTTAGCTTGTTTTTACTGAAGTGTTCAGCAGTGTGTTGGAATGTAGGTGCATTCAGAAAAAATCCTCCATTCTAATAAAAATTATCAACATGGGAATGTTTTTTGAAATTAATAACTGAACTGGGAACTTGTTCTTTGATACAGGAGTGTGGGTTTGTGGTAATATTGCTAGCATGTATTTTGATAGAACTTCAGGGGTGGAGAGCACTTACTGTAGTGCAGGGACAACTGAGTCCTGCAGACAAGGTGATTCATCCTGGAGAACTGAAGCTGTTATTGAAGAGTCTGACAGGAAACACTCTTCTGATGCTTGCTCTTGATGGTAAGGGAGGAAAAGATGAAGAGATGAAACAATGAGGCCTGCTGTACTTGGGATCATATTTTTATTAATCTACAACAACTCCTTTTGTGTTAGAAGTAAAGAGACCTATGTGGATTGTGAAGGAGAGTGCTCAAGCTGGTGAAAATCAGTGTGACTCTGCTGAAAGGATATCAGCTTTCAGCAGCTCAGCACCTGACCTGTGTACCTTTACAGTGATAAAAACCTAATGAGGAGTCCAAAATGTGGTCTTGCCACACCCAAACATACACTGGAGGGAGTGACACTGATACCTTGCACACCTTGGGGAAAGACGAGGTGGAATGAAGTTCTGACCTAAGAGACAAGAGCCCCTGAGGAGATAGGTGCTATCAAAATGTCATCTAGATAAATAAGGACCCAAACTCCTAGTATCTTAAGTAGCTAGGCTATTGATTAAAGAATCATGATAAATGAGTATAGGGCTGTGAATTAGATCAATACAATCAACCTTAAAAGTCAATCTCCTGTATCAGTTTGAACAGAGACACTAAAAAAATGCACTTAGGAGAACCAGAAATCCTTAGGTTGATGGTGGTCTTGAGGCTTTAAGTTTTTCTCTGCTATTTCTTTCTTTCCTTTGTTTTTTCTGAATAGGCTTTGAAGAACTGGTAGAAGAGATGTTTAAGTATTCAAATACTTCATAGTTCACAAAATTAGTTAAGACTACCAGTCACCAAAATCTGTGCTTTGGAGTAGATAAAGGTATCTCTAGAACCTTACTATGCAACTGTTAGAGGAACTTTTCTGTGGCAATCATTGTACTGAAAGTGAAGTGTTTAATCCTAAGGTGTGGTGGACAGATACTGACACACTTGGGCTAAGTTCACACCTACAAAGAAGGAAGACCTAAAATTATCTACAAAGGTATGTTTTCATGATGCTGTTTTTGGAAAGTTTCATACAAATCAGAGTCTGTGAAAAAACTTTGTATTTCTGACTATATACAGCCATTGCTATGAGAGTTTGTCTTATGATGCTATTAAGATGCTTTCCCAATACTAGTATGAGAACTATATCTATGCTGGTAAACTGTATGTGTGTTGATTTTAATAGAGCACTCAAGTTGTCATCTGATTTCTTAGGATGAAATTAACCCCCTGTGCAGATATCTGGCACTTGTGCATCACTTGAGTCATCTTTTGACGTGTTAATTGTGATTGAAAAGATAGCTAGCTCTTCTGCTGATTTATTTCAGTGGATAAGGGGAATTTTCTGCAAGAAAGGCAGCAACTCTTAAAGTAGAAACCCTCTCCTTCCCAGCAGCATCCTCACCTTCACCTTCAGAATGATGATGCCACCTGAAATGAGGAGACAAGCTCTCAAAAAACTACTGGAGAGTAGGGGTCAGGGGGAGCAAGCTGTCATTTATAATTATTTATAGAGGCTAATATACTCAGCAAGTGTTAATGCATAGGGAAGAGAACTCCATCAGAAATTAGGTGTCTACTCCAGGGAGTTTGAGTTCCCTTTTCTGTAAGGGTGACAGTCATTCAGAAAGATTAGTAGTGCACTAGGATGTCAAATTACTTTTAATCTTTACGTGATTCTTCTTCACGGCAGAAATTTATATTAAAGAAAGAAAAAATCAAGGAAATATTTGCTGTTGTTAGATTTTCCCAAATCATGATTCTAGAACATACAAAAAAAATATTTTTAAATGGACTGAATTAGAAGTGCTAAATGAGGATCATAATGAGATATCCAAAGTCTTGCCAAGTGAATTTAATCACTTTCTGATCCCAACAGCCACACAATTCAACTCTTTCTTAGCATAATTAAGCAAGTGACAATGAGGATGCTATTCCAAGACATGGTAATGAGATGCTGTGGGGCCTGAATTGAGCTGGAGGGAATTTCCTATTAAATATTTATTGTACGTGCAGCTCCTTCAGTAGCTAGAAATATAGAAAAGGAAATATAGCCAAATAGAAGGTCTTTTCTGAAATTAATCTGTGAAAAAACCGAAAAACTGTGGCCACTTGGTTTTGGACTGACTATTATTTTTGGCCTGCGGGCTGCATTCAGCATCAATAAAAATCATAGTTTAGGTAGGAGGAAAGTAAATTGGAGGAAGTTTGAATGTAGAAAAACAAAAATGGAAAGGGAATGAAAGGAAATAGGAATGTGACAAACTAATTAAGGAGAGTACAAATGATAAAAGTCAGCAGGAATTAACTAATGATAGGCTGTAGAATGCTGAAAGACCAGAAGGTTTAGGGGGAAGAAAAAACATGTAAAAAGGAAATAATTGGATAACAGATGATGATATGAGCCAGTGAACTAAAAAATAATACAACTTTTAAGCACAGTGAACATTTAATTCTGGATCCAGGGAAAAATGAAGTATGCTTTCATCATGTTACTTTAGACACTTTATGGGGGTTATGGAAGTTGTGGCCAACTTATGTTTAGCTGAAACTGTAGAAGAAAAATTCTATCAATGCCCCAGGGGTTTATAACACATTTGCACATACATATACATAAGCCAAAGAAGAATGCAGAGGAATGCTATTTAGGCTACAAAACAGAGCCGATACTTTCTCAGTTATTGATTTTCTTGACTCTAAAAGAGCCTGATTTAATGTTCCTCAAATGTTCTAGTCATCTTCTGTACTGCCTTATGATAAAAGGAAAAATAAAGGCAAAATAGAGTTAATTCTTTATTAGTCTGGGAGCACCTAAAGTTAGGTTGGATGGTGTTGCTTATGTCTTCTTTTTAAAGGCAACTGGTCATTTGAGGGGAGATCTTCTTGCTTTCTAAAACTACCTGAAAGGAATTTGTAGCAAGGTGGGGGTAGGTCTCTTCTCCCAGGTGACTAGCAATAGGACAAGAGGAAAGGGCCTCAAGCTGCACCAGGGGATATTCAAGTTGGATATTAGGAAAAATTTCTTCACTGAAAGAATGGTTAAACATTGGAACAGGCTATCCAGGGAAGTGCTGGAATCGACATTCCTGGAGGGATATAAAAGCCATGTAGACATAGCACTTTGCGACATGGTTTAGTGGGCAGAGTGGTGTTGACAGTTGGACTTGATAAACTTAGGGGTCTTTACCAACCTTAATCACTCTGTGAATCTAAGAGGAAATGTGTTCATAAATTGCCTTCTTATTCCAGGCTGGAATGTGCAGAGGCAACAGGTTCTAGGGGTCAACAGAGTGGTGCAGGTGTAGAGGGAGTTCAGGACATGGAGGTGCTTGCAGCCTGTTCTGTGCAGAGTCCACTGAACTCTAATGTTGGAGGAACAGGCTCTTACCCTGCTTCCCTGCCATATCTGCCCTTGAGAGCTGCCTTAAGTGCAGAGACTGCAGTTTTTCCTGGCCTTTGGCAAAGTGCATTGGATGTTCTCTGCACCCTGCTTTTATTCTCCACGGTTTCGAGAAGCAGATGAATGTCTGAGTAATGAATGACATCAGGAAAAGCAGTGGAGTATTCTTAGCTCCCATGCAGGAGCTGTAACCTTCTCCTCTTTCCTTCCTCATCCATCTCTTCAGCTCTTTGGGTGTACTGACTGTCTTTCCCTGGGTATTTGAATGATGTCTCTGGTGTATATTGGAATCCTGAGGAGAAATCACTATGTAAATAATAATAATTCCTGTCATACTTGCTAAATGGCACTCCTAATTGTAAGAAGTTTTCGGCAATAGGATCAAATTAACTTGATGAGAAAGCTCTTTTTTCTTGTAAAGTACAAGGAAAGCTGCAAGACAGGAGGTGCAATTAATTATCTCACTCGGGTTAAAAGCTCTTTTATTTGATATTTGATCTCTTATTACTTGATTTCCCACAAAATTGCAGTCCCACTTAATAGCTCATTAGCACTCCGGTGTGGTATTTGTAAGGTGGTCAGGTTTGTGTATAATAAAGCAGTTGCTGGCTAGCAGTGAATTACTTCAGCCATAATTAATTAATTAAATGTGTGTAAAGCATGGTTCATTAGCAAGGTGTGTGACAATCTCATGGTGTCCAGTGCTGTCCCTCTAATTGTGTAATGGGCGTGATGCTACTGCAGCATTGCTTCATTAGTTTCCAGCCTCTGCTGGTGCTGTTTAGGTAAAAGACCTCTGATTTTCCAGGGCTTGTTCCAGTGACCTGCTAGCACTGGAAGGAGTAAGTTACAGTAACCAATCGAACTGCATTTCTTACTGTTTTCACTTAAAACCCACACAATTAGAAATTATTACTATAGCTTAGCAGCAGTGGCAGAACATTTGCTAGGGAAGCTGGAAATCTCAGTTCAACTGTAGTTCAAGCAATAACTATTCTTTATACTCAATTATGCACTGTAACCCATTAGGGAAATCTGTGGTTTCCTGATGTAGGGTTTTTTTCCCCCCTTCTGTGTTACAACAAGGTTGCAACTGGCTACATGTATATTAGAAATTGGTGGTTTGATTGTACAATTATTCTGCAAACAATCTAACTTCAACCCACTATATTTATCTGGCACATTTAGAGACAGAACAAAGCCAGGAGGTTCAAACCTTTAACCCAGATATTAAGTGTGGGAGAACACTAACCTGGAGAACTGATGCACTTGTGGTATAAAGCCATTAGGAAGTCATCCTTCAGACCTACTAAATCCAGAAACCAGTGAACATCTAGTCTTCTGGGCCTTGATGGTGATTGTGTGTTTACAGAAGAAAAGCTTGAAGCTTTTACTTTGCACCACTTGAAACCTTCTGCATTCAACCTTTGTGAAGATGGGGTTGATGACTTCTTTCAGTATCTTGTTTTGCTTTCATAAGGCAGGCAAAAGCGTTTCTGAGCTTTTCAAAGTCTGTGGATGTGATGATAAAATTAATTAAAGGAGCTATGATGTACCTTGTTGCAGTGAATAGGAGCATTAAGAGCAAGGGCTTTCCTTTGTTTTAATCAGCCCAGTCATGCTGAGAGTTAGGTTCAGGTTCTGATCGTTGTGTAGTTACTCTTGTTAAGGTGTTTCTGTATGCCATATTTAGCAGTTAGGAGGGTAGGTGTGTCTGTGCTCTTAATGTTATGGTTTTCTTCTGCCTTGTATCTGAAATGAATTCCTGGAGAGCTTTGGATAGAGTTGTGTGATTTGCCTCAACTGACTTCACCCGAAGTGTTACTGAAACACTGCAATGCACACACAGGTTTTATATTTTCCCTTAAAACATACCTAGGTATCAAGGACGAAGAGAAATAAAGTAACCAACTACATGGGAAATGGCACTGAGAGTAGCACCTTCAATTTCAAGACTTACCTACGTGTCCTAATTCCATTTTATTGCTGTAAACCTGAACATGAGCAGGCAGTCACAGGCCAAATATGAATGTGCAAAGCTGCTTTTCCCATCCCTTTACCTTGAGCATCCTTCCCATGCCAGTTATGCATTGCCAATGCCTTCAAAGCCATTAGTTCTCATTTGAGTATTTTAAAGTCTTATCTTTCAAAGTTCCCTTATCATTTTTTTCTTTCCAGGAGTAGGGCAGTGAAACCTGTCCTTTTTGAGTGGTGATTTCTGAGGTTGGTTATTTTTTGGGTTGACTTTTTTTTTATGCAGAGGGTTCTTTTAAAGAAGGATATATTATTTTTCCCTCCTTGAGTCTTCTTTCCTCCATTATTACAATTTTCAAAAATGTAGATGTTCCTAATACAGCAGAGACCGTTCCACAGCTCTGCCTTTAATGGAGTGAGCAGATTGCAGTAAGAATGCGGTGCTGCTCAGTAAATTTAATGACTTTATGAAGATAAATGTTTCCCTTCCAAAGCCCCTTCTTGTCAGAATACATTTAATACTGCCATTCCTTTGAGAACTAAATTCCTGTAGCACTTTGCAGCATATTAGCATGTTTTTCTCACCACATGAAATTGCACTTCAAGCAAGAAATAATAATGTTTCTGCATCCCCTTGTACATTTTTATTACTGCCAATGAATAGGAGTAAATTAACTATTATGGCTAATATTATTCACAGGGACAAATTCCTAACTCATTTTACAGAGAATAATAAATAACTGAATAAATAAGATGCCTTTAATTTCACATGTGAATTATCAAAGATTCTTCTGAGTAGGAGGAATAGAGGCCAGTTGACTTTACAAAAAAGATACAACTCTATAAGAGAAGTTAAATGTGTGTCCACTCATCAAATTATTTTCTTTTTATTCTCCCCAAACTGTAATGAATATCCTTATTATTCCATGTGATTCCTATGAAAACAGGTTTCTCTTTTCTGATTATTTGTTTCTGTGAATGTTTATCCAAATAATAATCTGGGAAATGAGTTATATTTTGCTGTTAGTTGCTTGGATGCTGCTCTGATTGATGGCAATTGTCATATGGTTTACTTCATCCCCAGACAGAATGTTTTTTAAAGACAGAGTCATTTTACCCTTTTGCAACAAGGGAAACTGAGGGTCAGAGTGATGAGTGTCTTTGTAGAAGGTTATTCAATATATCAGAGTCAAAGATCATGATGTCTTAGGCCAGCCTAAAGATTACCTTGTCACCTGACAGAAGAAATGACCTAAACAAATCTTTTTTTTTTTTTTTTCAACAGGTCCAAGTCTTTCCTCTGCTGAGGGCTCCAGAGCTGGACATGGTAGTCCAAGTGAGGTCTTACCAGAGTGGAGTAGAGGGGGAAAATCACCTCCTTGGCCCTGCTGGCCACACTTCTGATGCAGCCCGGGACTCGGTTCCCCTTCTGGGCTGAGCAGGGTCACTGCTTCCTACCCCGCCCTGATCCTAACGCCTTTGTAATTCTTAACAGGCTTACTAAACGAAGCTCCGGAGCAAGCCGCTAATAACGGCCAGTTGTCCGTTAGGGAATTGCAGAGCTGGTGGTGCCCTTGTGCCTCTCTCCGCGGAGGCGAGGAGGTGTGGAGCCCCGGGCCCGGGAGCGGCGCAGCTCGGGCGGCGCCGGCGGCAGGCACTAGAGGGAGTCCCGCTCGCGGCCGAGGCGGCTGTCGGCCAGGGTAATGCAGCGGAATAGCAGTGCTGAACTCTGCTTTGTACCCGTTACGATCTTCTCTTTCTTCCCCTCCTCTGTTCCTCTGCAGTAACTGTTGTAAATTAAACAGTTACTTCTCATCCTCTGGTTTCAAAGCATCAAAGATGTCTGTGAGCCCATTACCTTTGATGCTGATTTCCTGTTAGAATGCATGTTTTGGCGTTGCAACATCCTGAAAAAGTTTAATCTGAAGCAGAAGAACTGTAAAATGAAGAGAGCAATTATATACAGCCCAGAGCTCTGAGCAGCTGAAATGACAACAAAGGTTCATCTGTTTATTAGGTTAGCTCTGTTTCGGATAAAATACCATTAGCAATTTACGAAGAGGAGAGTAGGACTTTGAAATTGAATATCAGTCAATTAAATCTGAAAATCCTAATATGAAATGCTTTTAAAAGTCAAATAGCATCTATTAAAACTCCAGATTTAGTCAATGAGATCAGGCTGTACCCTTGGTATACACTGGAGGAAACCCAGTGTATACATGGGAGAACTTCACCTGGATGTGTGAGGGGATCTTCTTGTAGACAAAGAGGAAAGACAAGGAATTAAAACAGCCTTCTGCCCTGCACAGAGAATAACTATGTAAAGTTGGCTACAGTTGTCAGGGCAAATTTGCTTTTACTAGTGCCCCAAATATGGGCTCGGAAATCCCTTCCTTCCCTGCACCCCCTCCCTAAAAAAAAAACCAACAACCCTGAACAACCAACCCACCCAGATATTTTTAGGTCATTTTCATTTTTCAATAGAAAATGGTTGAGTGAAAATAGCTGAGAATTGACATTTCTTCCAAGAGGAAATAATAGAAAATCAGTCAATATTTGGCATTGATGTGTCTGTCTGGAACTTGTTGATAGTTAGTGATCAAGGTCTAGTGTTTACCAGGGCAGATTAGGGAGCCTGCTTGGACTACGCAAAAGAATAGAAATAGGCATTGATCACCTTTAACACAGAAGCAACTTCTGAGCTCTTCAGTTTTGATAGTGTCCTTTTGTTCTGTGCTTGCACACTACTTACCTGTTGTATAATATTGGTCCACTCACTGTGAAAAGTCACTACAAACTTCTTCCTTTAGTCTTGAAGGTAAGCATTGAGAAAAGCACAAATCCTTTAGTTGACTTGATTGAAGAAGATGGCAGGGCAGCCTAGGTGAATGGATTTGCTGTTCCCTTTGCTGTAGAGTACCTGTCTGACTCATCCTGAGGGGTAGCCTTCTCTGGTATATTGTGTTTTCACCTGGCAATTGAATGCTGCACAACTGAGGACACAATGATGCTGTATTTACTGACACATGGATCTTGCAGCTACATCTTCATGGGACCCTTTGCTTTCTAGAGCACAAACCATCTTTTGGTGTGTGCAAATGTATGTGTGTTTGCAACATCCAGCAGAAAGAGAGCAGGGTTTGTGGTCAGTACCTTAAAGTTGGACAGTGGTAAGACCAGGAAGTATTTTCTGTCTCAGTGCCAAACGTGTACTTTAAATAATTTGTTTGCCACAATATAATCTTTACTGAAGCTCTCTCAGGTTTTCTTATTTGGTCACAATAATACTCTCAATAATCCTTGTTTATACTGACAGTGCAGGAAGAAGGACAATCTTGTACTTAAAGCCCAAGGTTCAGCTTCCTGACCTCATACAGGAATACGAATAATTCATTTTCCTGTCTTATGGTACTTAAAATGAAAGCTCTGCAGGGCAGATGCTGTGTCTTAGTGTGTGTCTGTGCAGTACCTAGGATGTGCTCTGATCTCAGCTGAGCCATCAAAGTGATGCTTTATCACCTGTAATGTCAAAGAACAGATGTAACTCAGTTTTTTTTCTGGACTATAAGAAGGGTTTATATTCTGCCTGTGGTGTCACACTTGAAAATCAGTACTGAAAAGCTGTTGTTTGTGAACAAGTTAATAGTGTACAAAATTTGTTACAATCCTTACTTTAAACGATGATTTCTGTGGTTTCATCTATCTTGGGGGTATTATTATATGACAATATAAACATTTGCTGAACACATTCCTTACATTTTTACAATGGTTCCAGAAATTGTCTTTTCCATGACAAGAAGAAATACAAACAGTTGTGATGCAAAAATTTATGATGCAATGTATCAAGGATTTCCAGGACCACTAATCAGATTGACAGAATGAGTCAATTACATATTTTGTTTGAGAGAACCATTGATAGGCATAAGACTAAATAGATGTGGGAAAATAAATTCTTGATGTAGGAAGGATATATTCTTCACAGAATTTCTCTTCACTGTCTCAGACCTGGTTTGCAGACAGTGCTTCTGAGACATTTGCCTCTGAGTTAGTTTGGATTCCTTTCGTAATCAATGGAAGTGATGTGTTTTCTGGGCTGTGATTTATCTGATCTCTTTCTGATATATGCCTTAGGGTGACATTAACAGGTAAAATCTCTTTCTCTAGGGGCTATAAAGTCATACTGGACAAGTAACATAAATGGAGAAGTCCTCACTGCAGATCTAAGTTGGGTTCCACCCCAATCCACCAAGACCATGTAATCCTAAGGACTCAGTTACCCAAGGGCTGGCCTGGAATTGATGAAAAGGTGTTTCTGAAATCTTTGTGTCCACCTATCAGCATTGTCAGGTGCTGTCTTTTGAAAGTTCAATCTGAAGCGCATAGCCAAGTTGCACTAGATGAGTCTCTCTTCATACAGAGCTCTTACTGTTCAAGGGTCTCAGCGGATACCTAACTGCTGAAGGACAGATACAGTTGTGCCAAGAAGGGAAAAAAATTCCCCAAACTTATACCTGAGTTCTGGACAAGTTCCCCGTTGCCAAGGCAATTTTTTTGTGCTAATACAGCCCTCTTACATACATGCTGGTTTGATTTGTTGGTAGAACGCTTAAAGCATTGGCCTTTGTTTCCTGTCCTCCAGGTTTGAATGTGCCTGTGATAAACAGTTCAGCAAAGCATCGTACAAAAGCTTTAGCTTAACAAAAGTTGAGCTACACTGGCATTTGCTACTATGTAAACACCAGTTGTTAGGAAATGATAAGTGTTATTGATATCCCAAATGTATGTATTAGTGGGAACAATGTTATGTAAAATGTTAACATCTGTCAAGACAATATAAACAATTATAAGTAACTTTCTTTTAATGATGCAATTACACCATAACAAAAGGTGCACTGTAAATTAACATGACACCACACCAGGTTTATGTATTTTAGGTAATAAATTCCAATCCAGCTAAGAAAACAAACAAAGTTTCCTGAGAATCCCTTTGGAAAAAAACACAACTCTGCTAAACCTTTAGGAAATAAAGTCTGGGAACTGAGATTGTTATTAAATCTGACCTTGATCAGATTTTTATTATGTCAGAAAAAATGGTTCTTAAGAGACAGAGTTGTCATGGGATTAGAGAACATCTACAGCAAGATGTTTCCATGGCAACAAATCAAACACCATTTCCTAAGTCTGCAGTCGTCTGCTTCAAAACCATGAACTTAACATTGAATAATTATAGAGAAACGCAGTAATGTTGTGTAAAGAGAGGGGGGAAAATAAATCAATCTGGAGGCAGTGATTTATTTTAAAATGCCAATTAACCCCATCAGTGTGATTGTTTGGAGCTTCTGTTGGTGGCGACAGGTCTCGCGTAGATATTTGGTTTTACAAATTGAAAGCATAATTTTTTTGTCACACATAACCTTAAAAAAAAAAAAGTGAAAGACGAATCATAATTCCACCAGAATTAATGAAGTCTGAAAGTTATGTATAAAAGCCGTAATAGAAATTCAGAGTTGTGTCAGAGACTGCAGGCAGCAGCAGCACATGATACTCTACCTGAATTCTCCTAATGTTTGAAGGAGCTGAAAACATACTTGATATGGGTACGTGGTTAGTCTCCTACAACCAATGAGCTATCTAAATTCATAGGCTCCAATGTCACACAGCTGTAATCTTGCTGGAAAGTTAAACCAGTGAACACATCCACCACTTAGAACTTGGGGAGTGAGTTAAGGCTATTTAGTTTATCAGTCTTTTTCCCATTCTGCCATAATTGTATTATGAATGTATTGTTCCCCTCCAGAAGCTACTGTACCTTCTGAATTTATCTGCTGTGTGGTGACATCTGTCTCTGTCTTCCCCCCCCCAAGATAGAACATGTTCTTCCCAGTTACTGGGAGGTTTCCTAGGTACATCTGGGACATATTGAACCACAAAGTTAGAAGACAAGTTGTGTTTTGACATTGCACTCGATGAATGACCTTTAATAAAAGGACACAGATTCAATGCAGAAGCACAGTCTTTGAGCACTGAATGCAAATACTCTGTGCCTGCTTTCTTCATTTTGGATGTGTGCAAATCCCCAATGTGGAGACTGGAAGAGAGTGTTAGCACGAGTTTTGGAAACCATAGGCTTGAGACTCAGTAGTGTCATTCTGTCTGCACTGTTGTCACTGCTCACAGTGCTGTACGTTCCCTTCTCCAACAAGGTCTTCCTAACAGAAAAATCCTAGAATGGGCCATTCCTGTGCATTTATTCCATCTACTAATAATCTGATTACTGACAGTCAATGTCTCACCATTGGGTCACAGAAAGCCAGCAGGAAATAGCTTAATGTTGTAGACTACAGCAGTAGATCTGCTGCCACAAATAGGGTTACACTAAATTGGCCTCTGACTGCAGTATAAATTCTGACAAAGGGTGTGGAATTTATGCTGCAGTGTAAGAGTGGTTTTACAAGGAACTGGAGTAGCCTTGAGTCTCATCACAGCTGCTGCTTTCTCCTCTGCTGCTGGTTGATGAGTTCATTCATTGCATCCTCCATTTCTGATTCAGCTACCCTTGCTCCTGGTGTGGTGCAAGGAAATTTGTTGTCTGATATGGTGACAAATCAAAGCCCTGCTCCAAATCAGGTCATTTGATACATGTGGGGTGTGGGTACCAGTCAAATATTCTCAATAAATGCCCATTTCAATATGGAATAAATACTAGAATCTGGATTTTTCAGTATTAATTTGCCTACCTCAGGAGGCTAGCTTCACCCGTAAAACCAGAGGCTGTATCTTATTTTAATTCAAAAGATCTGTGGGGGCATCCATGTAATTTTAAAATCAGTGAGTCAGAATAAGGTAAATGCCACAGCTGAAACTTTCATGTAGATTGAAATGATAGGAATCTTTCACTTCTTATGTATGCACAATTTACAGCCATTAAAAGTATATTAGTGTCATAGAAAATGGGAAAATTGTTTGTTCCCTAAAGGTGTAAGGAAAATAATACTCTTCTTGTTCACAATAGGGAGTTATTAATAAAGATGGAGAAGTGATCCCACTCTGAAATACCTGATGTTTTTAACAGAGCTAAAAATAATGATGATGTTCTGAATTTTTAATGGAAATACAGTGACAAATATTTGTATTTTCTTTCTTTCATGAATGTTTTTACAGTAATAAGCCCATCAGTGAATGAAATAATAAAAAATAAAAAAGTATCTCTATTACTATAGTGTTATAAATTTCGGTGAGTTTCTTTTCACAGGAGCCCTGTGAGGTGGGGTGAGATCTTTCTTTTCAGATTAACCACTGGAGGATGCAGCCACCGAGAAGAGATTTTTTTTTCCTAACATCTACCTTGATACTTCTGCAAATTCCAGGTGGTACATTAATTACATGGAAACTCTGGAGTCCAATGACTTCCCCAACGCCACATAAGCTATATTTAACAGACCATGAGGTTGAACTAATCTTTTGCAAGGCTGTAGTTCCATTTCTAGCTGTTGGCCCATTCTTTTTAATGAGGTCCACACTCCTAGGTAGTAATATTCCAGCATTTCCAAGCCACTGTGCCACCCACAGATGGACACCTCATGGAGTGGGCAGGCCACACGGAGTGGTTGCTAATGTTGGGAGGTTGTGGTGTGCTGAGCCACTGAAGGAGGTCTGAACAGTGCAGGATTGTTGTTCCTGGTTTTCCTGTGGAGTCAGGTCAGTGAGTCACATAGTGAGTCACAAGATCTATTTTGGAGCATGATTTCAGAAGAGCTACCCAGTTCTCAGCGTTTTCCAGTGGGGACCAGGTACCTCCTTCCTGCAGGCTCAGAAAAGCTCCAACTCCCATTCTTCCTAATTATCTCAGTCTCCCTGAGCCAGCTACCAGCAGGAGGGCACATAGTTACAGCATGAGGACTTGTTTCTGTTGGTCTTGATGGTACTTGGACAAATGAGAATGTTCTTGGGCAAATGATGTGAGGTCAGAAGTCTAAAAAAATTAGTCTAGATGAATCAGACTACACTGAGGCCATCTATTTATGTGTAACATTCCTGGAGCATCTTTCTGTAGAATCAGATCTTAGATTGACAGGTTTGTATTCTATGTAAACACTGAGCTGCAGATGAATGCTGGAGCAACCAAACACAAACTGCAAACAAGGAGCATAATCAGAGTGACTTTACCTCTTTAAATAGAAGGAGGAGCTGGCCCTGCATTACATTTACTATGGAGTTTAGATGATTCTGGGAAATGGTGCAATGATGATTATATTGCTTGAATAAGTGCAGAAAAGGAAGAACTGCACATCTGAACTGGCCATATGGGATACAAAAGGCCTGACAGTGCCACGTGTGGGTCAGCAGGGCTGAAGTACTTCATTGTGTTCCCCAGCACTAGTGAGACTGGGTTAAATAGGAGGGCTACTTCATGTGAAGGTGGGAGTTTATTATCCACAAGATGGATTCAGGGGAAAGCTTTCACATGAGGAGAGATTGAAAAGTCTGGGCCGTCTAATAACTGGGATGATTAATAAAGGAAACAGATAAAGACTGTATCAAAATATTGAATAGCATGAAAGCAGACACTGGTTGCCTCTGTTCGCCCTTTCCCAAGAAGATATTAAAATGGGAAGATGCCACATTTAAAATTAACTGAGGCCACTTGGGTTTTCAGAAACAAGCCCTATGATTAACCTGTCGCGTTTACTGCCTCGAGATTTAATTGAGGCCGCGAGCTTCGCTGGGTTCCAGAAAGGATTAGACATTTATGTGGACAGTGGGGACACCCGCAATTATTCTGGCCATTTCACAGAGAGGGGATAACCGGGGCTATTTAATACTTCACCATTTTCCATCGGCTTCCCGTGAAGAGCTTGCGGGAGCCGCTCCTGCATGGGAAAAAAGGGAGGGAGGGACGCAGGGAACGGGCGGGAGCCTGCCTGCAGCCTGCCTGCAGCCTGCCTGCCTCCACCTTCGGCGGCACCAGGTGGCGGCGTCCCCCGCCGCGCCCAGCGCTGCCGCTCCCCGGCCCGACGCTCCCGGCCCCGCCTTGCTCCCTTCGCCAGTTCCCCCATGCCCGCGGTTCTCGGCAGCACGGCAGGTCCTTGTGCTGGGCACGTACTGACACGGGCACAAGCAGACACGGCAGGAGACTAACGGGGGCTGCAAACGTTTTAGATCTGACTGATATTGGCTGGTTAGTTTGGTTTTAAGCATTGAACTTAGATGTTCTACTTAGGGTACTGAACCTGCTGGAGAATCTGCTAGAAAGAATAACACTAATGAGAGTGATTTCTCTCTTATCGGTATAGTAATAGCTAAACATGAATCTAAAGGACCTAAAATAAAAAAAAGCAATGTATTTATTGTGTTCCTGCTTGTCGTTGTTTGTCTTTCTCCTGAAAGACAACCATTAGAATGGAAGCCTTAGCAGAGACTCCCAGGACAGACAGGTGCCTCAGAGACAGCACAGCTTGTTGATGATGATTTTGTAAACATTAATTTGCAGATACAGGCAGGCGTGAGTTCCTAGAGGTGCAGTATTGCACTTCCTGATGTGAGACATCAATAGAAATGTTTCCTAAGAGGTCAGTTGTCCAGAATGAGTACTCACTGTCTTTGAGTTCACTTGACCACTGGATTCACTGGATGTGGCTTTTTGGCCATGAAGGCTTTTGCAGGGCCATCAGGCTGTAAAGGTTCTGAGGATCCCCTCCCACCCCATGGCCCCTGTGGGCAGGGTCCTAGGCTGAGGAACAGCAAATGTACAGTAACAGGTATCTTTTACCTCTAATCAATCTAGCTCTCTATCTTCTGCAAGTATTGACTAGCTCTAAGGGCACAAGCAATAAAATATTGGACAAGGGCTAGTTCCTGAGAGAACGTTGTGTCGTTATGCTGTCTTCAGATGAAGACAGAGGAGAGTAATCAAAAGGGCTATTTTTAACCATGGGTTGATTTATTTGTTTTTCTTCTACAGCTATTGCACCTGGAACCACTGATGATGGCTTGATTAATTCTTGGTATTTTGTTGTGTTGGTTTTTTTTTTTCTCCACCTTCCTCCACTCTTCTGACTGGCTGTCCTAGTTTGAGTCAAAACATGGTATTCCATGCCATAAAGGTCATATTCAGTCCCTGAAACTTTGACACCAAGCTTGGGCTTTAGCATCTCTTACATAAGGCCTAAGACCCAAGGAAAGCAGGTGCATCTTTAAGCTATTTAGCACCTAATTAACAGCCAATACAAAAAGGAGAGGTTTGGACCTCTGTCTTTCCTGAAGGCTGAGCATCTGAGTCATCAGGAAGTTGTATTGTAGCAGTCTCTGGCCTCTCCACTGAAGCCCCAGGTGAAGGCAGCTTTGGACCTGCTGGTGAGGGAAAGGATTCTGGAACTCTTGAGTTTTGTGAAAAATCTCAAGATCATTCTAGCCTTATGCTGTAGGAAAATGAATGATACTGAGATTTTTTTCATTCTTTTTCATCTGTGAGAATTGGGCAGATGCTGCATAATCTCCCTTTCTCTTTGAGCTTGTTACCTGCAGTGGGGGTCAAAGGTGAGGTGGAGTTTTTCTGCCAGATCCTGGAGCCTGTATCTGCCAGATCTAGACCCACCAACTTCTTAGACTGACATCTGTCCTGATCCTAGTAGCAGCTCTTAATGCCAAGTAAATTCAAGGCTGCACAGCTACTGGAGCACTATGGGTGTATATAAGGAAATGATTTTCCTAGCACCTATGGGTTTTGAAGTCTCAGACTTCAGGTATCTATCCTGAGGAAACTTATGGCAACCCAGTGGCAAAGCTGCACCACTTCTGCAAAAGCAGTGCTGCTAGTGTGTCTGCCCCATCCAGAAGTGTTCTCAAAATATTCTGCCTCCTAGGATTTTTTAAATATTCTCTGTTGTAATTCACACCTTATTTTCCCCCTCTTTGTGACTCAGTAACAGTCACCTCCCTTTTTTATTTTTCCTAGTTAAAGGTCAGACTGAGCTGTGTATTACAGATGAAAGGATGTAGCCCACAGCCAGCCTAGGGGCTCAGTTTGTGTTGTGGGTCTCTCCTGAGGGCACTTCTGTTTGCAAGTGTGTGCCTTGCAACTTCGAGAAGCCTACAGAGATTGCTATTGTTTAGGATAAGTTCTCTTAATTTTCCTCTAGTAATTATTTATTTTTTTCATATTTTCTGCATAGAACCCATCCACTTTCAGGCTGTGGTTTTGAGCCTACTGTGTGCCAAGTTTCAGGAATGATTTTGTCCTCATTGCTGAAGAGACATCTCCCACCAGTGCAGATGAAGATCTCTTCTCTCCAAGGACACAGAGGAAGAGAGGGCAGAGCGGGAGCTAAGTTCTGTTCTTGCACTTCAAGGTAAAAAAAAGTCTGGATTTTGTCCATCCACACATGCTCCTTAAAAATCTAATCTTGAGGGATCCTATCTAATGTACTTGAGCAAATGGTAGATAGCCACAGTGGAAAGGAATTCAAGGGCAGCTGCAGTAAGCCCCAAGATGTAAATAAAAATGAGAAATAAAAAAGGGCTATCTCCTACTGATACCAGCCCTCAAAGTGACAGAACCTCTACAGGACTTGCTGTAAGGAAAAGACATGTTCAGCATCCTCATTTTCCTCTGTAGCTCTTGTTTTCACCTGGGTTGTCAGGTGGATGTTTACTTTCAAAGCAGCTGTCTCCTTCCCCCTGCCTGGATCCCACTGCCTGTGGACAGCATGGCTGCTAGCATGTCTGAAACACCTGGTTCCCCCCCATGATTAATGCTCACAGCTATATACCAGTCTGTGCCTCTGTGGGTTAAAGCATTGCCATGTGTGTCTTTATTTTAGTTTCCAGACAAACTATGCAGATATGGGTGGTAGAAACTTTATTTGTACCTTTGACATGCAAACCTATAAAGAGAATTCACCAAAATCTACTAACCTTGTATTGGTTGTGAATAAGGAAGTCTATCTTGTGTCTTTTTGTTGTTGTTGTTGTTGTTCTTTTGAGAGGGATCTTATCTTTAAATTGAGAATGCTAAGGGAGTTTAGCTCACTGCAGGTATAGCTAGGACTTCTATTGTGATGGAGCATAGATTGCACTGTGATTTCTGAAGAGGCTGCTCTTTAAAAAGGTAAGATACAAAGCAACAAACACATTCATATAATAGATCATCATTTAAGGTAGCACATTTTGCCTGACATGTAGTGTTTTGCACATTTTGAATTGTCTCCTGCCAAAATATTCAGGCCTGCAAGGGGAACCCCTAGTGGGAACACAGGACAGATGGATCTGAATCCAGTCATGAAACTCCCTGGGGCCAGTAGTGTGATGTTAATGATCACACCACAGTAAGATGTAAAACATACCTTTGTGCAGCTCAGTGTAAACAGCAACTCCAGTATTATGATGTAAATGAGAAACCAGCAAGAGATGATGTGTGAATGGAAACACAGCAAGGTGCTCTGTGAGGGAGCAGGAAGCACAGTGCAAGGGGAAATTCTGCACATAGCAAGTGGAGGTGGAATTAAAATGTGGACTAACTTCATTGCAGAGATAAACTTTAAATACTGCTTGGGCTGATGTGGAAGTGAGAGAACCAACCAAGCTGTACCCAATAGCAGCTGAGGTTCTGAAAGGGTGATGGACAGGTTACAATAAGGCATGGGTTCCTGAACTCAGCAACTGGGAGCTGGAAGCCCAGGCTTGATCCACAGAGAAGAGAAAAATCACCAATAGGCCTTATTCTGATAACACCCTGCAGTTCACCTTCCTGCTCAAATCAGGGCCAACTTTGAAGTTACTCAGGACTTACACTGGCTGATTTTCAGGTATCTCCCTCTCTGGGAGGCTTGGTCTAGTGTCTGGGCTTCATGATGAAAACATTTCCCGTAGCATTGAATAAGTCTAAAATGGCTCCATGGTTGGAGGGCATGAAAGAGGAGAACCTGACAACAGGCAGGCAGTAAAGGGGCTTAAGGCTATCCAGAAATACAGGATGTGCAGCTGGGTCCTCAGCTTCATTTCAGAAATCCCTGGTGCCCCTTTGGAAGCTCTCCCCTGTGGGTAGTGGTGGATTGCATGTGAGATATGATTTGCATTGGGTCCTTGCACAACAGAAGGTGCAGGCAGGGAGCGTGGTGTCACCAAGGTAATTTAAAAATGTGCTGGGCAGCAAGAGCAGTGCTGTGCCTGCTGCTGGCTTTATTGTAACAGTGATGTGCCTCTTTGTCCCAGAGTTCCCTGTCCTCTTCCTCTCATCTCTAGCGATGAAGTGAAGGGCTTGCTGGGAAGCTGAGCTTGAAGCTAGAGGAGGTCATACTTAACTAACCTCCTGGAGTTCTTTGAAGATATTACTGCCAGGCTAGATAAGGAGAATTCAGCAGTGCGCTTGGAGTTTCAAAGAGCATTTCACAAAGTTCCACATCAGAGATTAATAGCTAAGGCAAAAGGTAAAGGAAGAGGAGGTAATACAGGCTGTTGGATCAAAACCAGCTCAAGGGCAGGTATGAGACAATGAGCACAGATGAAAACTTTTCAAGCTGGCAGAAGGCTGTTCTTGGGACTGTTTCAGGACCTCTGAAATGCATAATCCTGACAGCACAAAGGTGCCCTTATCATGCTCATGTCACTAAGGCAGCCCATGTTTGGCACCACCAGCAGCAAAGCATCACAGCTAGACCACCTTCTGACTTCCAAGCCTGATCAGCCAGTTGCTCTTTAATGTCTTTGTTGGGTGGGAACAGTTGTCAGCATGATCTGGAGTCATAGGTGTCTCTGGGGCCATGGCCAGGGGCTGTCAGAGCTGTTGTGCTGCCACATTTCAGAGCAGTCAGCGTGTTTGTTGGGCTTTGAAAACAGTGAGCCTGCTCCTCAGAAACACTGTGTAAATGTAAAGCTACTGATATCTGAGAAGATACTCCAGCTTTCCAGCAGGCTGAGGGAGGAAATATTTTGGGGTCAGGTCTCCCCAAGACTAGGCACAACCTACACAGATAGACCAGGGCTAAAATCTCTTCAGTGACTCTGCTAACAAATGGCAAAATGGAGTTCCATGTAGAGAAATGTAAAGTAACTAATCTGCAAGCAGGGAATCAGAGCAGGGAATATGTGCTAGACAGAGCAAGCATTCGTCAGAGGGATCAAGAAAGGGATTTGATGTGTATGGGGGTTAGTTTCTTTTAGAGAAATCGTTGAAACTCTGCCTAGATCACAGCTGTAGTAAAAGGGCAAGCAAGAGACAAGGCTGCATTAATGGAGGGACAGGATAAAAAAAAAGCAAAACCACAAAGAAGCAATATGTCTGTTGCTGTAAAAGGCATTAGATTCCACCTGGAATATTGTCAGTGGTGTTGGTCACTGTAGCAGTGTGCTGTAGCATAAGGCAACAAAGAGCAGTCCTGCAGAGCCCAGGCTGTGAACAAAGGTGAGAGCGCTGGGTTTTCCTCTGCAGGCTTCTGCCCACCTTGTCCAATCATCATCTAAAGAGGAAATCTGAGGAGTACAAAGAGTTTCTCTTTAAGCTCTAACAGAGGTTGGAAATTTTGAAGTCAGATTTATTTTTCTCCAGAGTATGTATTTCCCTCTGTCTTCCTCTTGCTGTCTTCCATTTTGTCTTTCTCGTCTAGCTTTTCCTCTGTTCTTCCTTCTTTCCCTCCTCTACCCAGCCTAGACGTTGGTTAATCTTTCCCTAATATGTGGCTTCTCGTCCACCCCTGCCCCAGGAAGTGAGGCTATTCAGTCACTTCGCTGCTCCTGACTCCTGAAGGAGCCCCATCTACAAAGGAGGAGTTGTTCATTTAAGTAGTGCAACTTCTACAGACTGGGCAGCAGGGTGTTCAATACTTTTTACCCCATGGATTTGGACGAAAAGAATTCAAAGTCATTACTGTGGAAGGGGAGAAGCTAAGCAATCAAACCAAAGGCAGGGCATGGGATATTACACAAACTGACCACTGAAACTCTCAGATGTGGCTTTGCTTCCACACTCAAAGGAGTTCACAATGCTATGGCTGTTTCCAATCATAAAAATTCAGTACCAAAATCTTCTTTTGTTTTCACTGATGTACATTCAGTGCAAGTTCAGCAAGTTGCTCTGAGTTTACCCAGCTGTAGAGGACAGTTGATTTCATTTGAGCTGTACAAGACACAATCATATTTTGCTTTCTCTTGGATTAAGGTAAGCTTGTCAACCAGTGCCTAGAGCCAGTCAATACAAAAGGTAAGAAATGCACTTGGCAAATTGTCATAACACCCATGTCTTCTGCTCCTCTCTGAACCAGTCCTGAATAATGGAGAAAGGCTGAGCATTTTAGGTTTGTACGTACCTTAAGCAGCTACTTATAAATCACAATCATGAGAGCATCCTAAATGACAGCGTTTTTTTTCTCTTCATTAGCTGATACAACAATAAACAGGCTGATACAGAAAATGATAAAATACGTGCCTAATAAGACTTGTTAGTCTTGCTGTTTAAATCCCCTGGAGCAGAATTGACTATTGCTATGAAATCTGTGGAATTATCCTTGCTATTTCAACTTGCCAAACCAACCTTTTATCCCTTTAAATTCAGGTCTTTAGAGTAACTTGCTAAAATAATCCCTTGGCGCCACTGAGGTCAGGATCCACTTTGTGCTGCTCATGTAACTTCCCTGCTCATAGAACTGTTCATCCTGGAGAGGTTTTTGACTGGGGACTTGTGTTTTTAACTCTTTTAGCTGCTTTTGAAAATATTGCCTTTCTATCTTGTGGGAAATGGTCATGCTGTAATGTCCCATGACAATGGTTGTTGTGGAGAGTGTAATGGAACATTTAAATAGAAATGGAAATCATTTAATTGCAGCTAGAAGTGAAGGAGTGTAAGGAAAAGCCAAATGACAGTATTTACCTTCCAAATCTTTAGGGCAAAGAGAATCATTTGGCCCTATTTCCTTGGATGTAGCTGGAAAAGAGAAAGAAATGCCAAGTGTCATATGATCTTAATTACGTGCTGTGGGTGCCAGCAACATTCAGGGTATGTGTGGATTCTTGACTGAGGCTCAGTGTGTGAACTTTGTCACTAGAGGAGTATGTCACACAGAGAGCTGGGACATGAGCCATCATTCACAATTCAAACAAACCCCAAGCCCTTCAGAGACTGAAAAGAAATGTTCAGTTAACCATAAAAACTGTGGCATGATCCTCCATACCCTAGTGCCCTTTGGGAACAGAAATACTTCAAGCTCAAAATCAGGCCCTTCTTGTGAGGCATTTTGACTAAACTGGAACCATCAACTGTTCAAACTCTTGTACAAAATCCCTTGCTTTTGCAACTCAAAGTAGTTTTTTCTTAGACCAGAAGCACTATAATTCTAGGCTGTAGATGCAAGTCCACAATCTACCTCTGAAATCTCTCTCTTGATTTCTGGGGTGTCTTAGCAGAAGTTGAATTTGGACATGGTAGATTCTGAAGGACCATGACTTGCTATAAGATTAAGTTCCTACTTGAACTGTGTCTGGGAGGAGGAGGATTTGGAAGGGTGTTTGTGTGCTCCTCTGAGACTGCCTCCTCAGCAGAAAATATAAACAACTTGGGTGATGTTCCTGTGGCCAGCTGTGTGCTGGCAAAATTACTGCTCTCGTGATCAGCAAGAAAGGGTTTGGTGCTGCTCAGAAATGCACTGAAAGTTCAGACCAGAATGAAAATCAGTTCTGCTTGCAGTTCTCATTGCATGCACTTCTCTGTGCATGAGGGCTCTTTGTACTGTCTTCATGGGGAGAAAGTCTGCTGTGGAAATCCTTCATGTCCTAGTAGTGAGTAGAATTACAAGGAACATGCTTAGTTAAAAGAACAAATGTGAACATATAGAGATAGCCTTTTTTTTCCCTTAACCTTAGGAAGTACCAGTGAAGATTGTCATGTTTGTAAATTGTCATTTTCTTGGAGCAAAGCCTTAAGGAAAAATAAAGATGCCTTGTTGTTGTTTTTTTTTTCCAATGAAAGACATGATGGAAACTATTGCATTTCTGCTCTTCGTGATTGCTTAAAAATGGAGGTAGTGGCAGAGGAGGAAAGTAATCACCAAAGCTCAGGTATAAGTCACAAGAAAAATGATGAGGCCTCATCAGTTT
Source organism: Bucco capensis (assembly GCA_013396975.1). NCBI lineage: Eukaryota > Metazoa > Chordata > Aves > Piciformes > Bucconidae > Bucco > Bucco capensis. The sequence goes on from VWZO01015147.1 coordinate 628,122, forward strand.
TCTTCACCTTCCTGTGTTCCCTACCTGTCCTTCCAGGCAAGACAGTCCTTTCTTTATTGGCTCTTCTGTGGATGAGTCCTCTGATGGCTGAACAAATTGCTTTTCTCAGAAGTGGCCAAACATGAAAATAACATCTTCACTTGTGAGGAACACATCTGGACAAACACTATTGTCTTTCTCTGTCCCACTTGCTCTAACTCTTAACTCTCTTTGACTTGGAGGGGGAGATGTTGGCATTGGAGTGTATAAAATAGCATTGATTTCATCTTGCTCCTCAAAAGATCTGAGATTTTTCCTTTTAATTTTTTTTCTCCTCTGGCTCTATTCTTTGAGAAGCAGAAGAGCAGAACAAAGGCCATGAGTACTGCCAGTGGTCCTCAGGCACAGAGGCCAGAGCCAGAGCTGCAGGGCCCTCTATGAGTTTGAATAGTTTTGCTCTTGCTGGACTAAATCAGGTTCGGATGTGAAAACTTGATTTTCACTTTCTGGATTGGATTGATTCACCCTTTGTGAGCTCTACAAGGACAGAGTGCCCTTGTTCACTAGTACTGTCTTACAGCCAGCCCAGGGCTAGGTCCCTAGCTGGTGTAGTTGACAGTATACTTCAGAGAGTTATGCTAGTTTGGAGTTGCTGACCTTATGTCTGGTTTTTTTGACAGATCATAGTTGTACCTACACTGACTGTTAAAGGCAGTCACTTCTTTCATGGCTAGGGCAAGCCCTTGGCAGCAGCAGGGAGGGTAGGTTGTTGGGGCAGCCTGTTGCACTTAGAGAGCAGGCAGCAGGGGTGGGAGGAGGATGCTGTACCCATGGCTGCACTGCTCCTTAATTCTCAGAGTGCTATGGACCTGTAAACTCTGCTGTGGAGCAGTTGTGGTTTATCAGGTTAAGGCCTGTGCAGTGGTGGTTGATGCTGAAGTTAGGCCAAGATCATCTTATGGACCTAGTAGTTCACGAAGTGTCAGAGGACAGGGCAGGGCAATTCCTAGTGAGGCAACTGTAGTAAAATATCAATGGAAAGATGTAAACTCGATAATGCAAAGAGTTTACTTCCTTTTTATATAACAGACGTTGTTTGACCTAGCAGAGAGAATAATGATATAGAAAATGAGATCAGTCTAAGGGTGGGAAAAAATAAAGTAGTCTAAAAAGAAAACAAATAGCAGCTGCTTGAATTGTATTTCCAATAGATCAGCGTTGACAGCTCTCTCTTTCTCCTAGTTGAGTCAGGAATCTTATGGAAGTGGCTGGTAAAGAGGAGCAGGTTCCTCAGGAGGGATGTGAGCAAAGCTGATAGAGAGGCAGAGATGACACCACTTTGTGGTGTGTCCTAGGTGGGAACTGTCTTTGGAGATGTGCAAGGGGATGCAAATTGCATCACTGGAGGGGCTCAGGGTCAGGTGGGCTTACCATTGATTGCAGTGAGGAACACTCTTCTACAGTTAGGAACACCACTGGAATGGGGTAGAAAAAAGAACAGTAAAATAAATAAAGTCCAAAACTGTGGTGTTGCCATAGTCTAAATCCCCATTTGGGATGAGCTTTCCATATGGTATTAAAGCTGGTGTCCTCTGCTTATTGATGCCTGGTGAGGAACTGAACTTACTGTGTAAGGTTGGTGGCTAAATGTAAATGCAAAATAAATTTCTCATTCTGTAGGCTCAGTGGGAAAAATACTACCTAGGAAAAAAGAATAAAAAAATCCTATTTTTTCAGTCCAGCAGCTAGTGGTTTTGGACTGTCAAGCTCAGGCTGTTCAGCCAAGACTGTGTGCCTAGGTCTGATTTGCAGCAAGTAGTAAACACCTCCTCTTTAACAAGAGGTCTTTCATAGGAGCTTAAGTTGAATGTAAAAATTAAGGCATTGCTTCATCATTTGTGACCAGTTAGGCTGGGACTTACATAATACGTGGATGTGCTTTCCTTTGTGTGTGAGGAGCTCTGCCTTGAGCTGCGTGGTGCTGGGAGCCTGAGCAGGCACTCTGCAGCTCCTCTGTGCTTGCAGTGCCCTGTCCACACTGTGCTCCAGAGCAAATAACACATTTTTATTTTTATACAAATGTGCATAACTTCATCCATTTCTTGTGGCTGCTCTGACAGGAAAAGGAAATTTATGACGCACATCACCCATTTATTTGGCAGAGGCAGTGTTTATTGCTGAGAGAGGCATTCTCATGGAATTGATTGCACAATTTCCTCTTGGTGTACTGTTTTCAAGTAATATCCCAAGACCTCTGTGTACTAAGATACAGGGCCACTTCTGTAAGGCCTGCAGAATACTGCAGCAGAGGGGGAAACAGCCACACAGTGGAAAATAGAGCAGAAAAATGTAATTTTAATTACACTGTAAATCTGGAGCTTTCCCTACTCTGCTGGGAGTCTCTGTGGAAACACCCACACCCAATAGGTAAAGTTGTGAGGTTTCTTCATGCAACTAGGAACAAATTTGGGGTTTATGACAGTTCCATTTTCACAGGTATAAAGGTAGTTTTGATCCAGGGTTAGTTGTTGTTCATGCTTTAGGTATGCCAGTATTATGGGCAAGTGGTGGGGAGGAGAATATATGCATTTTGGAAAAGGAAAGGTATATGCTTAGTGCAATGGCTTGCTGAAAGGGTGGGATTTTTGCCTGTCCCAACAGGCAAAAAGAGGTTGAAGGTGTTAATGTCTCAAAAGGCAGGAAGAGATGGGTTGTTGCTTTGATTCAAATGACTGTGTGACAATTGATATCGTAGAGAAACATCTGTCCTGGAAGAGCATAGTTTTTGTTAGTTTATGTATTTTTTTTAACCGATGTTAGTCTGCCCATGCACAGTCCTTTGTACAAAGCTTTGGTGCAGCAGTTGTCTCATTGACATGTAGAAAGGCATGGTGGAGTCAGATGCTTGCACACGAAGATGTGCCAGGTGATGAGGCTGGTTACAAATAACCATGGACTGAGGATTGCAACCCCAACATTTAGATGACTCAAAGTGTAGTGCTGGAGGAAGGGTGGTGTGTAACAGCTGCTAGCAACAACAGATTCTGGTCCCCTCCACTCCGTAGGAAATGCTAGTGACAACCCCACGTGTATCTGGACACTGAAGGTATACCTCTGCTGGTGGAAGAGTTGCCTGATGAATAATTTTTTTTATTCCTGGCTGCCTGGTGAACAGGTCCTCACCTGCATGACTCCCCTAAATTCTTGGGGGGAAGTTTGGCAGCCAGCACAGTTTTAATTTTATAGCTTCACTACTCTGGTGACTGTCAGTTTCTGCTACCTTCCTGGTTATTCTGTCAGGCTCCAGAAGAAAGCAATCTCCTAAGCTTCTGTTTTCACACTTCTAAATTGTAGCTATGTCTTCTCAGGGCCAAGTTGGGGACCAGCCTGAGCACAAAGCTGCATATTCTGCAGCTCTCTGGTTTACAGTTGCAGAGTTCATTTGCTCTGTATGTTTGTTAGCACAGAGGTAGCTGGTTCACTGGTAATGGCCTTTTGTACATGTTGACCTCTGAACCAGTAACAAGGCTCAAACCTCAGAGGAGGCTGGTGATTAATCAAACCAGGGATCAACTGTGACTCAACCTTCAGATCCCCAGCTGAGGTTGTGTCCATGAATGATTAGAAGAGGAAAATATATCTAGATATTTACAGGCTGTATCTCCCTCTGATTGAGGACAAGGCATCATGGATAAATGTGTTTATGTTTGTTAGATGTGCAAATGGTGGTGCCTTTGAAAACCTCAGTTTATCATAAAGCCTCAGAAAGCACATGGCTGTTTATTGATGCTAGAGGACTTCCTAAGACTATGCTGTGGAAGTCACTGCTTGGAGTATTTGACATAGGCTCGCATACCCACAAGGGAAAAAAGCCCAGACATTGCCATCTGCACATGAAAGACTAAAGGTGGCTTTAAGCAGTCCTCAGTAGGAAATAATTTTCTCCCTCCAATTAGTTTACACTTTCTGGATGCTGCACTTCAGAAGCCTACAGTGTTCCCAAGCCCAGCTCTATAGTTAGTCAGTGGTTAACAGAACATATAAACTTTATATTGCTAATATATTTAACAGTACTGCATGATATTAGCAAACTCCCAATAGCTGTCAAGACCTCAAGGTATTCTGGAACATCCTTTGATGCTACAAAGTAATGCATTTTCCATGTTATTCCTTTGAACACATTATATATGCAAAGTCTAGCACTTCTTATAGGAGAGGTGGAATTATCATATAATAAGATATTTTTTTCTCTAGTTCTTTCATGGCTCATAACATATAAAATTTCTTCTTAAAATCCAGGCTAGGAACTCAAACTTAATTTATACAGTATTGAAAACATTACAGGGCATAAATCAGTTCAGTTTTTAAAGTTCCTGTATGATATTTTCAGAGCAGCCAAATTCCTTCATTCGCCTGGACTCCTTCCAAAATTCTGCCAGTGTTCATGGAAATCTAAATAACTTTGGAGAAAAAGCAGGTTTTCTGTGGAGGCTCAGATTACCCTGTCACCCTTCCTCCACTGCAGACAGGCCTCTGATAAACATGGAGAACAGGGACAGGGAAATTACTTCATTACTTCATGTCCTTTTCAATTACAAACATCGAGGAGCCTGAGCCTCCTGCCAGCTCATGCCCCAGACCCTTGCAAATTCGTGGCTTTCAAAAGCCAACAGTTGCATTTCCTTTGCCAGCAGGGATAAGTGATAGAAAGTGAGCAGGTGAGCTCACTTGAATTTAATTTCTGAGTGTTATTTAAAAAGTTCCACATCTCAGCTCTGTTTATTTAAAGTATGACTCCAGCTGCAATGTAAGTCTGTGAACTAGAGAAGTGATCAAAAAGGGGCTGCACCTTTCTTTTTTTTCCTGAGAATTAATCAGTCAGTGGTGCTGTGTTAGTTATAATCTTCCTGTGATCATTTAACCTGGAAGTGGTACTTCCAGAGAGCTCAGTAATATTATCCTGCTAGCATCTTCAAATCTATTATTTGCACCATTCACTTGTTATCGGAGCACATGAGGTTAAGGCATTGTTTTTCTACCAGCTTTGCTTTGTGTTTTGATTTGCACCTGAAGAAACAAGTGTGTTTTCTTTGATGTCATTTTCCCATTATTGATGAACTGATATTGCAAAATAAGGCTGTTTAAGATCTTACTCTGAAACCTCATTAGTTCAGAACATTGTGTTACAGAGGGGAAAAAATTTGTGGCAGGAGTGAGTCTGATTTTCTACACTGAGTGCAAATCTTACAGGCTCAGCTTCAGCTCAGTGTTGAGATCTGTATTAAAAGCCACTGAAAGAGAAGCCCATGTTTGGGTTAACCAGAGAAGTCTGTAGGTAGCTCTGGGGAGGGTTTGCTGAAAGGCAGTTGCAGGGAGTTGGCAGGAATTCTGCAGTGAGGCCTCAGTTGAGCTGGTACCTTGGGCTTGTCAGATGTCTGGTCTGCAGTGGTATATAGGGGAGAAGAGAACAAGGAAAATGGTTGAGATGGTCTTCAATGCCTCACAACTCGGGTTTTGCTTTGATATGAATCCAAAAATCCAGACGTTCTTGTGAAATGAATCTGCAGTGGGTGTGGGGAGAGCAAAGAGCTGAGCACATGGAAACTAAAAGGCCATCCAGAAGTTCTCTTTACAGCCTTTCCCAAGTTTTGCTGATTTCTGACTTACACATTACTTGAGCAGTTCTCCTTAAGAATATTTCTGAGTGGAACTAAAGTGTAGGGAATTGTTTGTTAGAAGGCATGCAGCATTTTTTTTCATGCTCTCAAAGCTTTATCCCTTGGCTAGAAACTCTCCAGGATTCAGACAGTGGGGGGAGGGATGTGTATGCATATGTGTGTTGTGGTGCTTGCTTCTTGATACTCCCTGCTACCTCTTGAGCCATAAATATTGCATGAACCACAATGGAGGCATGTCTACTGCTGTTATCAGCCCAAATGTGGAAGCACATAAACTAAAAAAATACCACAGAAAAGTTCACCAGACTTGGAAATTCCCATTTGGCCAGGTCTGGGCTTTGGGAGCTGGCTGCAATGAATGATCTGTACCTGAAATAATTCCCACTGACTCTGTAAGACAGGATGCCAAAGTTCTTTTATTTTTTACATAATGATGTAGATGTTTTTTAGTTAATGGAAATTTTGGATGCACTGTAAGCAATTTTTTTCCTTTAAGAAGGAAAACTGCAGACAGACCCTAATTCTATTTGTTGATATACAGCAAGGAAAGATGTATCACCCCAAGAATGCCTATTGCTGTGACAACTCACAAGAAGTAGAGGAAGACTTAGTGCCTGCTAAATTTAGCCTGTGCAAATCCAGTCCATTCAAAGTCCATGGAGTGAAATATGATTGAAACATTTCTGGGAATATAACCCCACTGGCTAGCTTACCACCTGGACTTAGTTTTCCTATTGTAGGAGAGAAATTAAATTTTTTATTATTTTTAAATTAATGCCCCCTCCATATCAGTTCTCTTGTCTTCCCAGTGAAGTAAGCACTGTTAAGCTCCTATAACTTTAAGAGCATGAAAGCAAATGTTGTAAAGAGGTCACTGTAAAGGTCGCGCAGCAGGTTTGATGTGTCAGTGGATAAATGATGGGATCACATCTGGAACAGTTTGGTGAATAAATAAAATGTGAAAGCTCATATATCACTGCCCACCTTCCAATCTGTAAGGGAAAGAGAAAATAAATTCTCTAATAACCTTGTAAAGCACATAAAAGATATTGAATAAACTCTCAAAATTTTGTGACTAAAACCGGCCGCATTAAATAATGATTTTAAGAGTGGCAAAAAAGGCTTGAAATACAGTATGAGTCTTCCTTGTAAAATGTTGTTTTATTTTATGGCTTATTTATTAGGCTATATTTGGATAGCTTTGAAAAATATAATTTTGAGTTTAACTATGTGTTATTGAAACACTCTTCCTTTAGATATGTCCCCCAAAGGTGTTTTATATTTACACTTAGGGAAAAGAATTCTCAATTTTTATTGCACAGTGCTGTATTATTGCTTATACTGCCACTATATGCTGCCTTCTGCAAGTAACATTAATATATGCATATTTTACTGCCATTACCTTCAAAAGGTCTTAGAAAACCCATAGGTCTGAAATGATTTCTCTAACTTGGTCATTACTGACTACTGAATTAAGATACAACAGACTGTATATTGTTTTACTGGGCCATTAATAATAAGCCCCTGTGAACTGTAAGACAGCAAGCTAAACTGAGTCATTTCAGTCACCCAAGAAACGTACAGGATTAATAAAAGGTTCATAGAAACCTGTGCTGAAGTGTGAATGCCTTTGGTGTCTGATGAGGGGCTAAAGGCAGTGGGTGAGTTTTGATCTCCAGACTCCTGCCAGTAGCTCCCTGGGATGCTGTGCAGGGAAAGTATCACACTCCTGTAGAAAAAGAATACATCTAGACCTATGTATGTGTGATGTATAGCCACTGCCAGTGGCTACAGAAGAGAGTTTTGCCGGTCCTTTTCCTCCCTTGTTGCACACTATTGTAATGCCACAGCCATGCCCTGAGGCAGAAGGATAGCCATGCACACCCACGCTCCACTGAAGTCACCAGGACTCTTGGCAGGCATTGGGTACACCCAATCTCAGACTGTGCTCTGGGAACAGCAGACAAACTAGTTGTGTCACTCCCACCATTTTTCTGGGAAGGAAGGGCTGAAGCCAGTGCCTAACGCAGTCATGGAGAAAGTGTCTCACAGGCTTCAAACATGGTTGGTTGGGAGGAAGAGGATGAATGCTGTTGATGGCATGGATGTGGGAAACTGTCAGGTGGATGGCTGGAGATCCGATGCACAGTGTGTAGACTGGGGAAGCTAGTTCATAAAGAAAACTGAAATGTCTTCAGCTAATGCTTGCTTGACTCTTAGCTTTCATTTAGCATCTGAGGTAGGTGATGGAACAAGAACTTAAAAAAAAAAGATATATATATAGGCAACGTTTAAGAGGATTATAAGCACAATTACAGCTTTTGTTCCAGAAGACCATGTTACCTGCTACCTTTAACCTGAGTTGTGGCGGGACTTGGAAATCACAGATCACCTTGTAATGTTGCTAGACATCGCTGAAACTGATACCAGGAATCAAATCAATCACTTACAGGAACACTTTATTTCCTCAAATATGATCTTGTTGCAGATAAATCAATCCTGCAATTTCTCTGATTCACTTATTAAGCTCTATGTTAAAGTGGGCTTTGTTTCTGGTCCCTGTCAGACAGCTGTTCAAAGTATCTTATTCCTTTCATGAGCCGAAACTTCTTCAAATATCCAACACATATTTCATAGCCAGCTTAGCTCTATTAAACTTTTGGCAAATGTATGGTCGTGTGGTCTTTGAAGACAACCACATTTAGTATGACTTTGTGCAGCTATCTGTCCTCAGAGAAAAGGTAATTTAACTTACAGAGAGAATCTTGTACTTTAGCACCTATTTCTTATTCCCTGTGTGTTTCAGGGAGTGTGTCTGTCCTGGCATGGGAACTTGCAGCTGTGGATTTTTCTCTTTTATTTTCCTATGAAGGATTCTACTTGCTCTAAGGATGAACAGGAGCATGTGAAATATTCTGCAGAGAGTGACAGAGTTGGGGCAGAATGTGACACCTGAGGCAATAAAAGTTGTAAAGGCAAGCATTTCTTTAGCAGAGGCATGTGCTGAGGTGCTGTGTTGGGACAGTATGGGCCAGTAGCAGTGATCTATGAGTTCGTTTGCAGAAATGAAACTTTTTACTCAACTTTATTCAGCTTATTTTTTTCTTTTTGAAAATTGAATTCTGCTCATCTAAACCTGGGTATGTGGGAGTGTCTGCATAAAAATTCAATTATTTCCTCTTCCCTCTCTCTTGAAGTTCCTCTTTAGAGTCCCTTTTTATTGTATTTCTTCTTCTGAACCTAATGTCACTGAAGCCATCAATAAACCTTTGTGAATTAACCTGTTGAGATGAGGGATAGGAGAAACTCAGCTATAAGATTGAGTGTTGCTATTGGTCCCTGGACAATTTTCTGTCACAAATCTTTTGGTCTGACTAATTTAGCTAGATATACTACCCAAACCTTTCAGTGATGGAAATCATACCTAGATCTGGTAAGCAGGGAATTAAGAAGACTTGGTGATAAATACATTAGGAAGAACAATTTTTGACCCATGATAGCCAAAGGGGACAGCCCATGAAGAGAAAGACATGACACAGGCTTTGCCTGTGTGATGACATGTGCGACCACTGAGAAAGCATCTGAGGATGACTGGCTATCAGGACCTTAGTTTTTGTTACTAGCTGATGATTTTGTTACTAGGTGCTGCAGAGATCCAACCTTTACTTTCACCAGGCTATATTAGCCTGTGAGAGACTGTGATTCTGGAGCTAGCTAAGGTTTCAACCCTCAGCTGACACCCAAGACTGCAAACCATTAAGGCTTCATTCTACCTCATCTTACAGCTGTGGGGGAGGCATAACTTAGCCTTAAGTCAAGAGGCTCAAGGTCCATAAATTAACCCTTACAAGCCTGCATGGCATTGTTATTATGCACACAACCTTGAGGGTAGACAATGGTGAAGCTAGGAAGAAAACCCAGAAGCCTTCATTTCATGGCTGTGTTTCTAACTGTGTCTTTCTAGCCCACAATGGGTCAGTGTCTCTCAGATTTCAGTGGTGGCTAAGCACACAAATACCACAGCTGATATGGCCTTAATCCTGCAGTTCTTTGCCCTGGTGATACCTTCCCAGAGAACAACCACTGTACTTTTGGAGCCAGTTACTTATTTCCCTGTGGGATGCCTTCAACTTCCCTGTTCTTTTCTGAGAAGTTTTAATCTAGAGGGAATGTCTGTGTTTGGAGACATGCACAGCAGAACAACTGTGCTGTGAGGAATATGGTTTTAATCAGAGCCAAACGTTGCTTCTGCTAATTATGTGGTATACTGTGCCATAGATGAGATCCTATGCTATTTTCTCTTTCAGACTATGCAACATCTTATATCTTCTATTCCCTGCCAGAAGCCATCAAATCCTTTTGAAATTCAGTTGAACAACTGCCCTTACAAACAAAGAAGAGGTTAACAGAAAATACTGTAGGTTGAAGGAAAATTATGAGATTGAGGAAGGAAATACAAATCTTTCAGAATTATATAGATCATGGCAAATAAGCTCATAAAATAGGAGCTGATTTCATGTTGTTAGAAGATCCCATCATTTTCATTTTGAAACATTTCAGCACATTTACAAACTGTGGTCAGCTAAACAGGCTGCTAAATCAATACCTGAAACACTTCTTTAACTTTTCCAACTTGGTTCTTACATCTGGCTTTTCTAGGGGAGGAGGCTGGTCTTCGAAACTTCACTGTAACATAACATATATGAGGTGAGATGTGATGCATGGCTGAGGGGAGGATCAGACCAACAATGCATTGTAGGGCTACATGAGGCTTCTACAATCCATCATCCATCTGTGGGGATATGCTTTAAATGTGAAGTGGTAGCCATTGGAACATGTAAGATTAATAGGTGATGTGTATGTTAATCACAGGATCATAGTTGTTGGGTTTAGAATAGCATTTATAGGTTGTTGAGTCCAATCACCAGGATCTCTTGTGGTTTGTCCCAGGTATTTTCCCTCTGAGAGTGCTATCTGGCGTCGGCTGGAATGTGTCTCTTGATAATGTTTGCACTGCTTCTCTCTTCAGGCTGCTATGCTATTGAATTACTGTTCCTGTTGGGAAGGTTTTTTTTTCTTATCTAATCTAAACTTGCCCTTCTTTGATTTAAAGTCATTACCTCTTGTAGTACATTGCACTTGGCCAACCTTAAATAAGTCTTTCTTCTCCTTTACATTATTTCCTCTCAGGTATTAATTACCTCCAACACTTTTATTTCTTTAAACTATTTAGGTTAACTTCCCTTAACCTTTCTTCGAACCTTCCTCTCAAAGGTTACTGTTAGCTGACATATTGTCTTGAAAATGTTAACTGTTGCTAAAAGCACTTCTTATAGAGCACACTTCCCACTGAGTGCACAGCCAGATAAATACATGATGACCTTTTTTCTAGGGGCTCTCATGGACATAACATGGTCGTGTAGGTGATTCTTAACTACTGACTTTCCCAGCAATGTACTTGGCATTCTCTGCTTTTATTTGTAGATAGAAATCAGGGTTTACCTTAAGAGTAAAGGAGTTGACCTTAAAAGTACCTAGTACAATTGCTCAAAACCTAAAGTGAAAAACTGGGAGAGTATGTGTGGCCTCACAGTAACATTTCAATTATGACCATCAGGAGGACAAATCCTGTCTATTAATGCTTCAAGATTACTGAGGAAGCATGACACAGCACAGAGGGTTTAGTGCTGTGCACTCTTCTCTTTCAGGGACTCTGAGATTCTTGCAGTCTTGGTTCTCATAGCTGAGGGCTGAAACCCTGTATGTGGTCAGGACACTTCAAAGACAGTTTGGTGGAAACTCAGTTACATAACTGGGATTTGCCTCTGACATGAGCATGCAGACCCCAAAATCTAACTGTTTATACTCACTAGTTTAGAAGTGAGGCTGCCCAGGAACCCCTTCATCTCTGTCCTGTCCTTTGTAGGATTATTCCTACCAAGGAAATGCATCATTCCAGAAGCCTAGAGAGGAAGGTATCTGTGCTCCCCTGGGCACACAGGCTAATTTTTCAGTTTCTAATGCGGGGCACTTATGGAGCAAGTGGTGTCACAGAATCACAGGGTGTCCCCAGATGGGAGGGACCCAGAAGGATCATCAAGTAAAACTCCTGTTTATGTACAGGACAACCCTAAAGTCACATCGTATGTCTAAGAGCATGTCAGGGTATTTCTGCTCATTTACCTTGGAACTAGTCAGAATCTGGTCCTTAATCAAGAATAGTTATGTCAGGAGGAAAAAGTTTTGTTGTACTAATCTGAGCACATGCAGATAGGAGAAATTACATTATCCTCTGAACAATCTAGCCATTAAACTCCACACAGAAACATCTGTTTTCTTCATATTCTTCATACAGGATGGGAGTTTTGCTATCACATCATCTATTTTATTCTGTTCCCATCTTCCATTTTTTCCAGAGAAGCTTGGAGGTGTTATTTGATATGTGTCAGAAAAGAGCCCATCTCTTACAAGATAGGCTTCTTGTGTTGCCTTTGAGACCCTCTGGAGTTGCTTGTATCATCAGGGAGTAAAAGTGTTCAAATTGATGCAGACAAGATGAGAAAAGTTTGAGATTCTGGCAGAATGGTTTTTGTTCACAGTTGTTCCCAGGCCAACAACATTTGAGGATCCCTGTATTTAGGGGAGAGTAGAATTTATGAGAAGCCACCTCCATCTCGCCCGTATCCAGTTTGCTGGCAGACAGAAGCCCCATATCCAGAGTGTTCACTGAAAACATGCTCCTCAGGATCTTGTTTTAGAAGCATATGAACAGTGGTAAAACTGAGGTTTGCTGAATTCTTGCCCAGAGCTTTTCTAACTCATCATCTGGTATATTCACATGTAACTAATTTCCCCAACAAATCTTTACTCCAGACCTCAAAGAGGATACAGAAATGAATGAAGAATTGCTGTTTCTGTGGAAACAGATTCTTTCCTATTTCTGTGGTCCTGATTGTGTTCTTAAGCCTGGTGCTGCTCTTTGTGCTGTTTGTAAACCAGTGCTTGAAAATGTTTCAGAATAAAGGGAAATCCTTGTAGCAGTTGTACAGCTGACTTGATCAGGTGACAGGTGATAATTTGGTGTAAAAAGGCAAATGAAAGTGTATTTAAGAATTTACCATTCTCTCAGGCAAGTGAGAAAAGCACCAGAAGGTTCTTATTGTTTAAACTCTGTTATGTGCCACATAAGACATTGACCTCGCTATGTATGTCATTGATAAAGATATTGAAGAGCACTGGCCCCAACACAGAGCCCTGAGGGACACCACTTGTCTTTAGACAAGTGAGAAGAGAAGGTTCAATACTAATTTTCAATCCTAGAGCTGAAAATATCTTGTATATTGCTGCTAGTTGACCACTGACCACTTTGTTATGCAGAAATACAGTAATGGAGCAAGGACACACTAGCACATATGATTGGGCTTGATGATCTTAGAGGTCTCTTCCAACCTTAAAGATTCTGTGACATGCTAGTGAGGAATCCTAGAAAACCCTTTATTTCACTAAGCTGGGCAGAAGGTTGGGGAGTTAATTCTTTACATCAAATAAATTAAGATCCTTCTGTGGAACTTGTATTTCCAGAAAGCATTGAGTAGTTGTGATGAGTGCTTCTAGCCATCTCTCTGGGCACTTGAGCTTTCACAGCAGTATGGGTACTGCTCTACTTCCTGCTCTGGATTGCTCTCTACAGAGAGGTAATTGGTGGAAAAGCCAGAACTCACAGAATTGTGCAAAGACACCTTCAGAAGATCATCTTTGGTATTACATGGGGAATGATTGTTCATACAGAATGAAAATGGAAGAGGAAAATGAAAATTTCCTAATGAAATGGGAAAAACAAATGTGGCACTCTCTTGAATGGGCTGATTTATGATAGCAGAAGAGCTGGGAAGGACAAAGCTGCCTTCTGGGACCAGCTAATTTCATGTTTTAGTTGCTTGTAAATAAGGGAGTTTCAGATAAATGTACCCCTCTAGCTGAGTGCATGTTTGCTGACTGGGAGGATTAAGCTCATTTAAAAGATTTAGGAGTCTACTGAGCCAAGTTCATGTTTTTTGAAGAGTGGGGAGTGCCAAGCCCAGTGGGTGTAAGAGCTAATTTGGAAGCACTTTTCTGAACTATTCCTGATGCATATCTTCAAAATATTTAAAGCAACACCTGTCACAGACTCTTCTGTCTTTATCTTCTCTTCACACCAAGTAATGGCACCACGTGGTTTCTACAACTGAAGTAACTCTTGGAATACAACATCCTGCAGCCTGGTGTGCAATAGATATTGGCAGGACTTCTTTTTTCCTTGGTTTTTCCCCTCTAGGATTATCACATATTGGGTATAACTGCTAATAAAGTGCTTGGGAGCCACTACTATCACATTAATCTGGATTTGGCATTGTAAGGATATTTAAGCTATGCCATTATCAGCATTACGAATGTAAAATGCTATGGACTTTTAAATATTTACATTACTGTGAGCTACAGGCTCAAAGGTATGAGGGGGCTGTATTCAGGCCTCCCACGATGGAGTCTTGGACATAAAGAGGGATTTAGCCTCCTGACTATGCAGGATTATCACATCCTGTCTCCTTATGTAGTGAACAGAGAATAAATGATTGTTTTGGCTAAGTTATGTGTGTAGAGCAAACAATAATTTTTTCCCACTGATTTTAGAGGGAAGTGAGATCTGAACAATAGGTGAAGCTCTTCTTGTTATTCTGAATGCAGCTGTCTGAATAGCTGCACACTTGGCATCTTGGAGCACAGGTCTGTACCCAGGACAGGCTGTGGAGAGCTTCACCTTGGGGTCTTGTGTCTTATCCAAAGAGTGCTTAACAAGAAGGAAAGCCTCTACCAGGGCACTTGTTCATACAAACACCATCATGTTCTCTTAGGGCATGTCTAGCTATTTTAGCAAAGAATTATTTTTGTCACTCTCTGTACCTGAAGGCTGTAGGCTGGGGGTAGCTGGCACAGCATGACATCTCTTCCCTGTGCTGTGCAGAACCTCCATCACTGCAGAACACACTGCAGGCCTTGTGAGCAGGAATATGTAAATCATCATTAGCAGATGTTTATTGTTTCTTTTCAGAAAATCAGATTTGACTAATCAGCCTAAGTGAAACATATGCTGAAATTAATTAAAGTTTGTTTTAAAATAATTTGCATGCTTATAGCTTTTAACTGATTGTAATTGGAGCTTTTGAATACTTTTTAACAGAGTCACCTAGGTTGAGTTTTTCAGAGCACTCACTGGCATCACACCATACATCTTCCACTAATATTTTGCTGGCTAAATGACCTGCATGGCACTGACTTCCTAATCCCACTGTAGCACAGGAAAAAAAAAAAAAGAAGGAACAAGTCTTTGTTTCCTATTTATACCATGGTGGTTTTATAATGAGGACAATTGCAGAGATAGCTGTGCCATGATGAAAGATGTGATCATTACAGAGTAACAGAAGACAGCAGAGCTTTTACGAATAATACAGAGTTGACAACATGATTAAACATCATCTGTTGTGGGAAGTCTTATTATTTTGGCAAGACTACTGACCTGCAAATATAGCTTTCAGTTACCTCTAGCATCTCCCCTGGACAGCAAGGGGTGTGTCAAGACTATCACAGAAGCTCATGGCTCGGGAATGCCCCACAGCTAAGCTTCCTGAGCAGCCACATTAGGGAGGTGGTGTTTGATGCTCTGGTGTGAGCCTGGAGGGAGACAGCTGGCTCTGGAGGCAGGGATATTCAGGGTGAGGAGTGACTGGCATCATCTCCAGTTCTGCCCCAACAGGCAGCGTGGCTCAACTGGCTCGACCTACTTGTCTGTGGGAATCCAGCAGAAAAGCCAAGAGCAGCAGAAATCTTGCCAGAGCATACTGGTGTCTTGCTTGTGCTCCCAGCCAAGATGTTTGGGTTCTATGTCTAAGTGCTGTTGTTGACTTATTGCTTAACACTGGGCAACTTGCTTCTGTTTAGCTCCCCACATTTTTTTTTTTAGCTGGAATAAATTTTTGGGTCCAAAAACTGTCTCTTTGGTAAAAACAGCCTGTACAATGTGGCTTTGATCAGGAGATGCTTTTAACTTGGGGCATTTCACTGGGAGCCAATGAACTGTGTGCTCCAGGCTTCACATGGGTTTCTTAACAGTCTTCAGGTAGAGATTATCACCAGGTGTGGATTATTACCTATATCTTCCTAAATAGCCTGGGGCTGGCCTAGCTATTGTGTTGACTTTCTCTTCATTGTGTCCTGCCAGGGTAGGCAGAAATGTTCTCCTTTGTGGAAATAACAAAGTGATCAGCTGTCTGCAGATAGTCATCAGAAAGTGGTCCCTATCTCTACACTTCTGCTTCTTTAATTTGAAATTATCTGAATTTGGTGACTGTCAAGGATGGCCCAGGAAAAACAAATGTTTGAGTGAATCTAGAGTTCCTGGAGGGTAAAAGGCTGTCTAGTCAGCCTGCTGAGCTCTGCTGAAAGACCTTTTGGTAAGGTGGAAGTTAAATTTAATTGCAGTTCAATTTAACTGTGTTTAGTCTCATACATCAAACAACCCTGATCTTGAAAATCTAAGCAGTGCTGAGGACTCAGGCTCCTTGTATGCAGAGTGGGACCTTCGATGGAGATGTGTATGAGCATTCTGCTGCTGATAAATGCTGTTCATCCCAGCAGAGGGTTTGTCTCACTAGCATTGCTTAGTCTGCAGTGGAGCTCCTAGAGTTAGTGCAGGGCTGGGTTTGTTCTCGTCATTCATTAGCTCACTTAGATCTTCCTCAGACCACACTGAAGACAAGAGGCACTTGTTAAGAGCAGCAGTTTGTTTCAAGTGCTTTCTCATAAGTTTTCAAATCTTCCTGCTATAATGTCACAGCATCACTGGCTCCTGTGATGGAGAATAACAGTGGTTCATTAGGCTCATAAATCCAAAAGGAAGAAAGACTCTCCTGGAGACATGAGTAACTTTATAACAAACAGAGCAGCAGGAGAGCCTGCAAATTATCAGCCCAATTCTTTATAAGCATTTTATCATCAGCTAGGGGAAATTACAATAAAGAACAATTGAGTAAGTGAAACAAACTATGGCATAAACATGCCCTGTGTTCCCCTCTGTCCACATTTCATCTGCAAGCTATTTGAAGTCATGGCACTAGGGTGAAAATCCAGGACAGCTTCAGAAGTTCATACTTATCCAGAGATTTGCCCAGGCTGGAAATTCCACAGAATTACATGTACAAATTCCACCAGAAGAGAGAAAAATATATGCAATATTTAACAATATCTCCTCCTATTATTCCAGTGCAAGCACTGCATGAGAATGAGCTTGATGATGTTTATGCCCTATTCCACAGTTTTGCCACTACTGCATTTTTAAGTGTGCAGCTTTGATTTATGACTGATGATACTAAGATGCTAGCCTGTAAATTTTCACAGCAAGCAGACTTGAATTATGTGTTGAGTCTGCTGCACTGGATCAAAAATACTCAAAATCCTCTCTGGGAAGATTTAAATGTATATGGTCTCTAAGCCATGGAAATATTACTCTAATGTGCCTATGTGATTTTTAACAGATTGTGAGTTCAAATCCATTTATCAGCTGATGTCTAATGAGTTTGGCAGGCCTTACTATATTAAGTATTAGAAAAACTATGAGCGTAATGATGTAGACTGAGGAGAATTTAATGAACAAATAAGTGACCTTCATGTCTTTGTGGGATAAAGATTTCATGCCAAATTTTGCATAATATACATTGGAAATAATTGAGTACTTACTAGATGTCATATTTTCTTTCTCCTCTTTTCTGCTATACAAGGAAAGACAACGCTTTTTTTTGTTTGCATAGCAGACCTGTGTCATCCACAGTATGTGACTGGAAAGAGTGCAGCTGACCTGCAGTAACTAAACCTTTTAATTCTACCTGAGGGAATTTGGTTGAACAAGGTAAAGGAATAAGTCATCTAAGGCCTACTTCAGGGTGGCAGCTCTGCTAGAGGTGGGCACATGGTTGCCACCTGTACTGGAGTTCACCTTGGTGCCTCTGCTGCCATCCCTGCTTAGCTCTTCTGCAAGATCATATAATCGTTTTTGGTGTTTAAATATGTATCTTGGAGATTAATTACAGGTGTTTGTCTCTTTAAAATGCATCCCAGCACACTGGCCTGAATTCCACCTGATTCACTGCACAGTGTTTCCTGAATAGTGACCACTGCTGACTGACTCTAGTGCCTCTGAAGAAAAGAGGGCTCTCCTTTGGCTGAGGAAATCTTGAGCTCAAGGATGCAGTTGAAGTTGGCTGGATCTAGGCTTTGTTTTTAGAGCTGCTTTGAATGATGAGGATGGAAGAGCAGGGTAAGGCTCCAAAGGTCTCCTCATCCTCCTGCCCTGCCATCTCTAGTTAGTCTCAACTGCTAACTGGTATTTAAAAGTCTCCTTCTCTCTTTAAATGTCATACCCTGCATGGTAAGATCCTAGATGTTGTGTCACCCCAGGCCAAGGCCCTGACTCCATGGGCTGTTGGACAGTATTGAAAGTGGAAAAGTAGCATTTCTGGGTGTCTCCACAGCTCATCCCATCTCCCATAGGAGCAACTGATGCTGTAAGTTTGCCCAGTGCACCAACTGAAGATCAGCAAGCATGAAAGACAACACATGCCTTTCCTTGACAGCTTCCACCTTTCCATAAAGGTGTCTGGTTGCTGCTGCCTGCCCATGTAAAGTCTGATAAACAGACAACTTGCAACAGTGAAACTGACTGGCAGGAAAAGGAATAATCTGTTTCCTGAGGCTGTGACATCACACATCCATTAAAAAGTAACTAGTCCCACTAATGCTGAGGATGTTTCCTCCAGAGGCAAAAGTTTTTGCAAAAGAGGGGGTGTTTTTGCAGAGGCAATCCAACTTGGTGGGGAGGAGAGAATCCTAAACTGCCCATTGAGAAGGGAACAGGGCAGAGGGGCAGGTTGTTTTGAAAGAAACTGATTGAGCCCTGTGGTACGAAAACCAGTATTTTAATTACCATCTCCCCCCCTTTTGTTTATGTGGGAGCAGCAAAACCTGACTTCCTTTTTCTGTTTGAGATGATCTGTGGGTTTGCTGCCTGTCCTGTAGCTCCCAAACTGGATCTCCAATTAATGAACCGAGCGAACAATTCATTTAATGTGTCAGCCATGGCAGAAGGCACTGCAGCCAGTCACTGCTCATGGAGCTAATTGCTGCACCAAGAAAACAGATCTGTGCACGTCTTCATTTCAAAGTTATTTCCAAACATGAACTCCAAAGTTCTCAATAATGAGGTCTCTTAAAAGAAGCCTCACTTTTCACAGCAGACTGCATAGCTCTGCTGACTCTCAAGCACTGGGTGAAGTGTAGTTCTAACACAACTTTAACCCTAAAACTTGGGCAAGGGGGAGACTGTGTAAAGTCTGTGATTAATTAGCAATTAACAATATTGAAATGCTGTGAGAAAGGGAAGAATTGGTTCTGGGTAGAGATTTGTGAACCCTGTTTACTCAGAATTGTTTATGCTGAGGTTGTGGGCACTTAGAAGGTCTGGAATTTGGGTAGTCAAACAATCTAATCAGGAGCAGCTTTGTGGCTTAGATGAGCAATGGTTTAGAGACTCACCTAAATATTTTTGTTCTTTTCATTGCAGTTGCCAAATTTGAACATGTAGTCAAATTCACCATTGAGCTGAAGTCTTTCCTCAGGCATTGGTGAGGCTGCATCTCAAACACTGTGTTCAGTTTTGGGCCCCTCACTACACGAAGGACATTGAGGTGCCTGGATCATGCCCAAAGAAGTACAATGAAGCTGGTGAAGGGTCTAAGGCACAAGTGTTATGATGAGCAGCTGAGGGAGCTGGGGTAGTTTAACCTGGAGAAAAGGAGGCTCTGGGGAGACCTTATCTCTCTCTACAACTACCTGAAAGGTGCAGTTTGGTCTCTTCTCCCAGGTAACAAGTGATAGGACAAGAGGAAATGGCCTCGGGTTGCACCCTGGGAGGTTTGGATTGGACATCAGGAAAAATTACTTCAGTGAAAGGTTTTGTCTAGCACCATCCCTGGAGGGATTTAAAGAAGTATAGATGTGGTGCTTAGGGATGTGCTTTTGTGGTGGACTTGGCAGTGTTAGGTTAACAATTGGACTTGATGACCTTAAGGGTCTTTCCCAATGTAAATGATTCTATGTGTGTTGACTGTGGAGCACTGTGTGTTTATCAGGGTAGTGGTCAGATTGCCTGTGTGAAACCCAAGCTGCCCTTAGGCTCTGCAGATCCTTGTTTTAAGGTATTTGGGTCACGTCCTGACTTCATCTTTGTCTTCTGCTGAAGGTGAGTATCCCCATCCATAAGTGGGATTTGTGCTATCTCTTCCCTGATACAAACAAGATAAGCAGTATCATGGGATTTCTGAACCTCTTGTAAACAGAAATTCCTTACTCTAAGCAACATGGTCTGGATGAGGAATAAGATGTATAACAGACAGAAATCCCCTCTCCTTCTGTCCTGTGTCCTGAGATCTTACACAGACCTCCACCTACTTAAAGTCATTCTTGACTTATCTTGGAAAGATTTTAGGGGCATTTCCCAAATCATTCCTTAACCTCCTAAATTGCTGGAAGGAATACACACTTATGAAGGGGAAATCCTGGGGTAAATTACTCTTTTCAGGAAACACTTAGGCAGCAGATAACTGGGAAATGATGAGCTAGTAACCTGCTCCTGCTCACTGTAGCTGTTCCTGGGAAGCAACACAGAGAACTGAGGTCAGCTGCCTCCCTTTGCTCTGTGGCCAAGGGATGTATCAGCCTTGGTGTGAGTGAGTGCAATTCCATTAATTTCCATTTGCATTTGATTACACCAAGACTAAAATTGGTCCATGGTGTTTTAGTGTGTTCCTTGATTTCATTTCATTGCTGCTTCATATACCATCAGCCAAGCAGC
The DNA here is from genome assembly GCA_013396975.1 of Bucco capensis. NCBI lineage: Eukaryota > Metazoa > Chordata > Aves > Piciformes > Bucconidae > Bucco > Bucco capensis. Next base: position 648,714 of record VWZO01015147.1, read on the forward strand.
TGAACCATTCTGCATGTAGCAATTTATGGTAAACCCTCCTTGTTTGACTCAGTAATGGATGGAAACAATTCTGAAGTTAATGGTATTAGTGAGGAAATACAGTCATTCTTAAACAATCTTGTAATGCTCTTTTGGAAAAACGATACTTAAGACTACTTTTATCATTCGATTTACAAGTCACAAATTTGTGCAAGAAACTTGACTTTAAGTCATTCACACACCTTATAAACTGAGCAGGGCCAGTTCACAAATGGTTTTACAGCTCCATTCAGTTCCCTGGAGGAGCCATCTCCTTCCTGCTGGCCAGACACATTGCCTTAAACAGCTGCCAACTTTTTAAGAGTTCCTTTTTGGCTATATTCTTCTTTTCATAGCAGCATTCATGGCTCCAGCCCAGGTTCATAAGGAACAAAGTGTAAAATTAATCAATGGATTGATGCACTGTTTAGAATAAAACCAGCCCAATTTTGGATACATTTTCTGTCCCTCCAGCCAAAAGAGTGCATGTGTGTACATGAAATGTAATTTAGTTTTCCTTTGCTGCCTGTTGATTTTCCTCTAATTCATTTTCCTTTTGCCTCTCATTGAGTCTTTTCTTGTCTGGGTAAGATTAACCCTGTAGTGCCTGGTCTGTGCAGCACACAGAAACCTGAGGAACCCTATAGACAGGCTCTGGGATGGTTATAGGCTTCATTACCCACTGGAAGGCATATGATGATATCCAGGAAATGGACTGTGGGAACTCAGCAAGCCACAAGTAGGTAGTTTGGTAGGTAAAATCTACCTGGAGTTTTAATGTCTTGTAAAGCCCTGAGAAAACCTCTCACTTGATATTTATTGACTTGTATGTCTTCCAAATGTACTTTATCTAAAGTGTTATTCAGCCTTTTTGGAAGCATTTGTGCCTTGGTTGAAGCATTTACCACACAAAGCTGTTCCTCCCCTCTGTGGAGAGAAACCACAACTTCTTGTTCACAATAGGATGTAATTGTGTGTCTCTGTTACAGAGCTTTAGTGCATAAACATGCAGGTTCACATTTTAAAATAACACTAACGATTATTAATCAAACATCTTGAAGCAGAATGCAAGTCTGTGTAGTGTCTGAAGCAAGAGGAGGCTTTAAGTGATCCATCAGATAATTGCATACATTTCACAGACTCCACGGAGCCCTTTTCACACGGAGGGAAGTTGACAATAGCTGTGTTGGTAACCTTAATTTCAGAAGTAGCTGGTGTGGGAAAAAGTTAATCATATTGTAGGCACTGTCTACTGCCACTCAATCTCGTTTCTATCACTCTCAAAGTCATGTATTTTTAAAAATACCAAAAGCAATTTAAAAATACATCTAACAGTAATCACTTCATTGGAAACAACACACTGCAATAACATAAAACAGCAGCCACTTTCCTGTGAAGATTTATGAGACAGACTAGTTTTCTCATGTCTGATGTTATTCCTGCCTTATTGTTTTGTCAGCATTGGATATGGAAAGTGGATGATATGTGAACACTCTCCAGCACTAGAAAGCTTCAGAGTTTTGATTAGGTAACAAAATGGAAGAAGTGAGTTTGCTTGTCCTGTTCAATCTCTCTGATTTAAATTTGGGTGTACCAAAGATGTCTAAGCAGCAAGCTGCCCTCTCCCAAGCCCATGTATGTGACTGTGGCTCTTACAGATTCCATCCAGAGCCAGATTCTGAATTTCCCCTGCTGGGCCTGGAAATCCAGAGGGATTGTAAATGTCACTCAGATGCTGACTTCACAGTATGATGAGGAGTAAAATGATAGCCATGGCAAACAAATGGAGACATGAAGATATTAAGGGCATGTAATACCATGTTGAGATTGGCTTTGTGATCACATCAGTGTCCAAGGGAACTGGCTGTACCATGTTTGTAGTGGCTGACTGCTGCTGGCCTCATCATTGCCTGAGATGACTGTGATGGGCCAGAAATGAGGAGCCTGGATGGGAAAAATTCCTCAGTAGTTAATGGAGGGAACTTAGACCCTGTGAAAGCCTGGGGAATTGAACTTTGGAGACAGAAGGTAACAGAGAGGCTGCTTGGTGTGACACATGCTGCCACCTTCAAAGTGAGAACAGCAAGCTGCTTTTTCAGCAATTACATACATGCTTTGGGTTCACTCCTCCAACCATCCCATCCAAACAGAGTGAGTCTGCCCTGAATGTGGATCTAACCTCTGTTAGATACTCAGCATTCCCTATTGTTGTTTTAATCAGATAGGAACCAGTAACATAAAAATGCACTAGCCTTGTATAATAGCTATCAGTTTCTTACATCTTTTAGTCCTCTTCCCTCAATGGCATCTAGTCTGGCCTTTTGGTAAATTAATTGCAACCTTCTGCAAAGAGAGTTTATTGTGGAAAATTCATAACTCAGTGTATTGTCTACTGGCATTAGCATGCTGCTTGTCCCAAGTTCCTTGTGTCAATCTGCTCACTGCACAGCTGGCTGACACCTACCAGGCACACTTACTGATGTGGGACTATTTTGTGGGCTCAGGGCATATATTCATAATAATTTGTAGCAATTCATTAAAAATAAGTTGCCTGTATTCCTAACAGAACAGCAATTAATGTATATTGAAATAGTGATTGCTTTGCTGTAGTTCATTAAGAAGTCAAATTTTAATTCCTATTTAATTACAATCCAGTTACTACCATTTATTACCAATAATTCTAATGAGGTAAAATAAGAGATGTATTGAGAACTAATGATAATGTTACAAAGGTTCATTTGAAATTCACACAAAAATTTCTATTTAATTAAAATGGAATTACTTCTACCTCATCCATGTGAAGTGAGATGTGGCTGTAATTCTTGCTGAAGGATCAGCCACTGCCAACCATGGTTGTTGATTCACAATCCTCTCACCTTCAGCCATTAACATGCAGACCAGTATCTGCTTGATGTCCAGTGTGTTGGGAAGCAGCACAGAGGAAGGGAGGGCAACTACTCTGCCTCACACAGAGCTCAGTTTTGCACATCAGTTAAGTGCAAGTCCACACTTGCCCTGAGCCCATGGTCATCCCCAGTGCTGTCTCACAAGCCACCAAGTTTTAGACAGAGCTCTGAAGACAGGGCTATGATCCAACAGGAGGAACTGCAGAGTCAAGAGGAGGTGTGCAGAGGTGGATGAGGTGATAAGTTCCCTCTGCCTTGGGTCTCCTGCAGGGAGATGGGAGCTCCAGCATGAGCTGCAAAGGCTCAGGAGATACAACACAGGAACAGCTCTCCTGCCCTGCATTCATGTGGGGATCATTTCTTAGATGAGATACAGGTGGTCATGTGTAATGGAGGAGGGAGTGAGATGAGCACGAGAGGCTGCAGTGAATTCAACAGGGATGTAAAGCTGGAGAAAAAAAAAAAGGTGGAAAAGTGCTGGTTTTTTCTTGATCCTGAGCCTGGCAAGAACTATGCCTGGTTGTGGGGCTGGTAAGACAGCTTTTCTCTGGTAAGAGATCTGCTGTGCTCTGCCTTTGGAGGCTCCAGGGCTGCAGATCGTGAAATGTTTAAGTGAATTGTTCACTGTCCTCTGAAAAAGTGTTTTCAGAGAAGATTGAGATTTATTTAAAAAAATCCCAAACCAACCCTCACAGAGCTGAATAAGGAAAGATCCTAAGCCCCAGGCAGGCTTAAACCTTGGTCTGAGGATCTGCCTTGTGGTTTTCCAGAAATGGAGATGCAGTCCCTGAAGTAAACCAAAACTGCATCTAAACTTGCCACTCCTTCCCAACTCCAGGAAAGATAGTCTCTGTTCTACCTTTAGACTCATCTTTTAAAACACAGCTGTGGGGTCATTCCTAGTTTTGTATAGGAAGACAACCTGACACAGGGGAATTTGAGGGTAGTAATTTGTGCTTTGAGTTACACAGCCCAAAATGTTTGTGACAAGTTACCATGTGCTTCCCTTGCTTTCATTAAGGTTTGATGCCTAAAATTCCCCTTAAAAGCAATGAGCCAAATCTGTCCCCAGTGTAAGCTGTTTACTGTAGTCAAAGCCACTCCACTAGGGACTGATTTGGTCAGCTATGCCACAGTCCTAACTCAGCAAAAATATTCCAGTTCTATGATCAGCCTGAGGCACAGGATATTTATAACACCCACTTACACAAGCCCTCATGTTTTCCCTCATTCTAATTTTCCCCTTCTCTTTATTTCTCTCTGTGTCTTTCACCTTTTTTCATGTCTCTCCAGATGCATTTCCCAGCATCAGATAATTGAAAGTCAGTGAACTGAGTTTCAGGTTATTTTGCTAAAAGATGCCTATTATTTTGATGAAGCAGGTGCACAGAATTAAAAAAACTCTCCATAATTGCTACTTTACTATCAGGCTTCTGCTGCCTAATCTTCTTTGATGTTGGTAGAACAAGCTTTCTATCTCCTCTAGGATGATTACAGGGAACATTGCTCTGTTCCTCCTACAGAATCCATTCCTGGTGGATATTAAACCTGGGTTATCAATTAAAGTTTCTTTATGTGCTGAGTGATTAGAGCAGAATTGTGTGTGATTTCTAGCATAAAAGCAAGTTGGAAGTGATTTCTGCTATTAATATTAATTAATCACCGATATGACAAATGTTCACAAATGGATGCATGAGGTGAGCATGTACAATTTACCACAGTAACCTGGGACTGAAATAACAGCTGAACTGCTCTCACTTTAGACATTTGGCAGCAGTTTCCATAACGTTATTGTGATGTAATTAGCTGAGGGAAAAAAAAGGGAAGCTGAATGAATAACTGGAGTGTTAGAAGCATGGCTGTAGTACTGACTCTCACCAAAAGGACTGTCTCTTCTTATACTCTGCTCTCACTTATGGCTCTGGCAAGCTTCAAGTATTTGGTATAAAATGTTGGATACTGGTTAATGAACATTTCTGGGAGCAAGCAGTACCCAGATGTGGGCTTGTTGAAAGTCTTAAAATGCTTTGGTTTGTAATGAGAGAGTGTTGAGAGAGAGAGAGCGCTTGAGAGACCAAGTGTATCTGAATAGACTCAGAATTTTGGCAGATTCAGAAGATTTTGGATTCAAAATCTAGAAAAATCTAACCTCATCTCCTTAACATCTAGCACTGATCAGCTAATGCCTTCAGCCTCCTCTCAGCTCCTGTGTGGGACTGGGCTAATACTGAGCTTATGCTAGACACTTAAGTGGGCATGTCAAACACTCAGAGAGATGGAATAGCTTTAGAAATGTGCATACATTAGCAATTTTAGGCCCTCACTGTATATGACTGAATAGTTTGTTTGCATTGACTGAGGATGTAGTGATTGCCTTATCATATAAAGTGAGACAAGCATGTTTACAAGTATTTAATGAGCACTTACATCTGTAGTATCTGATTGCCTCCTAAAGGACAAAAAAATTGGGCAAGGAATCATTACAGGTCTTTTCCAACATAAATGATCCTATGTTTCTATGAATATTCCTGTTTTGGAGATGGAAGAGCCAAGGACAAACAAAAATAAGTGACACCAAAACCCAACAGCAGAGTTGGAAATAGATAAATAATCTCCTTAGTGTCGATCCTGTGTTTTAGATAATCTTGGACCATATTATTGCCCTAATGGTAAAGAGGCACAGCAATGACCATTGCACTTCTGACTGTTTAAACCAGATGAATTGCTGGCAAGTGGGATTTAATTATCCCACAACACTAATCACACAGTCCATTCCTGCTGATGTGACTTTTACTGTTGGCAGGAGGATGAACAGTGCTGCCAGGCATTAAGGGACTATTTTTTTTCCCCAAGCATGTGATGTTCTTTACACATAAAACATCCTCAGGTGCAGGTGGCAAAAACCATGCTACTGCTTAATCAGCTGGATAGTTATACCCAGGACATCTTCCAGATGCTGTCAAGGCCCTCTTCTCAGCTGTGAGCTTCTCAGGTGGCTGGTCTCTAAGCCCCAAATTTACTGCTAGAGCAAGGCAGTGCAGTACCTTTGGCCTCCCTGGAGCTGTGTGTGTTTACCCCAGCAGTAAGCGTAGCCAGATGTATGTGGTAACTTGTGGCTCTGGCAAACACTTTCAAATTTCTCCCAGGAAATGCATCTTTTAGTTGGACTCTTCCTTGTTTGCATTGGCACATGTTAAATCTGAGTCTTGTTCAGCAAGTGCCCAGCTTATTCCTTACTCACATCATTGTCATGAATCTTATTCAGAAGCAATTATGAGGAAAGCATATTTCACTCTTTTATGGAATTCCTTAAAGTTGATGAGAACAGTTGGATGGCTATTTTCAACAATGAACCTTTGATAGAGCATTAGGAAACAGAGATGGTGTCTTTTAATAGACTCTTATTACCTGCCTGGGGTGCAAGGAGCTCTCATGCATTCCAAAAGTGTATTAATGGCAGAGTAAAACACGACATAGAAATAATATCCCCAGAAAGGGCTTTCTTTTCCCTCTTAAAATGATTTTACATAGATTTAGCTTTTGCTAACTAGCCCAGCTGTCAAAAATGGGAAGAGATATCAGGGAATGGAGTTGTTTCCAGGTTGATGAGGAGTGGTTACAGGTATTTGTGAAGCTAGGAGTGCAACTGCATAGCAGGTTTCTTTCTCTCAGCTGTTTTTGACTATACTGAACTTACTTTAGCCATCTTCCATGTGAAAATTGACTAGGAGAATGGTATGGGACTGGTGGAGTTGCCTATACTGTGGCCCACTGGATTCATTTTTTATTTCAGAAGCTCCTGGATGGAGCACACAGGGAAGAGGAGCAGCTCTCTAAAGTGTTTCCCAAGGCCAAACAGTGAAGAAATAGCTTCCAAAAGGTGAAGCTGGGAGAGGAGATGTTCAAGAGAGGAAATGAAAGAAAAGTGAGATTAATGGGGAAAATGGACACTAATTTCTGCATTTAAGCAAAGCTGCTGGTTTTGGGAGACAGTGATTCCAGGGAAGGCCAAGACAAAACCTCTGGGGAAACCCAAGACAGGATTTGACTGCAGCAAGCAGCAAATAGGAGATTCTGTGCTGCTTCTATGGAAGCCTTGAAGGAAAGAGGCTGATAGAAAAACAGATTTCTCTGTTTTAGGATAGATAAAGTGTAAATGTTTCAAAGACTAAAGGAGGAAATGATGAGAAATGCTTGTGAAATTGCTTGCCATAATTACAGAGCATGGTGTGCACAGCCACCCACAGTGATGTTGCTGCATCATGCACCTTCCCACAGCAGCAGTGGGGAAGGGATCAATCCAGCAATAGGACACCTCTGTGCTTTCATCTCCTTCTGTAGGCAGGCAGGAGAGGAATGAGCAGTAGGAGCCTGTGCAGTGCTCACAAGCAGGAGCAGTGTAAGTCAGGAGCTGAATGTGTTTCTGACAACAAACATACATTAACTGGCATTATCTCCTGGAATAGGAAGGGTGCACTTTTCCAGCTTAGCAACAACTTTGCCCAGGGGAATTGTCTGAGGCTGTGTGCTGCTGTGGACCAGCCTGGGGTGCTGCTGGAGGACATTGGACCTCCTGTGGCCACCACCTTGCACGGGTGCTTGGTGCTGAGCCAGCCCCACAGAGAGGAATTAACCACAGGTCTGCACCAATGATATTTTAGGAAGCACTGGAAAGACAAAGCTGGGTAAGGCAGGGCATTTGGAGCAAATTAACAAAATCAATAATAATAATAATAATCACTCTCTTCCATCTTTATTGTTTGAAGCCAAATTACATGTTACTGTAAACCAATCTTAAAATAGTACTGCCTTTTGGCATGTGACTCTTTAATTAAATTTATGAATTTTAGAGGGGTTTGGTTTTGGTTGTTTTTTTTTTTTTTGCCTGCATAACATGAATTCTTCCTCCTCCTTTCTACTCAGGTAGCTTTTTCTTTTAATAATCTTCACAGACCATCTTTAAGGAAGAGGCAAGCAAGTGATTAATGAAAGTGAGAACAGGTGGTTGCTCTGCTACTAAAAAAGAGCAGTAGTGCAATAATTTCCTAATTATTATTGTACCTTTTAAAGGTTTTTAAATACATGATAATATATTTCCCCATCGCTTCTTCTGGCACCCCTCTTGCTCCTGGCATTATTTCTCATTCAGAATAATAATTAATGAGAAGTGAGGTATCTAATATATATTTTATTCCTTCTGTTGCCGTCCCTTAAGTAACCATCTTGTCACATTTGTTATGCTAATTTTCACACATTGCCTGTAATTTCAGCAATATGTGAGAATGCCTCTCAAAAATGCCCTGAGTATTTAGTTTTATATATTTGTAAAGAAAAAAATTAATTTTTTTAATTGAAAGCAACGTTTTTCCACAGCCTTTTACAGAAATACATGAAAGGCACCAACTGCCTGCTTTTACCTGCCTGATTTTCCAGCTAGCACCTCAGGTGCTGTGCTGATGGTGGGGCTGTCTCAATGGAGCAAATAGTGAAATCCCCATCCCTGTGGTGGGAGCAGGCTGCAAGCCCAGTTCACTTTTAGAGGCATTTCCTCACACCCCAATGTCCTGGGCCAAGGAGCACTTTGAACTTACAGAATTGGAGAATCATGGAATATCCTGAGTTGGAAGGGACCCACAAAGCTCATTGACTCCTGCTCCTGTCTATGCATAGAATCATTAAGGTTGGAAAAGACCTCTAAGATCATCAAGTCTAATCATCTATCTATCACTACTAATGCCACTAAACCATGTTCCTAAGTAGAACATCTATACATTTCTTAAACACCTTCAGGGACTAATGGAGAACAAGTAGTTCATCCAGCTATTCATCTCTCATTTAATCCATGTGATTTATTTTGACTCCTCCTGGCATGTCTGCCACCCATTTTTTGAGTTCTCCAACCATTCCCATGCCCTCAAGATAAGTTCACAAACTAGCTAAGTTCAGCTGTACTTTTCCTGCATGAAGCAATGGGTTTCTGTGTTAGATTGCAGATGTGCATGAAGTGGAGCAGACATCTCTTAGGACTATATCTTGGATTTCACAGCCAGCAAGTGTTCATCAGTGGGGCAGAAGGCAATTTGTCCTGAGTCTGTTTAATTTTGAACATACGGGCAGTCTCGGTTAAAAAAGTGCTTTCCTGGATGAAATATCTGTACTGAGTACACTGAATTGATCCTGATTGGAAAAACACTGCAAATTTATGTGGGATGTCTTAGCAGGGGTGAGAAAGAGAGATACCTGACCGGAGAGGCCAGCATGACTTTGTGTGTACTCATGTATGTGAGGACTTGGACTTCCATTCTTGAAGGAAAGACTTGTGGGTGCTTACATTGCTAGCAGCCATGTAAAAATAAGGGAGCTTGAGCTTCTCCTGTGGCAGACTAATACAAATATTGTAAGTCTATCAGTGCTGTAGAAGTCAGTGAACAGAACATTTCTGTAAAGATTTCATGTACTACCTTCCAAAAATAGTGAATCTGTGCGCCTGGAGCACTTACTAGAAGTTTGTCATTGCAGCATTTCATTGGCAGGTATCCTGGGGTTGTGCAACTTTCTCACCTGGTTCTCCCTTTTACCTTTAATCACACTTGTGCAGTGTTGGATAGTGGCAACCATTTGTCCACAGAGTACCTTCAAGGCCTTAGAAATCTATTTCTGGTGACCTTTTGCATGCTTTGCTGGAGATGTGGTCAATGCTGGCCTCCAATTAACCTGTGAAGGGAATGATTAATTAGGTAAATTTAAGGGAAAGTGAGACCAATTGTTTAAAACTATTCCACCCTGCTAAGGCTGGAAATTCTCAGTAGAAAAGAAGAGTGGTTATTTTCTATACCAGAATATTCAGAGTGGTTATACAGAATGAAAACTGTGAAATACAATATTGTTGGCACTGCGATGAGTGAGAATCCTCACTGCCTCTGAAACAAGACCTGGAGCCTGGCCTGGTCTGAGCCAGAGCAAGGTAGTCCATGCCATGTACATCCTGTTTTGTGTGGGACTGGGGGTCAGAACCTGAAACTCCCACAGCAAGCTTGGGCATTAGGGTCTCTTACATAAGGCCTAAGACGCAAGCAAGACAGGTGCATGATTATGTTACTTAGCACCTAATTAACAGCCAACAAAAAAAGGAGAGGTTTGGGCCTCCACCCTCCCTGAAGTTTGAGCACCTGAGTTCTCTCGGCTGGTGGACTGGTAACTCTCCTGGAGAGGGTCAGAAGCCCAGCTCTGCTGCTACAGGACTCTGTCTGTTCTGCCTTTGATCTCAACCCAAGAGTTCTGAAATCCAGTTCCAGGATCCAGCCCCAGAGTCTGATTCCCTTCTGCTGGTGAGTCCTTCTGCTACAGCATCAGTGGGGATGGTGAGGTAGTTGCCATCCAAGGGGGTTTGGCTGTGGTGTTGGTTTTGTGTACACATATATATTTCATTTTCTTGATTTTATTTTCATGAAAGTAGTTTTAAGTTTTCATTTCCAGTTCCCAGGTCTCTCTGTTTCTCTGTTAATGTCCTCTTTTCCTACCTGGAGGGGGGGAAAAGGGGATAATAGAGAGTATCTGTCACTGGATTAGTGGTTGGCCCAGCCCTAACCATTGACAGAGTCTTAGCAGTAGCACTTGGAGCAGTGCCTGCTGTGTGTGTGTCACTGTAGGGTGCTCTCCTTTAAAGGGAGGGAGCCCACAGGTGTAGCTTGAGGCTTCTTAGTCTGGTGCTTTCTATGCAGAAAAAAACACCCAAATATAGCAAACTTCTAACTCCCTAAGTTTTTAAAAGCTGATTGGGAGGGAGCTAAAACCAGCCTTGTATGAAATAAAGGAAGGATATTTTGCCCTTCCATCCTGAAAAGCCATGCAATAAAAATGTAAATATCTGTCTTGAAGGCTTTCTTAATAAACCTGTAATTTCCTTAAAATTCCTTCTATACTATCAAAATCCTAAACCACTTTGAGATGAGCTGTTTTAGACTGTAATTGGGCTATTCATTCCCTATGCATACAGTGATCCTAATCTAATATGTAACAAGAACTTAAAAGCTAATCAATAATGGAACACGATTCTCTATCAGTAGAGCTGCCTGTTGACTCCAGTGAGAGGGATCTTCACAAGACAGCTCAGCTCTGATGACAGCCTTATATTTTTTTTAAACATGGAGTTGAAACATCATCTTTCTCTGTATTGTCACTTCCAATTATTCTTGGAACAAAAACACCAGGGGGAAATGAGATCCTCATCCTGAAAAGCACATTCATATTTGATAAATAGCCACAGATTCTGGAGAATGTTTACTGAAATTGTGGGCTTGAAATGCTTTGACATGCATTTTACTAGAGCCATTGATTATCTAATGTAACGTGTGTCTGGGTCACTTTACCAAGCTGCTCCTTTCCTGTGCCTTAGAGGTTAAGCAAGGAAAAGGGCTGATTACCCTGCTGCTGGGCTTCTGGGTTTTCCCTGGGTAAAACTAAGGTAAAATTAGCATTGAGAGGGAATCAAAGTGAACTGCCACTTATTGTCCTTCAGTGGAAGTCAAGAAGCATTTCATACCCTCATGTACTAAAGACAAATTCCCACTTTTCATGTCTATCCAGTAGCTTGAGTTGGAAAGGGTGGAGGGAAGGGGGTTAAGTGAGTACACAGATGTGCCTAAACCCGTATCAATCACAGGCATGAGAACATGCAGCCCTTTTAATAGGCACACTGAACCAACACGCACAGCTGGATTTGGAGTTTTATGGGCTCTCTCAATAAAATGCAAGCAGAAGACATCTTACATCATTCCCATAGCTCTGACCATTTTTGCACTGCACCACTTTGCCTCTGAGCTGCACTGGGGATGGAGGAGCTGAAGCCCTACGGTCGTAGCCATGTACAACTCCCTTGCCTCTGTCTGGAGCCAATTAATGTGTGTTTTGGAAACACATAGTAGGTTTCTGATGTCACGTACACTTCCACAAAGTCAGTGGATTTAATCTGGAATTACTCAGGGTATGAGGGATCAGGAGCCAGCTGGGAAAGCTCCTCTCTGGAGGGTCCTAAATGCCAGTGATTTCATGTGATTATTTATTGAGCTTTATAATAGTGCATATATCCTCATGCACACCCCTTTGCCTACAAATTACCCTACAACTTTCTAGTCCTTTGTTATGTTGTAGAGGTTAAGGCTTTCCTAAGTAACCAAAACATCTAGGAAGGAAAGCCTGCTAAATGCTGAGCTAAGCTTAAACACTGACCCTATCGCTCAACTGTAGCAGGACCTTCATGTACATCATAAAATGCCATAATTGCTATGGTAACTGCTCATTCATATTAGCTAAAGGTGTAAATAGAGTCATGTAACATAGCCAGTGCTAATGTTGGGAGCACAGGGGAGGTCTCCCCCTTGAAAGGTTTAATTGATATATGTGCCCTATAGGAAAATTTACTTCCCCTCCCCTTAATAGGTATATTTAATATCTTTAAGACAGTTATCTTTCACTCTGCTCCCACTCTTGCCTTGCAAATCCTTTGGGTATAGAAGGCAATTAGACAGTTGCAAGGAGACAGCAGATCAAGCATGAGTCTGTGTTTACCTTTGTTACCTCCTGATTTTAATAATACATAATCTGACTCTGTCCTTTTCTCAGGTGATGCCCCATATTTCAGCTGGGCCACAATGAAGGAAAGAGTGTGAAATTATCTATTCCTCTTATTTGTGTGACCCGTGGGATCTCTGGTGCTGTTGATTTCTTGCCTGATTCTTTGGCACACCATTTTGCCACTTTGTAGCAAAATCAGTAACTAGTAACTTTGTGTCAGATGTTCTGAGAGCTCTGTAGGAAACAATGCCAATGGAATGTGAAGGGACTTTCATAAAGGCCAGTCTTGGACTGTGTAACGTGTATCTCTGTGGCTTCTTGGCCATGTAACCCTTAGGACACTGACACCAAGGCTAGGCAATATATTTACTTCACCTCCTAAATAAGACACTATGGATCAAATTCCTTCTCCATGCACTTGGTAAAGTCATACCAGATGCATCTAGCCCAAGCAGTAGAATGAATGTACTTAGATTGCAAAGGATATCTCCTATCTTCTCACAAACACACTCTCAATATGCCTTAGTTCACTAGTTTCCCTTTGCCTAGCTGAAGCTCAGGCTGCACATTGAATAATGCATGTAAGGTTTTGATTGACATTCAGTCCTAAGCATTTAGCTATCCTGGTGTCTTGTCAAGTCATCCTTTGATAAAAGCATTTTAGGTGCCACCAAATGTAATCACTTCTCTGCAGCATTCTACATTGCAGATTCAAGTTTCTCTGCACATTTTTCAGCTAAGGATATTGGCACCATCAATAGGTCTGTTCCATGAGTGATTCTAGACGGAACTATTAATATTGCCTCTAAGAGCTGGAAGTCCCACTCTTTTACAAAGTGAATCATCTGTCTCTCCTGTGGACAAGTATAATTCTCCCTCCTTGGACTTCAGACCAAAAGTTGGCAGGAGTTCTTTTTCGGTTTGTTAATGAGCTTCATGCAGCAGGGAAGTTATTTCAAAAGATGTTCAGCCCAGTTTTGGGGCCAAGTGCTATGTCTTTTGGTTATTCCTTCTTCTAGACAGGCCATGTCACTATTAGTCATACTTCATAATGATGGTTTACTTTCATTATTCACTGACTGCATTGCTTCTGATCCAGTGCTTTCCAACTCAGCAAGATTTTCCTGTGCTAATCCATCTGGATAATTTCTAGAAGAGTTTATATCAAAGGACACATTCTCAATGTTAATAAAGTGCAGGGGTTTTGAAACAGCTTGTAACTCTGGTTCTTTAAAAATGAGCTTTTTAAAGGTGTTTATGCTGTGTATGTGGGCACAGTATGTGTCAGTAGAGTTCTTAAGATGATTGATAGCCCTTTCTGTTTTTATTTACATTCCATTTGGGATACCTGGCACCCACTCACTCTGTGACCAGAACTGAGTTAACATGGCTCCAGACTCAATACTGGGTTTAGTGCAGCAAAACCAGCAGCCCCTGTCTGGTTTAGGATGTGGCTCTCGGACACCACCACTCAAAAGGCCCTCTAAAGCTGGCCACCTGTGATGCTTCCACCATTGTCTGACCTGGCCACTTGCTTCAGATTAGGATGACTCAAATCCCCTGAAAGAGGCTTTGAAATTTAGACTGATATCATAAAATGAGATTTTCTGAGTGCTGTGTGAAGAACCTAGAGGAGTTGCACCAAATTCGGAATTTTTGCAGTCATGGCACAGAGAAGGAAAGTTTTAACAATTAGAGGGGTGGGGGGGAAGCATTTTACTTTGTTTTACTTTGGAACCAGGACAAGAGTTGCTCAAATGTTCACATGACATAGAAATGTTGTTCTTTTTGCATTTTCCAACTAATGCTAACTACCAAGAGTATATTCAGAACGTGAGTCTCTACAGTAGGCCTCAATGGCCCTTAGCATTAGTGTCTACAACATCAGCTAAGAACTAATAAAACTCATATTCTTTCTATAGAGTCAATGAAAAGAAATAGGAAGTTACATCTAATCAATGTCAGTTATTTCTAGACTTGCATATAGACTCTAGACTGTACTCAGGTTTGCCTCTTACCTTTAAAAAAGCCAAACCCAAGTATCAGATTGGTCAGGGTAAATCAGATTCTCTGAAGTTACCAAGCTTCTTCTCTTGGTGACCAGTGGAGGAACTTGTGTAACTAGTTGGTACCTGTGGGATGTTTTCTGAATACATGGACAAATTTTGTCTTAAATTTGGAGGTACCTGTTGATTTTAAGTGGCTGGAGGCTCCTGTGTGGTTTCAGGGTGGGAGGTCTACATGGCTCACAGCCTATTTAGCTCCCTTTTTTAAAGAGAAAACACAGACCTCAGCTTTCACCATTGCTACCCAGCCTTTTTCTTCCTTCCTTCTTTCCTTCCTTGATCCACAGTTGACGTGGGTGACATGTTAGAGCCCTAGAATTACTGATTGTGCTTGCTGCTACTCAGATCCCTTCAAGCTCTCCAAAGCAGGACAAAGGTCTGGGCTTTCAGCCAATTTACTCACAGGTTTATCATATGCTGACATTGTTTCTCTATAAATAGGTCTACCTTTACTGACATTATTGATTCAACTGCATCTCTTCTCACTAATACTCTTTTTAATATATCCAATCTACCTTCATATTTCACCTAATGAAAGGCTGAAGTCAGAGGGGTAGAGGTCAAAGAGGTTAAACTACAAGCATAAAGGTTGTAGGCTTTAAAGTTTGCTGTGTGAGATTCACAAGCTTGTCAGTAGAGAAAATCTGCAAGTCCAACCTCTCTTTTTCCACCAGGAAAAGTAAGCCATCAAACCAACTTCATATTAATAAGTGGAATTAAAACAACCTTGTTTTGCAAAACACATCTTTTGTGGAAAACAGGTTTTTCACAGGCATGTCTTTAGACATGACAGCAGCAGTTGAGAGTTGGAGAAGACCATGCTGCAGAGTGGTGGTGAGTGCATAGGGAGGCACTCAGGGCCAGGTATCAGGTCTGTACTTAGCAGTGAAAAGAAGGAAAGAGTAAGCTGCAGAAAGAGTTCAGAGTAGGGGAAAGTCCACCGGTGTATGAGACCAAAAGTCATCCAAGATGAGCTCAGGTGGGCAAACCTGCCAAGAGCCCTGCTAAGGGCTCCAGGAGCCATCAGAGGTGTTGGAAAAGCTCCACTGGCCCACAGCAGCTGCACAGGTCTGATTGTAGAGCAGTTCTCAAGGGATAATGTCACCATGAGGACTGCCGTCAGCCACCCTTTCTGCCTGCATTGTGCTGGTGGCACCTCGAGGATGCCTTTGGCCAAATGTCCTCAACGGGGCAGGAGAGTGAAATGAAACATTCGGATCTGGCAAGGGAAGCTACCAAGGCTGCCAGAGCAATAAGCCATTCAATTCTACACTCAAACTGAACAACATCCCCCACCCCAAATAAATGAGAAGAAAACATTTCACACTGTTAAAAGCTTATACTATCTCTGACTTCAGACATGTTACCATTAACTTGGGAATTAATCAGAGATTTTCATTTGCTCCTTGTTCTGAACTATAATGAGCCCTTTAAGAATGTAAATAAAAAGATCTAAAGATTCAATAAACTATAATGTCACAAATAGCAATCATCTACCATGTGAGGCCCCTGTGTTAAAAAGCATCACACAGCTGGAAACAAATGCTTCTGTATAACATTGTAAATAACCTCTAAGCCCACCACTAATTAAAGTGAAGCTTTGCTTCTCCTGGGCATTGAATATATGAACCAATTAAGGAAATATGATTTCTTTTCTGAGAGACCTGTGCTATCTCCCTTAAAAAAAAGAGGTTGGAGAGATAAAGACCCAGTGCCAGAGAGAAAAAGGGATAGAAAGGAGAGAGGGAAAAAGAAAAGAAGAAAGGAGTTTCACAGGAGGGACCACACTGATGCTCTGGGGTTACAGTAATGAGACATTTCTGCTTTAAGCAAATTTTGCACCTGTAACCCACAGAAATATAGCCATAGCACTTGAAAAATTACTTCAATGCTGCACAGTGCCATGAAAATTTATCTTTGAGATGATTTTATTGCATGGTTACCCTAGGCAATTAAATCAATAAATCTTAACTGTCAGAAAGGTTGGCCTGCTGCCAGGAATAAATGAAATGCGTGGAATCAGTAAATAAAAGGTTTCTGACAACTCATTCTAGGAATTATTTAGCAGTTGGGCTTTTTGGTGGTGCTGGTGTTGGCATTGCTTTTGTCTCCAGCATTTATTGACACTCTCCGTGAGAAATGATTATGTTAACATAAACAATGTAACACAGAGATATAGATAGATGGAGAGAAGAGTCAAGCTCTTCAGGGTAATAAATTACCTCCCTGGAATCACACGTGAGCAGCAACTTTGGGGGGCTGATAGCACTGGGGGAGGCGATTAGAGAGCTGGGGTCTGAGCCATGGGCTGGCAGCACATTGGCAGCCCCTGTGCCAGACACTGGCAGTTTTGTGCACTGGCCCGTGGTGCTTCACTATTAAAATAGATGTGCTATTTTCATTGATTGATTCAGAGATGATTGAGATTGAAATGCCTCCTTCAGACATGCAGGTGACATTTCCACAAGCCTAGAGTCCAGCATGCACCACAGGAGATGCCAGTTTTGACAGTGAAATCATAGTTACGCCTGTGTAAACCTTGAGTGTTCCGTGCAGCTGCATTGTTTTTCACACTGGTGTTACAAATCTGAAGGCCTGAATCTGATTTCACTTACCCTGGGATTTGACATGTTAAGTCAGTGTGAAATAACCTGGGTTTAGGCTCAGACCTTCTCTCTCCAGAAGACACTGTAGTGAAGACAGGTGACCTGATTAATGAACCAATAGATTTTTAGTCATTGTGGTCATCTAATTTAACATTCTGAATACCAAAAGGCCACTAAACTTCACCTGGTGAGTTCTGGTTCAAGTCTATCTTTAATGGCCATACACAGCCCTTCCATCAGCCTGGCAACGGCTGCCAGGATAGCCACAGACTCTGCACGGCAGCCTTGCACATCTCCAGTGCCACCAATGACAAGGTCACTGGTGCCAAAGGAGAGGGCAACCAGCTGAGCTGAGCAGCAGAAGAGGCCTCTCCTGCCTACAGAACAGAGCTAATTAGATGATCTGTGAGGCCAGTCCCTCGTCACCATCACATTGGGGCAGCCTGGAGAATATGAGTCTGTCCTTGAACCAACAGCAACTATATGGAGCCAGGAAGGGATTTATGTGAGCAGTTCAGAGAAGAGCCTGGTGCCAAAATGTCTGTATGCAGTCTCTGGATGCCCAAATGACCTGCAGTCATAGGAACCCTTAGGGACAAACTCTTCTTTCTGCCTGGGGCTTGCGGAGACTCTCTGACACAACTTGGTCTGAGCTGGAGACATCATGTAATGTGGAATATTTCCTATATGATACCCTATGATTCCTCAGTGCCAATGTCAGAGCTTCCCAGGCACATTGCCCCAGACACCTTTTGCAGCCTTACCCCCCACCCCCACTGCAGCAAATCTGCTGCCTTCTCACTGCAGCTCTGTGCAGCTAAGAAGGCTGTAGCCCGACCACACTCAGGAACAGGGCTTCAGACGTGTGGGGCAGATGGCTAGGGCACAGAGGAGGCTCTGGACACCCATCTGGAGGAGACTCCTCTTGGCTAATCAGCTCCCAAACCATAGAGGGCATTAGAGATCTGGAGTGCTACACTTAACTGAATGAGTTGCATCCACTCCTAGGTGCAGCTAAAGCCAACAGGCTTTTACAATGCTGATTGGCAAGCAGCTTCTCATTGCAGATAATTCCCTGCCAGCACATCCCGAACACATAGGTGATTGCTCTTAAATTGATGGCTCAGAGCACAATAACAGCCTTTTTATTTAGTTCCTGCTTGATAGGCACTGAATGTAGAGATGCCAGAAAAAAAAAAAAAAGACTACAGTGCTGCAGCATTTGCTTTCTGTTACACCACTCTGAGGCTGAAATTCTTTGGGATGTGGAGTTAAACAAGGCTCCTGGTGCTGCCTAAAGCCTGGTATCAGCACTAAGGGGATACTTGGGGCACACTGAGTTTTCCAGCAGCCACTGCCATAGGTGGGAATTGCCCTTCAAATGTAGCAAACAGACTTGGTTCTAACAGCACATTAGGGCTGCCATGCTGAATGAGATTGGTTGGCACTTGAAGTTTCAGTGAGGGTGGCAGGGCAGAGGGAAACTGGCACCCTGGCAGCAAGACTCAGATCTCTTAGAAAGCAGAAAATGGAACATTTCTCCTGCAGCTTCATCACTTCCAACCACACATTTCTTGTAGTGCCCCCACCCAGCCAAAAGGGTGAACTTTGTCTGCCTGGAGCTGGCTAAAAAATCAGGAACAAATGGTGGCCTTAGTGGAGGCTGGGGGGTTTTTGGTTTTTACTTTTTCACTCAAATTTTTCTTTTGGAATGTGAACTCTTCATACAATTCTACAAATACCAGCAGCTATATTTTCAGGCAGCTGCAGGCCAGCAGCTGCAAATCACTGCTGAGGCTGGCAACAACCACAAGGTGCCCAGGGGCAGTGGGCAACCTCCTGTGTGAGAAACACAACCAGAAAGCAGCTGAGAAACAGCTCCAAAGTTGGTTACGCAGATGAATGATCAGGAAAACTGATCCTAAAGATTATTGCCCAAATCTGCCAAATATTTCTGGCCTAAGAAGGCCTTTTCTTCTTCAGTCCAGTTCCTGAGGTCTAACCTACTGACTCATCCCTTGTATTTAGCTGTTTTTGTGTGTTCATATGTGTAGGAGTTCCCAAAAGAGAAAGAGCATCTCATCTTCAGAAGGTCAGTATACATACATGCATAAAACATCAACAGGGACATTCCTGTACTTCATACAACCACAAACTTCTGTTTAACTTCAGCTTCACATGTGGTTTGTGTGCTGAACACATCTACATTAGCTATAATAAGTCCTTCCAACCGTGTGGACATGGTATGGGGGAGAAAAAACCCCTAAAATTCCCCATGCACATGTGCCTTTTTCAATCAAAGAGATAAAAGAATCTCTAAATTCACTTTGAAATGCAGCT
The DNA here is from genome assembly GCA_013396975.1 of Bucco capensis. Classification (NCBI taxonomy): domain Eukaryota; kingdom Metazoa; phylum Chordata; class Aves; order Piciformes; family Bucconidae; genus Bucco; species Bucco capensis. Next base: position 668,223 of record VWZO01015147.1, read on the forward strand.
GGTAACTGAAATTCCTCTCTATTACAAAGAGCTGATACTGCATTGCTTTCCTTTTGGATGATGTAGGAGGGGCTGAGTAGCGTCTCAGCCTCTTAGTGAAAAGATTTAGGCTCCACTTCCTACTCCTTATCTCCATGGACCATGGAAAGCTCCAGTCAGACTTTTCAGACATAAATAAGGCTTCACAACCTCTACATCTTTCTTGCTGGCAGCCAAACATCCCATGGTCTAGAGCAGCTTGTCATGGACCAAATTTATTCCTGAGGGAGTCGTGCAGTTAAATCATCTGAGCTGGCTGAGAAATTGTAGTGCTTCTGTCTCTCTCTTGAGCCTTGTGTAGCTCTTACTATTTTATAAACACCCTGCACCACTACCACAGCTCCACACAACCAGGGAAGGAAGGAAAATGTCTCCTTGGTGGGGGAAAAACCCCACCCAGTACCTTGCCTGAGGTTACTGTGAATTGTGTATAAAAATGAGTATACATATGTCCATCCTCTATTAGCCACCTGTCAAGGCTTAGGGCTGGGTCAACCACCAACCCAGGGACAGATATTCTCTATTATCCCATTTCCCCCCACTCCAGGGAGGAAAATGGGGAATTTTCCTGAGAAGCAGAGCTGGGCTTTTGGTCTTCACAAGGCTCAGGTGCAGAACCTTCTGGCCAGGTGGAGACCCAGCCCTCTCCTTATATGGAGTAGTTGTTAATTAGCTGCTAATTAGCTCAATTAAGTATCTGTTTGCTTGCTCTTAAGCCTCGCAAGAGATCCCAAGGCCCATGCTCGATAGCAAAGCCTCAAGGACTGAATATGATGTATATGGCATGGAATATCTTATTTTGACTCAAACTAGGACACCACCATTGCTACGTTTGGAGAAGACACTTCTCCCTCCTGTCAGCAGTCCAGCATCTTTTGCTGCTGTGGGAATCCCAAGTATTTGTTATATGAATAATTATCCCTTTTTTGTTTTTCTCTTTTTCCCCAGAGGTTTTTTTTTCTACATTGTGCAGTCTCACTCACAGTGCCATACAGCAGAGGTTTATGTGGAGCCATTCATCACTCATAGTTGGGATCACAGAACACTTCACAGCTGATTACAAGGTTACACATGCAGGGAATGACATGAACTGCCTATTTGAAGTCAAGCTTCAAGCTGTTTTCTGGGCACACCCAGTGGATGCTAAGGACTTGGGGAATGAATAGCACATGCAGCATCAGACCTACCCTCCCTCCCACTGACCCAAAAGACATCTCTCTTTTTCAGATGTTCAGAGAGGATGTTTTCTGGCTCCTTGAATGCAAAACGGGCACATATGGTACAACGTGAGGCACAAATAACCCATTCCAGATTTTCTTCTGAAGTAACTTATTGCTAACTGGGGGTCTAGCACATGTGTTACAGGTAACCATTCACACATGAGACCACTGAAAAAGCTGTAGGCTGGCTGGACCAGACAGCTTTAAGTCACTTCATGTGATTAGAATGGTGCAGAGAAGTTGGAGGATATCAGCAACTGGCTCTTTGTTTTAAGCAGGACATTAAAATAAATAGTCATCCTCAAATCCAACCTGACACGTACTGGTGTGCCTCTCCAAGCATCCTTCTGCAAGCCCATCTGCATTCTGAGCTCACCACCCCCCTCCCTGATGCTGTCTGGGCTAAGACAGCCTGCCAGCTGCCTCCTGGTTATGCCTTCCTGCAGCACCTTCAGAGCATGCAATTCTCCAGACAAAAATGAAAAAGCTTTTAAGCAGGACTCTACGTGTGAGGGCAAAGCACAGTGACAGCTTCTTTTGCTTGGAGACAGTGGCCTGAGATGGACTTTGTGTCGGGAGCGCTGCAGTTCGTCCCTCCCCGGCAGGCAGTGTGACCTCACTTGCTCTGCACTCAGCAGCACCGAGTGTTCAGCCTTGCACTGGGCAGACACATCACATGCTGTTCAGCATCTCTCGAGAGCTTTTTTAACATCTCTTTGGAGCTGGTATTCTTGGCACTGGCTCTTTGAGCTATCTCTGCAATGATGATATAAACCCTGGCATTTCTAGTTTTGTCATCCCAGGAAGCCCCTGGGGAGCAAGGCCCCCCCTGAGCAGAGGGTCAGCACGCTGAACCACATCACTTGAGTCACACTGCAGCCTTGGGTTGCTTGTCAGCAAGCAACCAAAAAGGAACTGCCTTTGATGCCTGGCTCCTTTGCTCTTTAGATTGGGTTTGGGACAGACAGGATTTAGGTTGCTGTCTTGCAGCTGAGACCCCTGAGGGATGGGGAAAACACACTATTGATCCTTCTACCTCACAGCTGGTCTCAGCACTACATTATTTTCTAACATCAAGTCATCTTAAGTCTCTGCAATGACACAAACACATCGATTAAAAATTAAAACCAATGACAGGTCTCCCACAAACAGTACTTTCTGTACCATACTTACTGTATCCTGGGAGGGGAATGAGAAAAATAGCAGAAGACAGAATAATTTATAGTGATAAAATGGGTTACATTTTCATAAAAATTTTATTTTACCTTTTTTTTTAAATAATTCAATGCACTGGCAGTATAATTAATCCCTCTATGAGAGACACAAATGTACCAGTTCAACCAATATTATTTATACAGAGACATTGTGTTTAAAAACAACAAAAGTACATTTAAAATGTTTGTACATAAAGTATTACTGTTATTTCTTTTTTTTTTCTGAAGAAGGAACAAATGTAAACAAAATGCATAATTGTGCAACACGTTGGAAATACAAAGCAAAACAGGCAAGATACAATTTTATACATAGAAAGCAAAAGAAATCAAACTTTTGTAACTATACAACATTTCCATAATTGCTTGACATTTTAACAGTTACCTTGGTCTGTACAAAACATCTTAACTTATACTTAAAACTTTACAAGAATAACATGCTTGTTCAGAACAAAGACACTTTGTGGAATTCCAATGATTATTGATATGATCTTTGCACATATGAGACAAAAAAAGGCTACTTCAATAGCAAATAAAAAGATAGAATGTAAGGTAAGGAGCCATTTAGTAAAGAGTAATCTAATTTCAATAGCTAATTAAGTTGCACTGCAATGCAGAAATTAAATCTGACTTTTGCTGGAAGACCATAAGGTCATAATGTTGCTCTATTTCCAGGAACCAGAAGAAAGAATATACATATAAATTTTCCTGATATTTGGGTTAATTATACATGCTGTGCACATACACACACAAAAGGTAAAAAATAATAAAAAAGAAGAAAAGAAATAGTATTTGCCACAATGGCCAGCAATGGTGGGCAGGAGAACACACAGAGCAGACTACTCCCAGCATGGCTAGGTTAAACAACCAAGACAACTAGAAAGAGCAAACATCCACTGAGCTTGCCACGATTACTTTTCCTGAACTTTAGTTGTAATTTGCCTTTTTTTTCCCCCCCCCAAAGACAGGAAGCAACTTGAATTGAATTGAGGCATTTTTAAAATACTGGGAGTACTCCAGCCAAAGACAAAACAGAAACCAAAGGAGATCTCAAACCCAAAGCAAAAAATAACCAGGTCTATTGACTTGTTTTCATAGTCTATGATGGAATGTCCTAGACTGTTTGAATGGGGGTTTTAAAAACCAGCATTTAAGATTCTGTAGAAGATATGCAATCCAGAGATATCAAAAATACAGACAGGAATAACTTATATGATACTTTATGGAATTACAAGGACTGTCAGTTTGGATAAAATGTACATAATTTTTAAGGGTCCTCAAATGATACATTTGGCTAAAATTAAATTCCTGATTGCATCAACCTAACGTATCCAGTGCCTGATTCTGCAATCTGTGTGCTGAGCACTAATTTACACACTTATTCCAAGGGACCTCAGTGGAGCAACCTGCTGATTAGGATGCTCAGGGGAAGAACAGCAGACTTGGGCCCTAGGTAAATATTTGCCATGGCTTCTAAATGTACAAACCCCATTTGGCTTAGAAAAACCACTTTACCCTGCTGCAATGTCTTTGAACTAAAGTAACAGATTCCATCTCTAGACTGAGAGCATTTATGACACATCTGAATTTATTTGCAATTTTTCTATGCAAGCTAATGCTGATGCCAGTAAATATTTAAACTCAGAAGTAATGAAAATGCAACATGCCTTTTAGTTAAAACTAAAACATAGGCAGACCTCGATGGCAGGCAGAAATTACCCTCCAATTCTTTTAACAGGGATTATCTGGAGCTGGATCAGAATAGTTCAATATGTACCCAGCTTCAGTATGCATTTATAAAGCTGCATCAGGGCATCCAGCACAGTATGAAAAGGAAGAGGACTAGTTTTTCAGCTGGTGTAAATCAGCACTGACATCTACAGAGCTACTTAGAGGCACATCAGCTGAAGCTGTGGCCCACAGTCATCAGAAATGTACAACCATCACTCACTGCATATGCAAAACTCTCCGTGGTGGAAGTGCAGAGTGACACTGTAATCGACATCAGATAAAAAGCTGCTCTGTTAGTCTAGTTTCTGATAATGCTTTTCCAGGCTGTGTGGTCTAAAGCACTTTTATGATATGCTCTATACTGCATAGCTTTGCAAAACACAGTATTTCCTTACAGGCAAGGATTATGGTATGTTAATCATTTCATTGGCATGATCAGTAAAAAAAAAAAGGCATGACGATAAAAGCTTTGGGAGCTTATCTGCATAAAGATATATTGGCAAAAATTACTCTGGGGTTAGAGGGTTTGCTTCTCAGTGTGTGCATATTGGATTAACTCCACTGAAATCAGTGCTCCTATACTGATTACACCAGCTGAGGAACTTGTACTCTACCTGTGTCATAAATAAAGCACATGTGTTGCTCTCCACTATTCAGTTCATTCATAACTTTAAGGTAAATGCCTCCTGCCCGTGGGTCAAAGCTTCTTCCTGTCCATAACTCCATGTTATTTGTCAATGGTGGTTCCCTGAGCAAGGGCTGAGCCAACATATGGGCTGGTTGAAGAGCAAATCTGCTCACAGTTATCCCGGCACTAGTCCAGAGACCTTGAACTAATTTCAGTGGGATGAGTACTCAGCCAGAACAAAAATGAGTGTAATTCCATTGAATTAACTGGGTTAATGCAACTGAAGTTCTGGCTCAATAAACTTAACTCTGGTAATGCTATGCTGTTTTTGTTAACCAGTTTCTCCTTTCATAAATAGTGCTCAGCAAGCTTGCACGATTGCCACATGACAGCAGAATTTGGTCCCATAAACTCCACAAGCTGAGCCAAGTTCCTTTACTTTTGCTTAGCTCAGTTTGGTCCATTGTAGTTACTGTGCCCATTAAAAGAATGAAATTCTCTTCAGAATCTGAGCTTCCTTCTAATTCAGAGAAAGAAATAACTGAGTAGAAATTAGAGCCTTCTCTACCTGATGGGTTTTTCAATGGAATTACAACAGGGTGACACTCACGTGAGTGTGAGTAAACTTATATCCAGCACAGAGAGCATACAGAACTTGCATAGATGGGAACTCAGTTAAAAGCAGAGAAGAAAACAAGTCTCAAACAACTGCATCATACATGGCTTTTATCACTGGCATCAGCAGGACTCAGCTGAAGTCCTGTAAGCACTAGCAGTCCTGTGGACACTACAATTGAAGTTGCAATTCTGCATACAGTTAATATTGCCTCATTGGGTGTTTCCAGATGCAGTACAAGTAAAACTGAGTGCTCAAATCCAAGTCCCATTTGCAGCCGCAGAGGACCAAGACCTAAAAGCAATGCAGAGCCACAGCTCTGTTGCAGCCAGGTGGTGAGGCTGGGGTCATTCAGTCCTGTTGGGCACAGCACTGGTTCCCTTCATGCCTCCTGCACAGCAATACTGTGGCCAGGGCTATGTGGGGATTCACACTGTGCAGACCTGTAGCAGTCCAACAGCCTGAGTAGGCTGAGGGCTCAGGGAGCTATGTAGCAGGCAAGGTCAGGTCTTTTCTGCAGCCATTCTCCAAAGCACCGAGTACAAACACTGCTACTTGAGCTGGCCACTGGGTACCTGGGCTTGGTCCATGCTGAAGTTGTAAGGGAAAAATAGTTTAACTCTATGGTGATTTCAGGGCAGTGACAAGCATTAGCTCTTTGTGACATGTGGTGGCACCCTGAGATGGATTAAGGAATTGGATAGGATGGTGCCATATTTGGATTTTGTAGGATACCATGGCCTAGGTGTTATTTTGCAGGACGTATGAACATTAAGGAATCCCCTTTCCCAAGAAGCACAAACAGTTTAAATTCATAATGCCAGACCATACCAACTTGCCCCAGTTTCTTGAAACCACTCTTTGCACCATTACCTAATATGATTACAGTGTCAAGAGCTGCCTGAGATGTTGCTACATACAGTGTGGTTCTGGGCATAGCTTATCTTCATAGCATTTCTGTTGAAGTGCCTCCTGATGAGGCCAGGTTTGGTTCTCATTTGACACCAGCTCTAGGCAGTAAATCATATGCACCTGAATTTGCTCTCATTTCTGTCTGTAGGGCCACAGGATCTCCCAGCTGTCCACAAGATCTGAACTCAATCTCTTCTGACTTCAACAGCTACCACCATAGGTTTAAACTGGCGTGAGATGATCAGACTCACTGATTTTGGAAGACAAAAGAAATAGATGAAACATCTTCAAAACAGAACGGCTGAAATAACGCTACCTAGCCCATCAGAAAGGCAGGCCTGACAAGCATACTGTTGGGAAGATGGCTACTCAGGAGGGAACATTTTGCACTCAGAGCAAGGAGAGTCTAACTTGAGCTTTTAGCCTATACATATAGGCTACAAAACATCAGGTGATATATCTAAAATATGTCACGATATCTAATAGGATATCTCGAGCTGTCTCATTAGACAATACAGAATGTCTATATGCATTGCTGTGGATAGTGGTCTGGTTAGATCATGGAAGTCCGGGAGGAATATTAGAAATGGAGGAATTGAGCCCTCCCAACATTAACAACAGTTGATTTATTTGTATTTATCAAATAGTATGCAAAGTAAAGCTGGAAGATGTCATAAGGACAAGTGGACTGGTTTCTCATCTTCATTCCCTGTTCATCCCTCCCAGTGCACGCTGGTGAGGTTGGGGAGATGCTGCTCTTTGCACAGACAGAAGCAACTGCAGCCATGCCCACGTATAGGACATCTCTACACATGGTGCAAAATGACAATTTTCTTTGGTGACTTGTGAAATATTTTGCCTTTCTTAAAATTTCAAGACACTGGCCTATTCAAAATGAGCTAAGCTTCTGAAAAACAATACGTTGACAGCACATTCAGTTTTGCCACTGACCTCAGGGACCACAGGACCAAGATGACAAGAGTCGAGACTTTCTGTCATACCTTCATGCAAATAGGACTACACACAAACTACAGAGGAACACTTTAATATTTCTGCTACTGCTCAGCAGTGGTAAGAGTGTTTTTGTTTCCTGTGCTATGAACTAATGATCAAGGACTTCCTGTTGCAAATCCACATCCAAATCCATACATGTGTGTACACACACACGCACGTACGTGCTTGTTTCAATACTCTGTGTACTAGAGCTTCTCCTTAACTCAAAGCTAATAAGTATATTAATAACCTAATATTAATTTACCACCCCCATTTTTTCCATTTGTTAAGTTGCACTCACAAAATTATTCATTGGTTTTAGACAGCATTAAATACTGATAAAAATGAAATGAAAACATTTCCTCTAAAGTACCTAAGAACTTGCCAGCAAATCTAAACTGTTATAACAGAACATCATAAAATCTGTGAAAGTAAAAAAGCATTGAAATTAAGGTCCAGATTCAGTTTCTCAGATTTCATTTCTTTAGGAGGAACGAAGATCTCCATCTTTATTCTTAAAAAAACCCCACATTGATATCAACAGACCTGCCACTACCTTTCCAAGGAGGTCAATAGAGACAATATATTCACAGATAGACTATTTAAATGATTAAAAGTCCAAAGACAATGTCAGAAAAAGTGAAATTAAACTATAAGAAGCAAGCTGTGAAAGCTGCCACTACCTACAAAAAAGCTGTTAGCTAAACCAGAATGACTAAAAAATAAAGATAAGACAAAATAAAATAAAATACAATGCACAAATACTGGACCAAATCCAACTATCCAAAGTTAGCATGAACCATTTACACTGTAGTTTGCTAAGTGTGGGATGAGTGATTTGTTTTTTGAAAGGAGCCAAAGCAGCAGAGCTGAGATCACTGACCAACAAGACACAGTCTAGGGGAACATGGTCCATGGCAGATACTTCATCTCAGGCCTTTCCTTCAATTCCTTCCTCTTGAGGACTCAGCACTCATCCCATGGCTGGAGATCCTCACTGCACTCAGAGCAGGATATTCTGCCTGCACATTGTCAAATACAACACTTAAGAAGTGTTGCAGCTGTTGACATGGAGATTAAGTGCTGTGTAAATGCCTCGCTTAAACACTTAGGATTTTGCTGCCCTTGGATCATTTGGATAGAGCTCCCAAATGGTTGTGTTTAGCCCTTTTCTGGCATGCTCCCTTCCCTGCTGAACTACTGATATTGCTCCAAACCTCCTGAAGCATGGGACACAAACGACAGTCTCATCAGCTCCAGCAATTTTTTGCGAAGCTTGGTGTCCTACTTAAATCTTAGCTGCAGAAATCAAGAATTACATTAGTGCCCAAGTTTATCACTATTAAAACCAAATGTGTCATTTCTGGCCCTCAGCACATTTGAAAAATGCCTGGAAATGGGGCATGAAGTCACTCTCAAAGTTCAGTACCCAGAAGGCAATGCAAAAGTTTATTTAAAAAAGCCCAGTTCATGTTTTGAAGCCAACCTTGCAATGTTTTGTGTTTGGTTCATGAGTCTGAATGCCTGAAGTGGGCAGTGTTAAGAGCAGACATAGCAAATGCCCAGGCAAACACACGCTGCTTCCCCATGGACTGAAACAAACAAACAATCTCATTTGATTTACTCTGCTGGAAGTAATATTTTAAAGGGTGAAGTGATTCCACAAAGATGACATGTTGGCATTTGAAATGAGATGAATATAGTGTCTGTAAAAGTGCAATAATCCTTAATAACTAACCCAAGAGAAGCCTCTTCCCTAGGGATAAAATGTTAATTCACTCTCCATATTTAATTTGCTCCTAAGCCGCTTTTGAAACAAGACTGCTAAACAGTAAGTTGGCTTGTGATCCTAGACTTGACTGCTGGACTTACTATAATCATGCCATTGATTCAGCATACATTTCAAACTAAGTCACAGGATACAAAATCAGGTAGGCTAATTCCTTAAGCTGTTTAAGCAAAAGATTGTGAGCATGGAGTAAATTTAGAGATAGGAGTCTTGTTTACTGCAAGCAACAGGGGAAAGGAAATGCATTGACTTCACTGAATGACTGCAGCTAAGTCTTTGAAAAGTCTTTTGTCTTAAGATTGTACTTCCAGACATGTCTATCCTTCATAAATGCACATAAGTCTAGGATTTCAGTCTACATTAGAGGAACAATTGACAACAATGCACTTAATTAGACTAGTTACTGAACATCATTAGTGAGATCTTGAAAAAAGAATGGAAAGCTCTGGCCTATGATAAAACCACCCCAACACTACTCCTCAAATGCTCACCCCATTCAAAAAGAGAAAATGAAATACTTTGTTTTGTTTTTCTTTAAAAAAACACAGCAACCACCTCTCACCTACATTTCTGAATAGTTCTCACTGGTGTGGCTTTATTCATTAGCTACTGGGGCCAGAATCAGCGTGACAAATGCTGCCAGATTCACATTTCAGCCACGTTACCCAACCCCTCAGAGAACAGATAAGGGTGTATCAACCACTTCAGGAACAGGAATCTCCAGATAATACAGGATGTGCATCTTCTGCAAATGTCCTTTGCAGAGAACCCTAAACTGGATGATGCACCTTGGCTATATTTACAGTACAGGCTTGTGAAACAAAACATTAGGAATTATTGGTTTTTAAGAAAAGGCAGTACTAGAGGGAGCTAATATACAACAGCTACAGGAATCTTTGTCTTAAATGTGCATTGGGCAGAGTTCTTAAACTGCTCTTATTGCAAATATCCAAGGCCTGCTCTAAAAATCATAACAGTCTTTGAACCTTTAAAATGTAAATTTGTCCTATTTATCTGGTCACAACCCAGTGAGTAGAATCCAATAACTCACCAGATTAAGGGGTATATAGGATTATATGGCAAAAGGTAATTGCAATTAACTAATATTTGGATGGCATTTAATACACATATTGTATTATTTCAATGAGATGAGACAATAATATTTACATTGCTATGAGCATTTTCTGTTTATAGAAATGGAATTTACAGTTCAGTATGCAGGCATTATATCAAAAATGAGAGGAGACCATTTAAAGTCTTGTGAATTATTGATATAAATTCATTTTGTTTTGTTTCATGCACCAGTGCTTCTTGCAGTGACACAAGAAGAGCAGTGCAGTTTATAACGGGGAAAAAAAAAAGAAGAGGAAAGAGCAAATGTGAAATGGTGTAATTTATTCACAATTGCTTTGAAATTTTATCTGAATTGTTTCATTATTATTCAAGCATTAGAGGAATGGTCCAAAATATGACAGTATGGGCAAACAGATGCAGAGTTTGGAAAATAGGTAATCTGACTGAAGTATTCATGGCCATTATAAACAAATGTTATATTTCTTGTGGGTAAATCTGTTGGTTTTATTTAACATTGTTTTCAAGATAGCAAGATAATACTGTTTGTTTCTAATGCTCTGAAATGAACAAAACAGGTGAAAATTGATGCCACATGGAATTATAATGTTCAACAGTAGCTGGTTAGTTAAACTTCTAGAAAGTTTCATGAAGAATCTGCATACACTTATGAATGGACTTTTACATACAATACCGATGCTTAGAGTGTAGCGGTCCTGTTAAAATTTGCTTTCACAGAGTCACTATGCAAGGAGAGATTGTTCTATGAAGAAAAATCTTGGATGAGTATTTGCAACTAAACTGTAAAACCAAAAGAAAATTCACAGACTTAGCATAGGAATGGTAGATAAGACTATGAAAGCTAATATTTTGAAATTGCCTAAAAACTGCAATAAATTCTGCTACCTACTGAAGTTATTAAGCCAACAACAAACAGGAAGAATGGAATATCAAAACCTCATTGCATAGTGTGTCATCGTTCTTTAATGAGGCATTCCTTCAATCTTTTACCTCTTAACACCTTTGGTGATCTTACATTCTGTACCTGTAAGATATTCAATGTTCTCTTTTAGAGATTAAGCCTATAGGAAGCATGAAATCTTAGGAATGTACTGTTGTCAGGTTATGATGCCAGAATGAAGCGTTGACGAGCTTGGTTCAGCTTCAGAAGATGATTTTGAATGAATAGCTATAACTTCTACTAATTTATTTCAGAAGGGACTTCTCATATATACCCTCAAATATTTAAGACGCTTTGTACTAATTCTCAGGAATCCATATCTTCTCAAAGTGCTTTTTTTTTTGTTTTCACTTGAAGGCAGCATGGACTTAAAACAACACTGCAGGGAATGTACCGTTCCATAAAGCACATAAGGATGTCAGGATCCAGGAGACACAAGGCATAGAAAATTGTCGAAAATGATTAGATGGTACAACACATACTGCTCTTGAGTCATAAGTTCCATTTATGGTGACTTCTACTTCCAACAGATAGGATATTAAAAAAGGCAATAAAAATGAAGTTACATGAATAAACTTCCAGAAATGAGTGGAGTTCCACCAGTGATCGTCTCTGCGCTGGTAGAGGTAGAAGAATGGGGATGTTATGAACATGGCAGCAGTCACTACAACAAATGAGCCTCAATGCGGAGCCAGTGGAGTCCTTGGCGAACGTAACGCACCAGATTGGTCATACTGCTGTGTTGTGTTAAGGGTCCCATCACTGAGTCCAGGTCTACAAAGAATTCTGCAATACAGAAGAAGCACAAGTCATTGTTTCAGGCAATGGAACAGAAATACATGTCTTACCATGATTTCTCACTCATTAGCAACAGTGCAATTAAGTTCTCAAGACGTGCACATCAGCATATGTAGCGTATCAGTAGCAAAGAATTTAAACAAAGACAACAATATATTTAAACAGACCAAATCAGATTATCCATGCTAGAAGTCAACCACAACATGGTATAAGTGGTTGCCAATAGTATTCCTTTAGCTCTGATGATCTGCACTTTCAGTTTTTTGAGCCTAGGTTTGCTGACTGGAAGATTTACATAGCTGGCAATGAATTGTGGCATTTCCTTTTCCGTGCTGTACCCTCTCCCAGGCATGAAGAATTAGTCTGGATCTTCCAGAAGACCTTGCTTGCTCTTTTCCCCATCCTCCAACTTCTGTTACTGCCATTGCAGCAGTTTTGTCCCTCTGCTCATCCTGCTGCATCTGCAGGCTCTGGAGGATGTGTGTGGAATGGGAGGGGAGAAGAAAGAAGGGAGGAACCACAGCAGAAAAATAGCATCTAGGAGATGGGAACCTTTCAGGGAAAGAAAAGCTGGGTAAGGCCACTGGTATCTGGTGCTGGGAAGGGTTAATAGGTCACTAAACAGAGAGCCATAGTTAGGGAAGCAACACATCGGTTTACTTTACACCATGTGTTAGATGCTCTTTGGGTGAAAGACTAATCCTGTTAGGGCCAACAGACCTTTCCTAATTGCTTTTAGTGGACAACTGGATTGTGTCCTCTCTTCTGCCGCAGCTTGTTTCTTCACTCACTGGGGCACAGACATTCCCACATACACACCACTCATGCTATATTTAGGCAAGTGGGAGCCTACTCTCAGCTAAAGCCCCTCGGAGCTCAGATAACAACCAACAATCACAATAACCAGTGGCTGAGCCCTTACAGTCTCACCCTATCTAAAAGCCAGTGTGTGGCACTCAGCCAGCTAGCACTGTATTGGCTGCAGTTCTGGAGAGCAGATGCTGGGTACAAAATCATTATCAGTACTTTCTTCAGCAAGTTTAAGTGCTGCTTTGAGGTCTTCTATCCAAGTATTGACAGCCTGACCCTGGTCAGCTTGGGAGCTACAGCAGTATCACAGCACAAAGTGATTTGGCTGGAGGCAAGCATAATGAAAGCTTAGGGCTATCACCAGTTGTGTTAAGATGCTGCAGCCAGCAGTTACTTTTAATCTTCCTTCCTCTGTCTTTCATTCCCCTTCTCCAGTGTAAAATCAATACATTTAGAAGTGAAGTAATGCACTGTCTTGCTTGCATTCTAGAGATCTCATTCTAGGCTCAAATAAATAATAATTGCTTTAAACACAGAGAATTCACCTAAAAGCCTAATTTCAGTTTAACACTTCTTGAAAAAGCTACAAGCACTGAAGCCACTTATTAAATCTATAGATGAAAGAACAGGCCTCTGCCACTCCAGAGCTGATGGAAAAAGTGCTGCTATCTTTGGACGCCTAAAATATTACCTGATTTTGTAAAGTCAACTGAGGGTTTGATGTTATAACCGACAAACAACTCTCTGAGTGATCCAACACAAACCAGCCTATGGGTTGGCTTTGGGAAATCTGCATTTCAGTCTGGCCTGTTACAGGTGCAGAGTTTATGACAAACTCCACCTATTCTCCCACACATTCTAAACTACCTAGCAGGGGAAATTCAACCATTGCTACAGGCAGTATCTTCCTGCTTTCCTTTTCAAACCAGATCACTTTGGTGGGTCATAGTTGTGCTGTTGTCCCTCTTGCTATGCATTTTTATTTCAATGGAAATCTTTTGTCAAGCTGACAAGAAAAGCTTCTGTCTCCTGCTCTGAGCCAGCTGGACATGAGTCAAGTCCAAACTGGGAGTGTGCAGGCATACTCAGAGGAGCACAAAACCTAAGTTGACAGCTGTGGACAAGGGGAGGCTGCACAGCTCCTACAACGTGGAAGAAATCACTTGTGTCTGCACAGGCATGACCTAAGAAACAGCTATGACAGCAGTAAGACCCAGAGGTAAAGGCTATTAGACATTACAATGATGGGGCCACATTTTTATACCCATCTCTATTAGGTCATCAGGGACTTGTTCTCAGGCAAGACACTCCCTGTAATTCACAAGACAACAGAAACAATGAGAGCTGACCACACACACACAAAAAAGTGACTGGATCTGTTTTCTGGGTTTTTTTTTTGTCTTTGTGTGTTTGTGTGTGTTTGTTTTATGAGACCTTTCTTATTTCAAGCAGGGGGAGGGAAAACCTCATCTTTTATGATGAACTGACTACCCAAAACCCTGAGTAAGCGGTCAAGAGATCTGCCCTTTACCTGGGACTCAAGTCACAGTCTGGGGTTTGCACCTACCCTCTTTGCTGTCATGGGCATTTTCATGCAACTCCCAGTCCACATGCCAGTGTACTAGAGCTTCAGCACTGCAATGGCCAGCCCAGCTGGCAAAGGTAGACTACAGATAGCTATGGGGAAAGAGCTGAGTCCTGTCCCAGCCAGTAACATAGAGGTGTTTTGATTATTTGAGAGGTGCAGATGGCATACTTTATTACACCATGTATTCTTCAAATTGCAGTTTGTCTTTAAGAACACAACTTTAAGTTGAGTATTTAATTAGAAATGAGGTATATTTCCAGACAAAATATAAAGACAGACATGCTATAGCATATAGAACCTGATCTCTCTCCAATGGTTTATAATACTTAAATGAAATTTGAAGTAACATGAACTTTCCATTCCCTGTAACATGGCTTCAGTTTGTGAAACAAGATGTGAAAGAACAGGGCACAACCCTAGATGTCTTTCTCATCTTAGAAACCCTTATTTATTCACCCAGCCCCACTAAAGTCAAACGGACTGCTCATCTGAATAAAGATTATTCCTATATGGCTTTGCAGAACTGGGTTTATTTGATCATAAATCAAAATGAGAACAAAGAATAGTGTGTGTGTGTGTATGTGGGGGGGAAATGCAGAAAGAGAGTCAGCAGGTTTTTTCTCACCCAGCTCTAGGACTGGTAACAGGAGTGGCTGGGTACATTTTCTGTCTGCTGGCTGAATGCCTGAGCTATTTTGATTCAATACTAAGTAGAACATTTAACGACTCCACGACACACACGGCTAATTACAAGATTATTGCCATCTCTTTCTCCAATCAGAGCATCCTTCTGCATTAGCACTGTAACGTTCTGCAGTACATTTGACAGGGAATCACTTTCACATTTTGTGAAAATGGATGCAGCTATGGAAAAAATCCAAAATGACTGCACTGCTACTAAATTAACCAATGTGAACAAAGAGAAGAAGCAGCAGGGAGGACTGGACAGAACTTCTATTATTGTTCCTCATCCAGGGATAGATCATTATGACCCACCATTCAGACATAAAACTCTATAAATCTCAAGCTTAGTTTCTCTAAATCAGTGGAAATTTGCCACTGACATTAATGGGAGTAAGATCAAACTGCATATAGTGAGCACATTTGTCAGGAAAAGTCAGCCATCTGGAATCTCAGTATAATTTAAGAGAATGAGCCAATTCATGATAAGAATATTTCCCAGTTAGGCTCTGCACCTTTAGTGTCAAAGAAAGCTTTGTCAATGATTTGTGTAAGCCCAAAGCTGGAATCTGAATAATTACATTATCATGAGGAAGTTCACAGCTGGCCAACACTAGGCCAGATTTGTCCTTTAGTTACATCTCAACCACTGTACTATACTTGATATGACCCAGTCACAAACTGCTTGCCAAAACTCCTTTGAAACAATTGTAGTAAAGACTTATATTTTGTTGTTAGGAATAAACAAGTAGACTTGCAATGCAACCACAGGAGAGTCAAGGTCATGGCTTTCAGTGGACATCTCATCAGACTCCCTGCATAAATAGAACATCTAATGTTTGCTTATTATCCTAGCTAGCATTTTAATATTCTTAAACTCATTGGCAGAGCAGTCTGAGAATAACCTCACTGCTCTATGAGGAGCTGAAACTGTGAACGAATCTGCAGACTCAAAAGCTCTCATCACTTTGGGCTCATGTTTGTTAAATGATTTGCCAGCTGCTCAGCTAACCCCCATATTCAGCCTGTGTTATACATCCCCCCTCTGTGCTTGACAAGAGAAGATACGCATTGGCTACAGTGACCAGCTAGCAGATTTGCTCTGTTTGCTCAAGCTGTCACAGTTGTGCTCTCAGATGTGGTGATTTTGGGTCCCATTCCCAACAATGTCTATGAGAACAGAAAGAAAGTTGAAGCTGATGAGCCAAAGGGGACAAAGAAGAGGAGTGGGGCACCTTTGTTCTCCTTAGTCAGCTTGTCAGCCATGTCCCAGTGCTCGTAGCTCCGCAGGACGTTGTTGGTGATGTTGACATGGCTAGCAGCCATGTGGTGGATGCGCTGAGGGATGGTGATGGTCCCCGCCGACGAGGAGCCGGCAGTGCCCGCGCTGCTTCCAGCAGAGCTGACAGGGGACGGGCTCAGGGACATGGGAGATGGTGTTTCTGTGCTCCTGCAAGAGATCAAGGGAGAATGAGACCCCTTCACACACCCCACTTCATTGCCATCCCAACTGCTCTTGAAAAATTTACTCTGCACCCCACTTAGGGTGAGCGCGTGGTAGTATAGCCTGGTTTTACGAGAAAGAAGAGCTTATAAAATGGGAATGATTGAAAATAAAAAGGGCACTAATTCTCCCTATAAATAAATCTGTTACTTAAAAAAAAATAAAAAATCTATCATAGAAATAGAGCAATCTTTCAGAGAAAGAACTATCTCATAGCTGTAATGATTTTTCTACCTGCTGCCAGAAGCTGCAATGGCAGTTAGAAAACACTCAATGTGCAATATTGGCTTATTATCAAAGCATTTTGTGGAAACCACAATGACAGTTTGCTCCAAATACAGTCACCACAATAAATAAAGTGCAAGTCTTAAAAGCACCCTGCAGAGCAGTATTAGGAGCTGAGAGTACTGTAGGATTATGAATATCTCTACAGGATTCTTTAAGACTGGCTATGGAAATTTGTTTCTAATTGCCTACAGTTCATCCACACAGTTTTCTACAGAGCAGTGTTTTAAGTTACCTACTTAGTGCAGCACTAATGTTCTAATATAGATTTTCCTTTAATTCTAACACCAGCAATTAGGAATCACCTGCTGGCTGCAGGCAGTGCAAAGGTCAGCACAGCATGCTCATGTTTAGAGCTGTGCAGTGCTGAATGCTCACATACAGTTCTTCTCTTTGAAAATTTATAGAATCATAGAATCTTAAAATTGTTTAGGTTGGAAAACACCTTTAGGATCACTAACCAATCACTAACCTAACACTGCCAAGTCCACCACTATACCACATCCGTAAGTGCCACATCTACATGTCTTTTAAAATATCTCCAGGGATGGTGACTCCATCACTTCCCTGGGCAGCCTGTGCCAGGGCTTGACAACCCTTTTGCTAAAGAGTTTTTTTCCTCATGTCCAATTTAAATCTCCCCTGGCACAACTTATGTCTGTTTCCTCTGGTCCTATTGCTTATTACCTGGGAGAAGAGACTGACCTCCACCTCACTCCAACCTCCCTTCAGGCAGTTGTAGAGAGAGATAAGGTCTCCCTCTAGTCTCCTCTTCTCCAGACTAAACAACCTGTTTCCTCAGCTGCTCCTCAGCAGACTTATTCTCTAGACCCCTCACTAGCCTTGTTGCCTTTACCTTCTGAAGAGTTTCTGAATAGCTATCCATTGCCGCACTCCAGTTGTGAGAGCTAGCCCATCATGTTTCCATGATGAATTTGTTTCAGTGAACAAGATTGAGAGTTCCAAAAATCTCTTTTCTTGCCCCTGTTTAGAACCACTTACCTAAAAAAAAAAATGCACTCTATTTGCTGTGGAATACCCTTGAAATGAAGGGCTGAGAGGTTCCCAGTGCTCTCTGCATGAAGCAAAGACACCAAAACTCTCTTGATGGGGATGTTGCAATCCTTTTCTTGACAGACAAGCCACTGATGCTTCATGCTGTGCAACAGCACCAGGCTCATTCATATTCATTATGAGCCTGATCCAAACCCCAGGATAGAAATGTTCCTCCTCTTGGCTTTACAAGCCACTGTCAGTAGTCCTGGACATGAAGTGTGGGCAGAGACCTGCTGTGCTGATATCTTGCAGGTGCTACAGGACAGACTGCCACCATGGCACAGCCTTGGGCTGAAAGGCATTTATGGCAACAGCTTTTGCTGCAGATTTTCCAGCAGTGCCCTGCTATTATCTGTGCTCAACAACAGGCTCCTGTGAGACATCCTTCTGCTAGAGCTAGAGCTCACTTTAATTCAGCAGCTAGTATTTTTTTCCACAGCTTATGTCTTATAGTTTAAGCATATCTGATGGCATAAATGTTTTAAGTCTCAAAACATCCCAGTTACTTGACATGCCATAGTGTCTTTAATGCACAGAAGAGCTGAGCTATCCTAGATTAGTTCTGGGAGCAGTTAAAAATCATAAGTATCTGAGGAGACCAGGAGTATTTTGTTAGAGCCACTTACAACAAGCTGACGCACTTCTGCCAAATAAAGCACATTGTTCATTGGCTTTGCCCTGTTGTGCACAGCTATTATTACTGTGGTGAGTCTATTAAATCTCTCTATTTTGTGCTTTCTGTCACTAGAGGTGGGAAACATTTCTGTAATGAAACTAGGGAAAATTTGTTTCATTGCCAACCTGGAACTCAGGCCAGCTTTGCAGAGGTTCACAACCCTTTCAAACTAAAGTGGCCAGAAATTCCAGTAAGCCAAGCTGAGATTTTTGATGGTTTGACATCCTTAGCAGCCTATACTTCATGGCAAGAGATAAGTTTTGCTTTGTTCAAAAAAAGGTTTAAGAATACCCTGCAGTCTGTCCATTCTGAATCAGGCTGCTGATCCATCTCCAGTGGTGCAATATCCTGATGGTGTTTGGTATCTCCTCTGTGGTGTGCAACTTCTCTTCCCATCTGGTACAAATTTGCAGGGGAATAAGAGGAAACTGCAGAGCAAATAGCCCTAGGAAAGGCTGAGCACACACTGCCAGTGGCAGCAACCAAGCCTGTGACAATTCTTGGTACCACCAGGAGACACCTGAGATACATGGCAACTCTGAGCCAGCTGGAGAGCTTTACTTCTGAAACTCCAGACAGAGGGGATAGAAGACCTGAGTGTGGACTGTGGTCTTTGTGTGTTGAGTGACAGGTAACATAATAACATCAATATTACAAGGCCTTGTCACATTCAGTTACTCTTACTTGTCAAGTGCTTCCTTCTCCGAATAAAAGACAGAGATGTGCACAGTCAGAGCTTTACTTCCTGATCTCCAAAGTTAGTGGGAAGAGACTGCTCAGCTGAGTGTTATGTTAGAAGTGATGCTGACCTGAATGCTTGAGGCTAGGAAATGGCCTTAAGTTGCACGAGGGCAAGTTTAGATTGGATATTAGGAAAAATTTCTTCACAGAAAGAGTTGTGAGGCATTGAGAAAGGCTGCCCAGGGAAGTAAGTAGAGTCACTATCCAAAATATTTTGAATTATCTAAGACAATACTTTCCTTCAAGCAAAATGTTCACAGTTTTGGTTTTGCCAATTCAGAACAAAGCCCATTTGAAAACTTAAGTCTCTGTATGCTACACTTCAACCCCTTCCACAGTTCTAATACTTTGTTTCATTGGAGTGTCTGTCATTTCTTCTTATGAACCACCAGAAAGAGACCACTGACGATAACACTTTTCACTTAGAATTCAACCTACTCAAATAAAGAAGGAAAGAAAAGTCAAGCCCTTCTCCTTTGTTTTACCTGTATGTGTCTGCGTGGCCAGAAGAAAGGAGCAGGAGGAAGGTGTGCCAGGTGGCAATGGGCATTGCAAGATCAAGGCAAGACTGCAGCAGCAATGCACCTTCACTGAACAGCAGATCCTAACTGCATTACCCTGACTTCATATCTGAGGTGAGAGTGTTTTAATGTTACTACAAAGCCACTGATAATTGGTTAAGTGCCTTCACATTTTCACCACTATTACACCTTCAGTTTTATTAAACAGCACTTATCATATATCAATGAAATATTCATTGGTCTTTCATTATGGAACGAATCATTGAAAAATCATTGCAACAAAGGTTAACTTTACTTTGGCTTCCTGAAATGACATGGTACTTGCTAGCTAATTAACAGATATTTTTATGGCTTTCATTTGGCTTGAAAAGCAAACTGTCAAAGAGTTCAGTACAGACCCACCACAGCTGGTTTTAGACTTAAAGGGGCTTTGCACAGAGATGAAGCTATGTTTCAGCTCTTCCTTCCCACCCACATGGGTAATGATTTAGACCAGTGGGATGTCCTTAGACCCACAAGCCCAAGGCAGCTGTAAGAAGAATATTCTTTACCTGCTACATATTTGAAACATACCTGTAGCTCCCAAACCAATGAGTCATGACCTGTCCTTTGCCTTTAGAGGCATCAAAGCATTTCCCCCCCTCTTGGAACCACTTGTTCCCAGATGGAAGTACTCAGCAGAAAATACTCACTTTCCATTGCCACCCCAAGGTGAGGGGGCCTGTGAGGCTTTTGAAGAGTTCTGTAAGTACAAAACCAAAATGTAAATAAAGGTGATGCAAGTACATGAATACTGATGACACAAGGCTCAACACTCCCTGTTTTCATTGCAAGAGCTACAGTGCATGTAGCAGAAGAGCTCTGCACATCAGTCCCATAATTAAATGGTTGGTGGATGATTGGTAGGTTCCAACCACTAGCTTGAAATTCACTTGATGAAAGAGGGAATACAGTAAAGTTCCAGTAAAAGCAGATGCAGTTCACAAAGAAGTGGTTTGATTACCACTGGAAGTTATTCTACAAAGTTCTTCAGAGTGCAAATGACTTCTTATCATTAAGGGGACCTGCAATCTTTTAATAAGAAACAAAAAGAATTTGTGTTGATGCCTTAATGAAATTAATCCCTCCCAAGTTACTAGGGAAGGTGGCATGGGATTCAGATAGCAGTAGAATTAAAACTTCTAGTAAGGATCTGCTTGAATGTCCCTTTTTAAAACGTATTTTATTTGCACAAATTGACTTTCCTTACCTGCTTACTCATTCTGCCTTTCACGTCTGTGTAGCACCTTGTACAACCCTGTATGAAAAGATTGCCCAGCAACAATAAAGCCCAGATTTTTCCAGTCTTGCTCAGACAGGGTGGTATCTTACTTAGTTCCCATAAAAAGTGGTAGCATCAGGGCTGAAGCTATCTTTGTGTGCTTTCTGAAAACAATCCCTCTGAGCTCCCTTGTGAAGAAGTCAGCATGCACAGGGAAAATTCAATCAAATTTTACAAGTGCAAAGTATTACCATCATTATCACAAGATTCATCTGGTTACCACAATCACTATTCTGCTTGAGAGGCACAGAGATCCAGTGGAGTACAGAGCTGCCCAGGACATGGCCCAAGGTCATGCAGGTGACTCTGGGAGCAAAATCCTACCCTTAACTTCTCTAAGACAGCTACACTTGTGCAGCAGTATTGACCAAAGCAGAACACACTGCCCAAATTATGACACTGCTTTGTCTGTATGCTCCTACACAGCATGCCACTGTGTTTCATTAAAGATGTGAACACAAAATGGACTGTTTTGTAGTATAGAACATGTGTGGTGTGTATTTTTGCTATCCACTCATATGTAAGAAGGAAGGAGATTCTAAACTCCCCTGCAAAGTCTTCAGGGATGAAGCAGCAGCTTTGATGTTAGTTCCTGCTGTCTAGGGATTGTTCCCAACAGTATCTGGAGACAAATACTAGATCTGTCAAGATTTAGATTAGATCTTGCTTGGAGGTAGTTACTTGACAGTGAAAATATTGGAAATATTTTTACCAATGACTCTTGACAGCACATTTTCTAAAACTTAAAAATATTCCTCAAACTTTTAGGTAAAATGCATCAAAGGATGCCACGTTTGGTAACCTCAAGAAGTTTGACTTCAATTGCAAAAAAAATCATCAATTTAGTTATATTTTACTTGAAGGCTGTCTCTAAGTTTCAGAGCTACTTCTATGATTAAATAGTTATTTTCTGTTTTGAAATGTCAAAAACATAATATTTGAAAATTTTAATCAGATATTAATCAGAACCAATTCTGTCCACAAATGGTTTCAATTTGGACAAAGTGGCATTTGTGAGGAAAAATATGCAAAGCAATTCTGCCAAAAAATCTCCTCTCCAACTCTGCTGTAAACAGTGCTGCTTTTTACAGTGAAAATTGTGCAAAATTTTGAATAACAGCTCTATTCAAATAGTTAATCTATTTCATTTGTATTACAGATTCTTGCTAGTGAACACAAAGAACATTGTGCAGCAAGATGAAACTAAAATGTAGTTAATAGCTCTCATTCTTTCCTCCCCCTATGCTTTTACTACAAGTTGCTGGAAATATAATCTATACACACTCAAATGCTGCTCCTTTGAGTTACAGTGCCCATAGCACACACACAGTAACATCAGCTGAAATACTCAGCTTCAACTGGATGCCTAAACCTAGCATTCCTCATTTGTCTGGTGTATTACATTTTAAATTTATTCTCTTATTTTCATTTACATTAAAAGACATTTTCTCTGTGCAGATGCAGTAAAATGGCCTCAAGCTGAGTGAGAGCAGTGATATTTCTTCACTGTACCTATTTGCACAGTTAGAGGAAGTGAAGTGGCTTTAAGGGAAGAGAGAATCCCCATTTCCCCTACCTCCCCCCCTTTTCCTTTTTTTTGTAAAGACATCATTACTTTCAGAAGAAAAAGTTTATCAAATGATTTATCTAATAATCTGTTTTTTTTTTCTTTTAAGAGACACTACATTTATGCTGGATGAAATCTGAAGTGGATGGAATACATTTCATGAAAATGCTGAGGCTGTGTCTAGTTCAAATTTAATTTGTTGTGCAAATCCCTGACTGAAAACTCTGTGAGTGCAAGAGAGGCACTCCTAATGACTTCATGAGAGCCTCCATTTAAGCAGCAGATTAGGAGTAACATTACTGAAGTTACAAAGATCCATAGAAACACAGAGGACACCAGGGAAATCAGGACTAAGTGGTGGTTGCTAGCGTGGCAGTACTGGAGTTTCACAGAGTAAGGACCATTTGATCACCATTTACATGAAAATAGTCAAACTGCAGTCTTAAAAGTTTTACTGTTTTGCAGTACTAATATGTCAAAGTCTGGAACAAATTCACAGAGGCTGGAAAAAACAACAAAAAAAAGACTGATGGGCTGACAAACCAGTATAATTACATAATTATAGAATAATATGTGGTAATAAAGTACAAGAATGAATGTATGCTTCAAACAACATTAACCACTAAAAGACAAATACTAAAACCCTGGCAGAGCTGAAGAAAGATTCTGTTTCTTAACTTAGGAAAGGTAAGGACTTGTCATCTTGTCATTGTTACACTGGGTAAACAGCTTTTTGACAAGGTAAAGGGAAACACCACACACAGAGTCATGACAATCTGCTGATCTCCACTTGATTCAAGGTAAAGGCAAACAGTCAAGATGTAGATTAAGGCAATGTGAAGCTCCACAGAAATAAAAGGAGAAATCTCTGAGCCTGCAATAAGCCTCAGCAAATCTCACTGAACTTAAAACCTGAATTTAACAAACTGAAGCCTAAAAAATTGCCTTATTTTGGTTCATAATTACTTGCACATTGAAATCTTGAAAGAATCAGTTTCTTTTACAGAAACTTGCATAAACATTACATGGTGTTGAGAATAATATTATTTTAATAGAATTACTGTGTATGGTCCTTTGAATCAACTGACTAATCCAAAAATCCCCCCCAATCATTTCTGTCCCCACTCTCTGGCAGACATCCTGCCTCCACTTCCCAGGGGAGAGGTTAAATGTGGGACTTTCAAGTCATGCAGTTACTACTTGTGAGAGCTCTCAGTGCTGGTATGAATTTCATTGCATATCAATAAATTAAACAGAATAAAGATTACCTTAAAATATTCCATCAGAGATCTGGAGTACTTCATAGCATGGTCCTTCTTTAGTTTAAACATTCTCAAGTAGAGAAGTGATAAGCATCGGTAGCTGTGGTAATTAGGAAAGGATTATGTTAATTCCATTGCTTAATGAAACCTATAAACTGTGAAAAAAAAAATGCTGACCTATATTTTGCAGTTTCTCTTCTAGAGGTTAGAATTTGAAACATAAGCAAATGGAGAAGGAAAAAAAAAAAGTGGTCAAAAGCATTAAAATCCCATCTTGATAAGAGTATAAATTAGAAGAATAAATGTTTAGTCAGCTGCTGAAGAAATCCATTAGTTATCCTTTAATAGTTTAATGGAAAACAAGAATAATGATCTTCTGTAAGCTGCTTAAGTAATTCAGTACTTTTAAAGTCTTCCTTAAGATCTCAGCTGCTTCTCTCTTTGTTGCAACGAGACTTACCATAAAACTGCTAATTTCTTGTCCCCTTCCGTGGCAGAAGAGCCTGTGAAATTCTTGAGTCTCATTGCATACCTTGTCAGAAAGGTGAGGAGAAAAGAAACGGAGAGTTAAGATGTTTCCAGGAACACTAGTGACACTGAAAAATAGCAGCCACATACAGATACTCTCCTCCAACTGCAATAGTGAATGGTCACATTGTTCTGCAACACTGAGATCAATGTAAAATGCAACTGAAAGCACCACTTAAAATCTGGAGGGCTAAAGTAAATCACTAACCTATTTTCTGGGTCAATGAGGTGAACTGTCTTGGGCATATTAATACTAGTATATCCAGCCATCTAGATTGAGTCCTGCAAATATTTGTGATAAGTGTTGGACAGAAGCATAAGATCTGGGCCCTATATAAACTGAAGAGTAGAGTAATATATAATCAGGTTTTACATATAATACTTTGGGCTTGAATAATACCTTCAAAATCCTTCTCATAAATGCTTCTTCAAACCTTTAATATATCTTATCTAGAAAATGGTTTTAAATATAGGGAAGGTCATGTTCACAGCTTTTAAAGTTCTTAGGTCCATTAATTTATTAGTCTTGTGTACTTGGTCTTCCTTCTTTATTTAATTGCTGCTGTCCAGCATTTGGATGATCAAAGACTGAGTATTCCTACCTCCTCTCTTTTCTTTTCTTTAACTGAGCACACTCCATGCCATGCATTTAGCCTCTTGAAAATCAATTCATCGTGTAAAATCATTGTTCTGAGCCCTAATGCAATTTCATAGGTACTTGTGTTAGAATAAGTAATAGGGTTCAGCGTTGCGTAAGAAAGTTTTAAGGTATCCAGGCAGTCTTGATGAGTTCCTATTTACAGGGAGGTAATGGAGTGCAGGCAGGCAGTGCTGCTCTTGCTCTGCCTTCCTCCTATCCCCCCCATCATCACTCCCACCCATCAGCAGCAGCACACCATCTGATGTGCTTCCTCCATGTCCTGTTTCACCTGTTCTTTGTTGTTCCAGTCATACTGAATGGATCTGATCAAACACAGAGATAGATGTCTCTTTGGGATTTTCCAGTGTTACAACAAGGATTTTAGCGTTACCATTAACTTAAAACATCTCTGATAGTCCCAATCTCTTTGATGGTTCACTTGCTTTCACAAATAGGTGTCTGATGCAGATACCCAGGGCAGACACAGCTAATGCAAGAGGGGAAAACAGTGCCTCTGATGGAGAAGTGAAAGTGAGAAAAATCCTCTTCTGTTTCTTATCTCACAGTAAAAACCTATATTAACATTGAGAGCCACACTGAGAAAATGTGTGTGCACAGCCACACACTTGGTTTGTACATTTAGCACCCACTGTAGCCCTCAGAATTCACAAGAATTGTTTATTTGCCCATGGAGTTTACTGCACCTGTAGCAGCTCACTGCTCACCTGGGCAATTACATTTTTCCCCCATGTCTGACCACTGACAGCAATTTAATAGGAAAATGAATCTTTCATCAGCTGCTTAGAAGATGCTGCTTACAAAGAGTGGGTAAGTTAAGCTCTACCTTTAATGGCAGGTGGTAGAATAAATCTCACCTAACTTTAGCTATTTAGAAATTGGAAATCTGTAACAAAATCCTCTAGTTTTTTCCATAGGCAAAAGCAGTTCAAAAAGCAATCCAAAAGCAGTTCAGGTGCTGCTTCCATGCCAAGGGAATTCCATCATGTGGCCCACAGCAGAACTGTGCTGATCCAGAAGCAGCTGGGAAGAGCAAGGCAGCAGGGCTAGGTATGTTTCTGAGTGCCAGCTGCTCCAAGATGCAGCCATACACTCAGATGACTCTGTCCAGGCATCACCCACTTGTGAGCTACTCTTAGAGCTGCCACTCCCTGAGTTAATGCCATTCTCTGAGCACATGTTGTGGCTCTTGAATGAACAAAGATTTTTGATACACCTGTTTCTGAGCAGACTGCTGGACTGAGGAACATTTTCAACTGTGCCATGTGGTAGTCTTAAAAATAAATGTGGGAACCTATGAAGAAGCACTCACTTCTTTAAAGAATACCTCTTTAAATACAATTTATCCTGCCATGAAACTATAGTTGTGTAGTTCAATACTCAAAGTACTGAGCTGCCTGCTGTCAAGAGTGCAGGAAGGGCTTCAGCACAGTGGAGCAGAGGTAGGCAGCTCCTTTTCTTAAATCCTCTGCTCTCAAGGGTTTTACTTGGATCCTAAGTGTTGAGTGAACATCATTGTTTTGTTGAGTAATCTCTTTAGATTTTTTTTTCTCTTTATGAAGTGTAGAATGTAAAAAATGTTTTTATATATTTAACAGGCATATTACTTACCTGAGAGTAAGAGCTTCTTAAGATTTGATCCGTTATTATGGAAATACCTTCTTACTCAAAATGTAAATCATGCATTATTTTTGGCAGTCTTTAATCACTAATCTTACATGTTAAAATCCTGCATGTTAAAAAAGCCACCAAATATTTAGGGCCTGATTTGCCTCCTTTTCTTTCTCTTGTGTAAACTGCCAGTAATTACACTAGTTCTAATGGTGATATTCCCAGCATACACTGCTGAAAGCAAAGGTGCATCACAGTGAAGAGGAAAAATCCTATTGTTCTGCTTACAGGTAAATTTAATCCTGCTTGATTTAACTTTGATAATTTACACAAGTAAAGCAAACAAGCCCTTAGTTACTCAGGAGACCATTATTTCTACACAGCCAACACTATGAAGCAGCTGTAGGGAACAGTAACAGATTTAAAAATAATAATTCAGACATTTTATTAGTAAGTAGAGGCTCTCTCATCCATATCCTAGTCTGTGAGTCTACAAACCTGTTTTAAAACTGATTCAGCTGGTTCACATTCCTTTAACATTAAAAAAAATGCTTTTTAAATACAATACATGAGGAAAGCTTTCCTTTCTGGTTATGATCTTGTGTGCCAAGCTTCAGCTTTTTTCTTTTTTTTTTTTTTAACAGCCAAGTTATAAACCTCTAAAAACAGGGTTTGTAATAGAAATCCTGATAGACTCACTTTAATGTTTTGAATTATAAAACTACACCTTTTAAAAGACAAGTGTCATTGCCAAACAGTGAAATTACTATACTTTACTTCCACCCACTACATTTCAATTTTAATTTTATGAATATTGCAAATTATAACACTCACATTATAACCTCTAAAGGGGATAATTTATAAAAGCAGTGTCCATCAATTATAAATTTTCCATGACATTAATAAAATGGCAAGAACTAATTATGATGACTTCTGAGATGAAGATGCCTTGGACAAATCATTAATACGTCGAAATGGTATTTTTTAAAACATAGCAGGTTCTAATTATGACTGAAATGAGATTATGAAAATGATCACAGAAAGGACATTAACCTGATGAGTTCCACAGTCTCTGAGTACATGGTGTATGGAGATTTAGCTTCTAATGGATCTCGCTCCATAGCGTTCCCGCACTCGATGAAGGAGAGGGCAGCATCAGCATAATTCACTGCTTTGCCGAACTTCTCCAGCTGAAATGGGAATGACACTGTCAAGAAAATCCTTCAGCTTTTATGTCTGGGAAGATAGATCATCATATGAAGCATCACTAGCATTAGGATGAAAGCAAAGTGACTCTGGTAATTAAGAAGGAATTCATACAGTATTTAACGCAGGATCTAGGTTTTTACCTGAACTTTTCAGGTACTATGTGGCCAGACACCCCACAAGGAAAAGTCAGTGTATGTCCACTGACATCCATGGATTTACACAGGCAATGAGGGATACTAAGCATGTTTCAACAAATTCTTATATGAACTAAGCCTGAGTATAAACTATGCAAGGATTAAACAACAGCTTCAAGCCATTTGTTACACATCACACATTCTGTGTTAAATGTTGACCCCCCAAAAATTAAATCTCATCAATTGTGTTATGACTGAGAGATCAGGAAAAAAAATAAAAGGAAAATATAGCACTGCTAAATATTTTATTTTACTAGGATTTTATTGCAAAAAGGTTTTAGCCCTCGTAACGATTGTGATTAAACTGACTTAGACATACTGATTTCTTTTTTATGTATAATGAATATTATATATGACATTTTTATAGCAAGTATTTTATAACAGTATTTAACATTTTCAATTTTTTGATAGCTGGATGTATGAATTCTACTAATGTGGCATTTGATAGAAGACACCCAACAGACTTGAAACTAAAAATTTCTTTGTATGTCTCTATCAAAATATTTTTGATGCCTTTGCACAGGTTTTCCATTCACAAAATGGAAACCTATCCTGACAACATATTAAGCAGAACATTTAGAGTTGGTCCAAGGTAACAGTATATTTGCCTTTATGGCCACTTCTAAGCAACCCTCATAGCAAGTTCCCTCTGTATACCTTGAATTTTAAGTTCTGCCTTGTGCGTTGATTACCTACAAAGCCTTTGTATATTGCTAGCTATTAATTACCTGAATGATCACAAAAGGACAAATATTGCTAAAATTTCCTCGCTACTCCGGTGGCCTCTTCTCAGCATATTCTTCTAATTCCTTGCGTCAAGTCTTCTAAAGATGACTATTTGTGGTATAAAAAAAGGGGAATCTGACTGCAAGCAGATTTAGTACAGACACAAAGTTGGAGCCAGAAATAGGATCTGATCCTGCCCTTTGCTCCACACTGACTCTAATGGAGTTGGTGGAATTACTCCAGCTCCTCACAGCTCAGCTGAGAACAGAGCGAGGTCTCCAAGATCTCTTCCATATGGTACAGTCAGTTGCCATTGAAGCAGCTTATCCAAATTAGTTGATTCCTTACTGCCATCCCAGACAAGGATAGGTTTTCATGGGGTCACTCTCATAATACAGAAAATGCCTTGCCATTCACCAGAAAACTATTTTGTGTACAAGCTCAAGAACAGCATTGACACAAATCTCATTACCATTTGCTGACACATTTTGAGGTCACATGCATTATCACTCTAGCCACTGCAACACATCTTTCAATGCTGTATGTGCTCTGTCATGTCAGCACCAAGTAACCAGAAGAAATTGTTTCCATAGGACAACATGTGTTATATGGAGATAATTTGTGTGCAGCTGTATCAGGTGGGGGAAAAAAACAGGAAAGTTGAGACCTAAATAGTGGAAAGAAAAAGCAGATACTTTGTTCATGTATATTTATATCAGCCAACAAGTTGTATTAGAGAGGGTGGCCTCACATTCCCATAAGAGCATTTGGGATGTCAAACTGCATGCGACAGGCAAGGTCTGCCTGCAGGCAGCAGCATGATGTGCTGTGCCTGCTCCTCTTAGTTCTGCTTGAGGAACACCCTGATTCCGCAAGGCATAGTCAAAGGTAGGAGGACAGGAGACAGGTCAACACTTTCTGAGTGAATCAGGCTGTGGAGGGAAGTGGATTGACATAGCATGTCGAGATATCAGGAGCCTGAGTCTGTAAATATTTGCTAGCATGGAGCAGGCATCCCTGTGCCAGAACCATGTGTATTTTCTTTAAAGGTCAGTCAGCTGTGGGAGGTGTTGTGTCAGTCTACTGCTGCCAGCCTTTCCCATGTGCAGATGTCAGAACTCTAGCTCAACATGCTCTGCTGAGTTGGGCTGCAGGAATCAGTGCAGGTCACCTCTGCAAATGGACAGGTCAGAAGGGACAACTGCTAACTTACTGACAGTCACAGCAGGTTGCCAAAAACCCTGAACCCACCTCCCACAGAAAACACACTTGGTAAAACTATGTCCCCAGTCAAAAGGCAGCCTGGAGAGCTGAAGCAAGCAGTTTGACATGTCAGCTCTCCTTCATCTCACCAATGGCACAGGGAGGGCCTTATTATTTGTTTGGTTTGTTTTTTAAAATCACAGTATGTGATTGTTTAGGGGTGGCTTTTTTGGCCAAACAGTTTTCCAAGCATAAAAACTTTGATGTGAAATGATACAATCTGCACTCCAAATCCCCACAAATAATAAAAGCAAAAGGTGAATAATTGCTTGGTTCTTTTTCAGTTGTGATTTTAAGGGCCAAAGTGAATGGCCACACTCCATTTTAGACATCTTATTTAAATAGAGGAGTCAACATCCACTAAGGCTGCCTAAATGAGCTGCTCTTCTGCACTCTGTGTAGCACACAGGAGCAAAGCCCCTACGTACCAAGCAAATACTTCAATAGCAATAGCATAGACTCAACAATCTGTTGGATTAAGTAGTTTTATCAAAATCAAAACACTTAGCAAAATCAGGTCAACCTTACTGGAATTTCATCTGGGGTAAAATCAGAAAAAGCTTTCCCAGAACTGAACTACCTCATTCCAAGACTTTTTGGGAAGAGCATTTATTTACCAGCTTAAAAGCATGCAATAAAAATTAATTTACTATTTAAAAATCAATTTGTTACAAATGTTAAACAACTGGATTGGAAATATCAAACAGTTTTACCACATGATAATGGGGTGGAGGGGAATTTGTATTTCTTAGCTTTCTGCTATGGAATATTTCAACACTTGTTTCAGGCTCAAAACAAATTTCAAATACACATCATCTTTCATGAAATAATCTTACATCCTTCATAAACAGCATGACTGCTCTTCCTCCTCAGAACATACCAACTATTTTAAAGAGCTGCTTTTTTGGCGGGAATAAATCATTAAAGACTAGGAATGGTGCTCAGGGTTTGACTTGTTGTGGACAGTGTGTTTACGGAGTACAATCTAAAGCATGCTTTAGTCAATAGCAGGATTCCTCTTGGTTTCTGAGGCTACAGAGGACATTCAAATGGACATTTTTTTTTTTTAAACAACCAGCTCCATAGTGTAAAGACACAAAAACCCCTTATAAAAACTTACCAAGGCATCTGCTTTATGCTTTAGCTTCTTAGCCTCTTGCATGTAATAATCCGCATTGTGAAGCCTAAAGAGACAAAAAAATCAATTATTTCAAGTCTGTTTTCATACAGTTGGACAACCATTGTTTGAGAAAATTGCTGACTGCTTCCAAGAACAATTTCAACATATACACACCCATTTATCTCTTGAAATCTTAACCTGATGTTAATCTGAAATTGCTGTATGCAAAGATATGATGGTTGACCAGAAAGCAGTACAACTAGCTCTAGAAACTGGCCCTCCAAAGGGTCCATTAATGTGTGCTGAACAGAGGAAAAGGAAAATATTTTAAACTAATAAAGTATAAGAAGTTGCCACCAAAGGAGCTAAAACAAAAAAATGAAGAATTACTGTGAACCAGTGTTCATGATCTGAAAACACTTATCAATGGAGTCTTCATTAATCAGTGACAACAGTGCATTTGGAAAGATTAAAATTGTTAGTGCCTTTGTGCAGCACTATCCACACAGATGCCCATTGCTAGCATTATAATCAACTCTCTTTCACTGGGAGCTCTGCTTGCATTAAAATCCCAACTACAGAACAAGCAGCTAGCACAGAGATCCAATAATACTTACACATCATCAAATGTTATTTTGGGTCTCCTGGGCTCAGAATTCCCATTGGAAAGTGCTGGCATTGAAGACCAGATATCTGTCTCTAAATGGCTGGTGTCAAGAAGAGTGTTGGCTGTTGGGGTATTGTGAGATTCTTCCTCCTAAAAAAAAAAACCCAAAACAACAAAATCCCTGTTATTAGTTCTTCATAGTCCAAACAAACACCTTCTAACAATATAAGTACTCCCACCCCAAAACTCCCAAACCCACAAAAGGCTAAGGCACATAGTAGCACTTATACATACCCAACTACTTGCAAAACCACTCCTCCACCCTTAATAACAGAAGCCTAAGAGATTAATTAGGGGATATGATTCTACCTCTGACCCCTCACCTGAACTCATTAACTTACACTCTTTGGTGAATTCAGCCTGGATACCACAGTGTTACTGACTAAAGACACCAATTAAAGCAAGGCTGGGGAAATCTATTGCAGAAGGGCTAGATGTAAACTCAACTCTATTCAAGATGCATCACACTAATGCAATCTTTCCCCCCCCCCATATTATTATTAGCTAACTGTTAGGTGTCTGAAAAGTCTGCTCAGATTTCAGCAAGGAAAGGTTTCCTCAGCCTTGCTACACGGAACAGAGAGAAGAATGGAAAGCAGAAGTCAAGAGCTGTGATTTTGCATTGATTAAAACCAGAAGCATAAAAGCAGCATTTAAATGAGGCAATTGCAACTTGCAAGCTAGGTCCACAACCAGATAAACTAAATTACAGATGAACCAATGAACTAGGGAAAGAAGTATAACAACATTTAGAAGACAAATATTGCATGTATCAGGGTAACAGATAAACCAAGGATAAATCTGACTAGAGTGAGAGGAGGTGGCCCTGCTGTTTACATAGCATTGTTTATTTGCTGACATATGTGGTTCATTCTGGCATTGATTTCAGTTGAAGGCACGTGGATTACTCTCACAGCTTGAAGTGACACTGCTATCAAAAAGCAACAGGGATGAATGGCTAAGGTGAAGTGATTTGTCACCTATGATCCAATGCAACTTATGAGTTTTACTATTACAGTGGAAGGTAACAACCTCTCACAAAGTGGCAAGATGTGAAAAATGGGGCTATGCATGTCCTTTTCTGCAGCAGAATTTTCTTCTTGTCTTTTAATTTTGACAGTGATATTAAGATACTTGATACTAAATGACATGTTTAAAACTCTAGAGAGAGGACTACTTTCTAAAATGGGCCAAAAATCTGAAGTTTTCCTGCTTAACATAGAAGAGGATGGAAAACTGATGGGAGATGTTACTTTAATTAGTGAATTTGCTATGCATCCTCTTGTTTTCCCTCTTTTTCATGTGTTTTCAGTAAAAACCCACATGAGTCTGGTGAAAAGAATGCAAGGAAGAATTGTCTATGTGAAAACCTTTGATGAGGATATGGGCCTAACAGAATGATTGGGTTTTTCTGGGGAAAAAAACAACCCTACTATTTACACAGTATTTAAAAAGCTTATACACATAATTCATGGAGATCAGGTGTAAATAAAACTTACTACTGGAAGCTGGGAGCCTACAATCCTGAGGGGAGATATTTCCATGCTCCATGCTATGGAGTGGTAGCTTTTTGTTAGATTTTTATTGTTTAGTTTAGGCTGCAATATTCAGTAAAAAAACAGTGCTTAATTCTGGATGAGGATTTGGAGTAATTATTCAATGGTGACAGATACCAAAATTCTTGAAGTATTATTTTCAAAATGTGTGTGGTATAGTTACAGAGTTAAGGAAATAACTGCTGCTAGCTGGTGGTTGCAAAGGCTCTCCTCTGAGGCTCTGGGTCCAGGGCTTCAGAGGGTGATACACAAAGCCAAGTAGATGCCTAATGCTGACCTAAAAATGGAACTTGTAGGAGTTGCTTAGGCCTAGCTCTGCAAAGATCCACTCCTTGCTACTCATCAGCATTTAAAATTGATACTGGGGAAAAAAAACCCCAAAGAAACAGAACAAAGCTAAGTTGATTTCCTTTTATCTTGTTCACTTCCAGCAGCTGTGGTCAGTTACTTACACAGATTCCTTTGGGGTTAGCAGTGGATTTATTTTCATTCTTTCTGTGTTTAGAAACAGAAGAGGAGGAGCTGCTGGTCTGAGAGGTGTTTGAGACATTGGTCTCTTGGCTGAAGGAGCTGTTGTCACTGCTGTGCCGCCGGTGCACAGGCTCATCCAAGAGGGGAGATAATGGAGGTGGGAACAGCTTCTCTTCTCTTTTCTTTGCCACCTTCTTCACTGAGCCACCATTGCTCCTGGGACACAGATAAGAACCAGTTGTATTTCAAGGATCTTGATTAATCCTGCATAGCACAAAGCTCTAGATTCTATTTATAAGAAGCCAGATCTAACCTCAACTATGTCCTGCAGTTGCTATGTCCTCAGAGCTAAGTCAAAAGGGGACAGGCAGTGAGAATAAAAGAGCTACCTCTGCCTTTTTAATGGCTACAGAATCCTCCTGCTTTGGAGGACAGCTTCCACTGCATTAGTACAAATTGCACCCAATTTAAATGCTAATTTGAGTCAGTCTTCATTTGAGAGGTCACAGAGGTTTTGACTCAGCAAAGTGCTGGAAAGTTTTATGCATGAGGTTAGCTGCTTTGACATCAAATATGACTATTTATGCGTTTAACATTAAACATCTTAAGAGGTGGATTAGGGCCCACATAAGCAACCTTTGCAAAAAACCATAATGGCATGTGAAAAACAACAGCAAAAATGATAACAACTACAAAATGATAACCATAACAATAACAAGATAATAATTATTTGACCTCTAGAATAAACCTAATGTTCAACACTATATTAAAGTGATACATTGTAGCTGGCAAAAGCCCTTCAGCAAATACTGGCTGATGAATTGAACGTGATTCAGAAAATGAATGTAGTTTTGACATGAAAGCTCAAGTAATATGATAATCTATTGTCTGTTTTATGTACAGAAATTCTTAGCTGGCTAGAAATGGCAGCTGTGATACACAGTAAAAACAAAAACCACAAACTGCTAGACTTTTCTTCCCTCAAATCTATTGAAAGAGAAAAAACCTAATAGCCCACTGACTATTTAACATGTTAATCTACACATAGATTTTTGGTTTAGGTACTGTCCTAGTTCAGTCAATGAAGATAACCTGAATTTTAATCTTTTGTTAGACATCTAATATTGCACTGCACAATCATTTACTTTTCATGATTATTGACTAAAATCTCAATAACAAATTAAGTCAACAAGAATTTAAGCTTTGTACCCAGTCACTTTCAGTCAGTGTCAGGAATTATAGATTTACTTTGCCTTGAAGTAACCAGAGAAAGAAAGAAGACAACCCAAGCTTCTTTACTCCTCATTCTGGAGCTCTCTTTCATTCCAGTCTGGCCTCTTTTGCAGTTTCATCAACAGGATCAATAGCTACACATACTTTTGGCAATATAAAAATAATCTAGCCTATCTGTGAAATCAAACTTCCCATGTTTCAGGTTTTATAGCCCGTCTACTCAAAACTATTTTAATTTGACTGAAGTAGAGTTAAAAATATCCTATTTGAAACTCTCTGATATTAAAGATCTTCAGACTGAAGAAATAAAATGAGCACAGAATTCATATTGTCTTACAGGACTAGTATGGATGCTATCCTGCTCAGGAAACACATGGGCCTGAAGAAGATCAAAGGAAAGCAATCAGATTGAAAAGAGACTGGCATTTTTTCTAGGAGACTGATTTTATGCACATGTGGTCCTGCAACATGTCCTCCAAAAAGTTCTCACTCAAAGGCCCATCTGTTAGCTTTCTTACCCCCAAAGGGCATTCTGGAGCTCAGACAAGTTACCATAGCTGTAGCACAATAATACTCTGAACTTTTTCCAGAGGAAAGTTTCCCAAAGGCAGGTAAACACTGCCTCAAGAAAGCTTGCATGTGTTATTAGCTTGTACAGAGGCAAAGGAGACACAGCTAACAAAATACACAGAAGCAGAATCCAAAGCCTTTGCCTCCCAAATGAATGTTCTACATAGGAAACCCAGAACATGCATATATGGGTGGGAGGACAGAGCAAAGTGGCTCTCCATGGCCCTGTGTGTGGAACTCTTCTTTATCCCTGGTACAACCTTGCAAAGGGAACAGCAACCAAGTCTGGTAGATCTAGCTCAAAAGCATCTGAAGAAAACCTGAATGTTAACCCTTGCCATCTGACCCTGCATCACTAGTGAGGTTCCTCAGCACACCTGTGGCTATTTCCAAAGCTAATGCTCCAGAGTGTACTGCTGGAGGGAGAAATTTAAGGCATATATAAAGCAATCAAAGCAACATTCCTCAGCTGCTACACAGAGGTGGAGGGATTAAGGGAGTATTATAAGAATAAATTAAAAAGGGTGCAGGTACCATGGTTAAAGCTTCACTACTTAAAACTTCACCAGTTCACTTAATCAAAACAAGATGAGGCAAACCAAGATATAGGTGCAGCTGCTCAGCTCTGGCACACAAGTCATTCTGTGGGTGGGAAGACTTAACCACAAAGGAAAATGCACTTGAGGACATTTTTTTCTACATAAATCAAATTAAAAAAAATCTCAACAATACTTTATGGTTATAATTCTGTCTGCTTGTTTTGTGTGTGTGTGTGTTTTTTTCCCCCTCCTATTACCCACTAAATCCTATGAGTTTTCACAGGAATTAAACTGATAATTTATTTAGCAATGTTACCTCCCTCAGATTTATGCCAAAGTGTTTATGTTAACAATAATGTCCATGAAATAGGTTGTTACCAGCAGTTAACCAGATTGTCACTTTGCTTTGGGCTGTTAATGGCCTAAGAAACTAGTCTTTGATTGCAGTAATCCCTAATTTTGAATGAATTTATTGCAATAATTACTGAGACTCAATGGTTTAATTTGCTGACATGATTGTTAGTTAAACTATATTTAAAATCTAGGGATAAACACAATAAAAGTGCAAGGAAAAAATACAAGCAGAACTGATGGTCTTGTGGCTGCAGGGTTTAATCTGTGTCTGAAAAGGCCAATTATCAAGGCAGGAGAAGGCTCCCAATCTGCTTTTTTTTTTTAAAGCCTGATTTCTTTCAGGGCAGAAAGCAAGCAAGCAAGCAGGCAATAAATGATCAGTGTGTGCAGGACAGACAATTTCCATCTACCTTTACATTTCAAGCTGCCTTTCTTTGCCCTTTCCTTATCCACTCCTTGTGGTATGCAGTGGTATCTCTGGCCTATTTAGTGAGACAAAGCCATTGTCTATAGCAATCACTTGTCTTTCCTTTGCCTCTGCTCTGATTTTCTGCAGGGGGTTAGCAGGGAAAGGTCACTCCAGCGTTAGCTTGTACCATATAGCAACAACCGAATGAAGATGATGAAGTCATTGTCATAGATGGAGAAGGTTGCCTCTGCTGTGAACCAACC
Source organism: Bucco capensis (assembly GCA_013396975.1). Lineage (NCBI taxonomy): Eukaryota > Metazoa > Chordata > Aves > Piciformes > Bucconidae > Bucco > Bucco capensis. Next base: position 705,575 of record VWZO01015147.1, read on the forward strand.
TCAATGAACGCTGTTACGTCTACCCAAGGGATTGGCTAATATATATTGCCAAGTATATGTGCATCTTTATCTAAAGGTCAAGCAAAAGGAACCAGGAAATCTTGAGAAAAAGACTGAAATGCTTGCCTCAGACAGAGTTCTAGCTGCTTGTTAGATGGCAGGCATGTTTCACTGCTATGAGGCTAGTTTGAAATTCAAGCCTCACAGTATGCATCTTACTAAGTGCCCAATGTGCTCTGGCTGGATTGGGTCTACCAATCAGGTATTGAGATCTAAATGGTATTCAGCAGCATGTACAATTAATGCTTACATTAAAATTGCTCTGGAAAGAAGTAAATACATAAATAAACCTTTGCTATAAAGGGCAGCTTATCTGACAAAAATTCAGCCTCCTAGCAGTGCTTCACGGTATTACTATGAATTACTTGGACAAAACACAGTATCACCTATTCTTTAATTTGCTATGAAATATCAGAAATAAGGAAAAGATAATGGAAATATTTTGAATAATTATATTTTAAGCATTAGATCAGATTTAGGAAAAGGTATCAGTCCCAGAGTATGAAGGAAGGAACAAACAGGTAACTAGTTATTTATGCAGTGACTGCATAATAAAAAAACAGCTCTCTGGTTGTGCACATAAAGTTAACGATAATTTGATATTTCTACACTCAAACTGTATATTTTCTCATAGAAACTTGTGGAAATTAGGCATATAATTGCCCATATTAGACATGTAACCCTTTAAATATTCATCATGCATCTTTGTTTGCTTTATTGAGCCTGTATATTTAGGGAAGGATTATGACAGAAATGTATTCAAATGCCTAAACCATAGACAGGCAGCCAGTGGGAGCTGCAAAAGCACAGATGTGGCCTATCTTTTGCTGATTCCTCCAGACTCCTGAATACCTTCAAATTTTGGCCCAGAGACGATGGTCTTTCTGACAAAACACTCTTGTATCTATAAAAAAGCCCAGTTAAAGTCTTTGCAGTCTGCCTTGGGAAACTTGGCTTGCGTGCAATAGGGATCACACTCTACTGGGTGAGACTTAAGGTTCTTCTTGAGTGAGAACATCCACCATGAAACATAACACCTTCTTAATGGATGAACACCATCATCACACCTGTAGCTGAATCACCCTCACTTCTCATAGTCCTTACCTAGAGACTTAGGAGTTCTGAAGGAAAAATGTAGAACCTTTGGGACTAAAGGAGCAAATGGTAAAGCCTGTCTTTCAGCCTTTTATTACCAAAGTGTTATTTTCCCCCATGCACTTCAACAGTGCACTTTCCTCTGCCTTCCCTTAAAACTCCACTTAACCCTCTGAGGAACAGAACCACTCCTGACTGCTTAAAAACCATCTGGGGCTCTCCAGAAATTTGTCATCACACAATTCAGCCAGCTGCTTAATCTTTTGGGAAATACACTGATCTATATTCAGTTGAAGGTCTCTGGGAGCTGAAAAACTGAATTATCAAACAATATTGCATTTGTTTCAAGTGAACTCAGAAGATACTAATAACAAATGCAGAGGGATCCAGGTCTCAATCACTGCAGTGGAAAAGAAGTAAAAAAATGTTGTTACAAAACTTGAGGCAGATGAGAGGAAAAGCTGTCATATGGATATAACTTATTGATGGACATAATTATATTTTAACAGAGAATACCAAAGGCTTGAAAGCTCTGAGGAATCAAATTAATGACCTGGAAAACAAGCTCAAATTAAGAAACATCAGGTTGGGGGTGGATCCTTAGGGCTTGCTCAGCAACAAGAATAAAAAGATTTTTCTAATGGATTGTGGAGGTGTTGGGAATAGATAATCTTTGATTCCTTCTGCAATATATCTCTGCTCATTGTATTTCTAGCAATGACAATCAGGCATCATCCATCACGATGTATATGAAATATGCAATGTTACAGATCAGATGGTGACTTTCAATTCATCTGCCTTTTCCTGACTCCAGCTCTGATTTTCTCAGTGGTGGAATGAGGGGTAAGTTTAAGGACTGAATTTACTTTGTAATGACACAAGTATAAATAAACTTATGTTAGTGCTCAATCTTCTTTACAGATTTTAAAATTTGTGTGCTATTTCAAAAATTATTTGTGAACTTTATCCAAATTTCAAGAGTACTCCAATTGTTTTCAGAAGCACATGGCAGTTTCGATTCTTTGCTTGTCCTAGTGCAAAGCAGAAAGCAGTACCTCATCTTAAAAACATACAAGCACAGAATTGATGACAGAAAGGAATTGGACTCTTTGGTTATTTATAGAATGTTAATATTCTGATTAGGCTAATCAGAATCATTATTTAGGTGGTTCCTGTTTGCTCAAGCATTATAGCCATCTCTCAAAGACATTCTGAAAGGCACAAAATATTTGCTTCTATGTGTGCTGAAATACAAAGCATGTATGTCTGAATCATTTAGGATGGTCAACTCTGCCATTGCTGTATACGCAGCTAAAGAGTAAGAGCTGCTGAAGTGAATGACAAAGTCACTATTTCATTCAATAAAACTGAGAACTGCCTCTTAAGAATACAATTTAAACAACAACAAAAAAATCCAGGCAATCAAATAAAGTCTGCTTCTAGTATGATTCTCTCACCATAAAGGTTAAGGATAATGAGGGCAAGAAAGAACATTGAAAGGATGCAGTAGAAAAGTACACTAGGACTGTGATGGCAATCTGAATTTCTGTATTCCATCAGAAGGATGAATGAATCTCATCCAAAAATGTGGATCCTCTTCCTGATAGATGGGAATAGTAATGCCTGGTCACTTATACTTATGGGCTGTAAAGCCCATCTGGCTCTAGAACAAAGACATTTGTAGAACAGGACTATGAAATGTCTCATGAATGTCATGTGAAAACAAAGAACTTACTCTTTAGTGCTGGTTAATCTGTGATTCGGTATCGGAGAGATACAAGGTGGGAGCAGGCATGAAGCTGAAGGGTCCTCCAGACGCTGCTTCTTGCTTTCAACAAAGGTATCCAGGCTTTCTGTCTGCTTTAAGGAAAAAGGTAGAGCTTGAAATATCCAGCATCTCTACACAATTTCACTTGCCATTGCAAGCAACTCAGCAATCTCCCTGTATTTCCTTTACAGTAGCAGCAGTTAAAATATTGGTCTAAGAGAAGTGAAAGTCACCTGAAATCAGGGCTAAACATGCTCCAAATACATGACATGAAGTTATATAGCAAGTGACACACAGATAATTAGGAAGCAAAATACCTTGTGTGCCATAGTGACCTTCTGTAGTGCACTGGAATTTAATTAATAATTCAGATAGGATGACTTAATAGCACCAAAACTTACTCAAGTAAATAGCTTTGACTCATTGACTTAATGGAAGTTGATGGGAAAACTTCCCTAAGTATTCCTCACAAGGCCTAAAAGGCTACAGGACTGAGTGGAGGTAGTGATTAACAGCCATAGCCTGGTTAACATTTGCTTTGAAAGATTCCCTGATGCATGACTTTTGTGCCTGAACTAGGATGATACAAGCAAAGCTGATTACTGTTCTGTCACTGGAACCTTCATATCAGCCTTCAAGCCCACTGGTAGGTGGCTAAGAAAAAGCTTTTAATAGTATGATTTAGAAACACAGATCAGGCTCTCCCTACCCTGTTTTAACTATATATATATATATATATATATATACACACTTTTAAGTCATCCTAATTGGTTTGTTTCTCCCTGGATAGCAGTGAACAATCATAAAGCAACTGAACAGGCTGTTTCAGAGCATAGCTTATGTTTGTACAGTTCCAGAGTGAGATTCCTCATTTTGTTAATTTCTGATTCAAAGTCCCAGCTAATGAAAAGATGAAGTTCCAACTTTAATATAAACCCCACTTCCCCCTGAGAGCCTTCAGTTGTCAATATTACACTTGTGTTTTAGCCAAGATACCTTCTCCATCATATTGACACTCCACTAAGTTACCTAGCAAGAAGGATTTTTGTACAATTAATACACACCCTGGTGTACTTATACATACACATAAGCATGGACATTTACACATCCCTTTTCTTTTTTTTCCTTCCTTCTTACATTTCTGCCTTTATTGTACAGCTAGAATATAAATTGAAGGAAAACCTGCTGAGTTTACCCATGTGAGTATTTCCACTTAATTCAACAAGGGAAGGAGCCAGTGCAGTGACTCATGTAGACAGGGTTGCAGATCCTGTGTCTGCCTGGCATTGTCTGTCTTTGTCTTGCATTAACTCTCTTGTACCATTGGACTGCTCAAATTCAGGATTTCAATAATTCTACTAGAACAGATAGTTCAAGTCACATTCACAATGATTTATAATTTGGGGTTTAAATAAAATATGCTATGATGACTTCTCACAGACAGACCAGAGCACAACCATTTCAGCTGGAAAAAACGACTACAAAAATTCATTTATGCTATAAAACTTCAGTTTCTTTCCTGAAAACACATTTAGTTTGAAGTGCACTGTCATATTCCACAAGATAGGATACCCTTGGGCATAAATAACATAAAACACATGATAAAATGTAACCCTTAAGTCAAAACGTATTTGCTTTTTCAGGTAGCTGTGCGAAGAAAGCAGCTAGTTAAGCAAATGACATTTCTAGGAATCACATTTGTTTATACAACAGAACAATATAAAAACTAAATTCACCATAAGCAAGCACCATTCCATTGACTTTAATGAAGCTATGCCTGTTTAAGCCAGTGGTGAAAATGCCTTAATTCTGCAGAAAATAAAACTTGCCTTCCAAATAGAATTCACATTTTCTGAGTATGGCTGAACCTGTAGTAATACCAACTTATCATTGGGAATCTTTCTGCAGATTACAGAACACTGGAAATGAATGTGTAAGTAAGCAGAGTGAAAAAGTTTGTGAGACTAGTCTCAATTCATTGATTTTGTCAGCTCGAGGGTTTTTCTACTAGTTTCCAATGTTAATTTGTAATGCATTTGTACATGTATGTCCTTTGAAAAACAAGAAAGCCTTAGTGTTATGATGCCTCCTTACACCTCTGCTGCAGGTGTAGTGAGGAATCACTGACTCTGGTTCTGACCTCAAGGATGCATCAAAATTAGGTGTTTTCCTCCAAACAATGAAAACAACTTACCTTGTGTTTCCTTTTGGCTTTTGTGGGTGGCTTTTCAGCTGCTGGGGGAGGGGACTCTCGAGATGGTCGCCTGTGTTTCACATTTGTCTCTCTTGGTTCATTTTTCACAGATGTGGTCTCAAAAGGCTCTTGTCCAGGTATTCTAGAGAGTAAACTAAGGTCTATTTTCACCCACAGAGATTTGAGCTCTTCATATTCTCTCAGTGGGGACAGAAGTTCATTTTGTACAATTGGGATAGGAGAAAAGAGCTGCTCTTCCAAGTCATTGCTAGTCTGGTCAATGGATGTGTTGCTGCCATTGCTAGTTAAACTACTTACGCTGAGGATGTTACTGCCAGAGTCCTTCACTTTGACACCATTGCCAGACCCAGTGCAAGCTGGCAATACCTTAGCCTGCAAGCTCTCCTCCTGGTCTGTATTTGAGTCAGAAGTAGATGAATCTGTTTCAATGAATTCCCGGGACTTAGGGACAATTTTGCTGGGGCCTCTGTACTTTTTCTTCTCTGAAGTGAGACCTGTGCTAGTTCGTGGTTCTTTCCTTGGAGCGGTCTTCCCAACTGCTGCTTTAGTTCGAACCTTTGGCTGCTCGGGGGGTTCTTGTGTGTCTTTTTCTTTGGGAGTGTTGCTGGTATTATTTGGTTTGGGCCAGTTATACTCTTCTACACTGGAAGTCCTTTCTACCTTTTTGGGTTGCTTTTTCCCAGTAGTCCTTTGAGAAGCTGGCTCATTATGAGCTGGTGACTTCTGCTTGGAGCTTTTCGCCTCTGGGGTTTTCTGGGCAACCCGTGGTTTGGCTTTCTCTCGGATGGGACTAAGGATCGCCCGGTCTTTGGGATCGGCTGGGGGCAGGCTGCTGCTGAGCTTCCCTTTGTTTGGCCCTTCAGCCTGCTGGTTGCTCTGGGCCTGGGAGCTGGTCTCACTGTGAGGCTCATTTTGATTGTTGATGATGGCCTTGTTGTGCGGGTTGACTTTATTTAGCCATTTATCCAGCTGCCATTTGTTTGTTGAGGGAGGTTCAGGCTGCAGTTTGAAGAAGGACAAGGAACAAATCTCAGACAGAAGCATTTTTTCCTTTCACATGAGAAGATTTTTAAAGTGCCCTTTTATTTCAGTCAACTAGTGGTGACTGCTAGTTTTATGGGACTATTTATGGTTAATTAGGCCTCCTTATCTAGTTTACAATATGGCCCTGGAGAAATCTAACATAACGAAAAAGTTTAGCTGGTCCCTGAAGACATAGTTTTGTCATGTTGCCTTTCCTTAGTCCCAGCTGAATACTGTGTCAATAAAAATCTTCTCTAGCTACTGGCAAAAATCTAAATATTTCTTTAAAGCAATTCAAATGTAGGCCAGAAGGATTCTTCCAAAAGCTAGAATGAGTACGTGGGTCATACATGTAAAACTGTAAAGGGAGAAAAAAGTTGACAGCATCAAACAGCATAGAACTCCAACATCTTCCTAACAGGGAGCAGGATTTCACTCCTTTCCATGCTTCCCTCTCTGAGACCCCCTGGAAAGGATCTGAGAGCGTGACTTTTACCTCTGGTGTGGCACTGCGTGACTCCTCGTTGCACTCACTGTCACTGGAGCTGCTCTCACTGTCGGAGTCGGACTCAGAGCTGCTCTCGGACTCGCTGGAGCTCCCGGAGCCGCCGCTGGAATGGGCCAAGCCAGTTGTGTGCGCTGCTGGCACCGGCAGGCTGCTGTGGGGAGAAGATACTCCCGTGTCAGTGTGCTGCTTGTCTTTTATTAAGTATTTTTTTGAGGGGAGCCACCCACAGAACACTGTTCACACTGATTTTCCTCAGTGTCAACTACCTCTCCTGCAGTACAGACCCAATGAAAGCTCTACTGGCCATGCCACTACAGAGCCACCAAAGAAGATGGTTGGGTTTATGCTTCATGGGACACACTGATAACGGTGTTAATAACATTACCATCATCATCACCCTCAAATGAGAAACACTTCAATGTCACAAACCTGAGTTTATTAGCCCAGTGATTGTGAAAACTAACAATCACACTTAAATAATTCATTAATGGAATAATGGTTTCTTCATTTTTTGATGGTTCATTTATAATTTATGATCAAAGGAAGGACATCAGGCAACTAATATTGGACAGGGCATTTTAAAAATTAATTTTAATGAATACTTTCACACTGCAGCATACAAAAACTACACAGTTTTGACAAGTCTCCAGGGACTGCCCAAGAATTTTTTATTTATAGCTGCTTTTTCTCTCATGTTTATAATAATGCAGTGAGAAAATGTCATTCATGCTGAAAATAAACCTCTCTGTGAAATCTATTTATCTACGTGTTCAATTGTCCTCCAAGATGTATTTATTAGCAGTGCACTGGATGTCATTGTTTCTCCTCAGCTTTTATTTCTAAACTGAGAGGTTGGAAGGCCCTAGCTTTTAGCACTACAGATTTCTGCCATTCTGAATCTTTATAAACTCATCTGTAATTTCAACATTTTTGTCAGGGAGATAACCACAAGGTTTTTATGTCTCTTCAGATGATCTATACAAAGACTTTTTGATGATTGATTTTAAATTTGTGAAGCTGACAAAGCAAAGTGTTTGAAAATTGATACCATTTGCTAGTACTCCTTTATGGATATTCAATACTTCACCTTACTATATCATATGATGTGTCCCCCATACTGAGTGATCCAGAGGTGCAGTTCTGCCCTGGTTTCTGCTATCTGCTTCTCTACTTTCCTTCAAAAAGGATTTAAGTAAGCCAGGTACATGCCCTTCTTCCCCTTTCAATCTGAGATGCTATATGCACCAAGATGCTCTCTTAGGAAAACATGGTAACCAAGAAACTGAAAGATGGAAAAGCCAGAAAAAAAAATGATATGTGACCTTTGTCTGCTAGAGATTTTACAAGTACTGCCACTAGCTTCCATGGCAATAATAGATGGTCTTTAATTTTCCTCTTACACTAAGCTACTTTCTCTTTCCCTCCTTGTTGGTAAACCTATCCCTTACACCACAGTTGGTAACATAACTGTCTCTCTGAGCATTCCAATGGCCCTCCAGTGCCCATTGACAAAACAGCTTGGTGCTTTAGGGTGCATTAACGAAACAAAATCACTCACTTGGGTAATTGCTACAGATCACTAACTTTGTTGCTCATTAAGTGCATATACTTTTTTTTTTTTCCTTCTTCATCTAGAGGCTCTTCACTCAACTGACTCCAGCAGAGTTCCTTAAAAAAAATTTCAACTGGAAGTAACAGGTAAATCAAACTAACAGACAGTTTTAAAAATGCAGCCACTTCCAAAAGATTATGGAAAACTAAACATTGCTGAATTCAAAAACAGATCTTACACTTTGTATTTAATGTCAATATTTTTGAAAACCATTTGTGTACTTATTTTTTTCTTTATCCCTCCTTTTCAGTAAAGCTCAAGAAAATGTAGGGAAATATATTTTTCACTTTGTTTTACAGCAAACAAGGAAATACAACTGTGGAGAAAAGTGAATGTTTACAGGGGAGTCTGTCTTTCAAGTCAGTCTTGTAATTTTGGTCTTATATTTCCTGTTTGGAAAACATTAAAACTAGATGAAAACTGAGTTTTCTTTCTTCACTAACAATTGTTTACAAGAAGAAAGAGTAAGAAAAAAAATAGAAAAAGCTTCAAGCATTCTGAAATTGAGGGGGCAAACATGCCAATTCCAATCTAAAATACCAAAATGAAACACCAGCCTTGAAAAAAAAAATTTATGGAATTATCAGAACAATGAAGTTGTAATTTAGAAATTACTTTTCCCCTAAATCTCTGAGCTTCATCTGTTTCACTTCTAATTTCTGGTTTTATCCCAAAATGGAAGAGAAAATGGAACTAGTAATGTTTCATCCTTGTTGAAAACTCCAGTTCTCACAAGCCTAGCAGAGAGGCAACGGTGAAGTTGAAGAGATGTTTAACCCTCAGCAGCCTTCTTCAGGAGCTCAGGGCATAAAACTGCCTGGCACATGCCACTCGTGCAGGTGCCCCAAGCTGGTGGGTCATCAGCCACAGCCCCTGCGGCCCAGTTCCTGCAGGGAATTAGTGCACCTTTGTAGCAGGGCATATAAACCTGCACCAGACCCTTGCAGTGACAAAGCTCCTTGCCTGGGGTGGTTTCTGCCCAGGCAATCCCCATCCAGAAGGATGTGTCTGGGGCTGCTCACACATTTGTGCAGATCTGCCTAAGAAAATGCTCTGTTGTCAGTGCTGGCAAGTTAGTTCTCATTAAGACAACTGATTTAAAGAATATCACCTCTTATAATAGATCAAAGAAGGGAAAGCCAGTGTCCCAGCAGCTAAGGCCAGACCTTTCTAGCCTTTAAACACAGTCTACGTCTTTTAGCACTCTGGAAGAGAACTGACACTGTAGCTGGGATGCACTTACACAAAACAACTTGAGTCGTACTGTAGCAGACTGCAACTGTCTGACAAAGGACTTAAAGAGCAAGAATAAAACCATGGAAATAGATGGCAGCTCCAACCTGGCCACATTTTCTTTTTTTCTGCACAACAGCCTTAGAAAAAAATTATCACAGGCCAAACATTACTGAGTAAGACAGCTCAGCAAGCTTGCAGGAGCCAGACAGATTCAAAATAGTGTTTTTCATACTAAACACAATGAGGTCGTATTTGTCTTTCATCTGGAATAATAAAATTATGCCTTGGCTACATTGGGTGGTTTCATGCTGAAGGCATCTTTGCTGATCTACACTTTAAAAGTAGAAGCATTTGTATGCTTTGCAAAACACTCAGATAAGACCAAAGATGCTTTTCCTAGCATCTCACTGTACTAAATATAGTAAGATCTTGCACATAGCTACATGCACAATCAACTTCTAATACTGGTGTTCAGCAGAACAGAAGAAAATATACAGACCTTTCACATACAAGTGCATGGGGAAAAAAAAAATGGTTACTTCCAATAAAGTCAATTTAGTGGTGAGACTCAGGGTTGTCTTCTTTTTCCTTAAATAAAATGTATCTTTTAGTTCAAAAGAATAGGTTGGTTTGCACTCTTCCCAAAGACTTCTTCAGCTTTAATGTTAAATCCTATGTTTTAAAAGATGCTGGCATAGTTTCTGCAAATGTGCATTCAAGCAGCTGTTAGATGCATAAATTGGGCTTCTTCACACAAGTATCAACTACATGAACTGGGAGTTGCCTCTCTAAGAGACTTTCAAAGCAAGCTTTGTTGTGTTGCTAAGATCCAGACAAGGAATGCCAGCTCGGACAAGGTTTCAAATGGATTTAAAGCATTTAAAGCATCATCAGACACAAGTCCTCAAAGTGACTAAAGGGGGCAGGAAGCACTCTTGAATTTGAAACTCTTGAATTTTTATTTCCCAGCAGGAGATGAACACTCATATCATCCCTCAGTGTTTGGGTGGACAATGTTTTTATTTCATTTGAACTGGAAAAAACGCACAATGGAACACAGTATTGTTTGGGTAAATAACACTTAGAAGAAAGCCAGTTCATTATCACTTGAGATTGGAGGCTCCTACTGAGACCAGTGACCTGCTGTGCCAAGATCTGTGTAAATACGTGATGAGATACAGTCCTTGGGCCAAAGAGCTCACAATCCAAACACACAAAGCAAACATTAGAGGTATTACCATCATCCTCATATTCAATGCAGGCCTGTCACGTTCTCCAAGTGTGAAGCCTCTATACTGTTAATGGAAACATCAGTTTCACTCCCCTTTTAATTTTGTTGTCCCCATTTTCCACACCCTGAGGTCAGCACTTGAGCTGGATCTGCAGGGCAGTCAGACATACTCTGCACTGACCCAGAGCCCTGGCCATGGGTGTGCTAACCTGGAGGGAAAATACACACATGACTCAGCAGCAATGATCCCCCCTACTCAGGCCAGATGGATCAGCTCCATTACCCCTCTCCAAAGTAGCTTCTCCTGTGCCAAGGAAATGACAGACACTGGAATGACACACATACTATAGGTGGAAAGAGAACCATGATGATATCTCTAGTTGCCTGCAGACTGGTAAGCTGGTATCCTCCCTGCTATCAAACAATGAAGCCAACAGAAGAGACCTGCACATCAGGAAGCAATTTGGAAGGAAGCTCTTCTGCAGCACTTTCTCCTATCTCCTTTCTGCTGCTTTTGCAGCACACAGCACTTCCCTTGCCCATTGCTGCTTGGCAGAATGATTGTGCCATGCACGGGCACAAAGTATGAGATGAGAAACCTCTTGAAGGAGGGAACAAACACCAATATCACCAGTACCTGCCAGGGGTTTCATCATTTGTTGAGCTCAAGCTTAACTACAGACCAGCTAGGACTTGCAGGTGTGTGCCTGTGGATTGCTCCTGTAAATGTCTCCCTGCAGCTTGTCCAGTTTTTAACTCATGGCTTATTTTAACAAAGACAATTAAATCAGATATAGCACTATTACGTTTCTAGATTATTATGCTGCCTAGAGAACTGAAGGCTCAACATGCAGCTTATGCTTTTTTTGTTGTTATCTAGATTATTATATTATTTTCAACACATCATTTACTCTACCATTGCAATACATGATTTTCAAGACTAAACCTGGCAGTTACAATAAAGATCATGTGAAATCCTAAAACCCATCAAGCTCGAGTAAGAAAAATAGTAAACTTTTTACCCTGTAAACACATATGTAAAAAAAAAAAAAAAGTTGTAGAATTCATACTCTTGCAGTAAAACTCATCAAGGAACAAAAATTCCTAACAAGTCCCTGGTTATCTCCCTGAACTTTTCACCAATTAGATGTAATCATGTTAATTGCTGTGAAGAGAATTTGGCAAACAGACACTGCCCTCCAACAATAGGTTTATTCATTCCAACCCTTCCTTTTTAGGGTAATGATGAATTGGTCACTTGTTCCCTTCTCTACCCAGAAATCAAAATGTAAATTTTGAGACAGCAGAGCACTGCTGGACAGTGGGAAACTGTAGATGGGAACTGACCAGTGAGTCAACAGTATATCAATGCTGGCAATGTGTTTCCGTAAGAAGCAGCACTCTACAAAGGTTGCTTTACTGCACAGGCCTACTTTTAGGGAAAATTCAACCAAGGAAATGTGGACAGGGAAGGTCTATGCTGGAAAACTGACTACAGACTTGACAGAGAGTTTGATGTTCCTGTTGAGGCACTGCATTTTGCTTTGTGCCCGAGAAGAAAATACGTCTATGCATCAGTTCCTGCTGAGTAAAACAGAGACTATGTTGCCTCTCCTGAATCTGCTCTGTCTATTTAAAATGCAAATGCCTCAGAACAAAGGCTCTGATTGCACAGGGCACTGACAAGTGGACACCCAGCTCTGAGTAAGACTTTTGTGCACAACAACCACACAACAGCATCTACCAGAGAGGAGAGGAACACTCACTCTTGGAGGGATACTGTTCTCTCACTCACACCACTTCATTCTGAGAGAAGAGATAGAGGAACAAACGAGCTTCAGCTTTTCAGAAGCTAGTTCAATCTCTCCTCTGGAGTCTATTTCTACAGAACAACTGTGAACCTGAGTGACTGGGCTCACTGAATTCTGTGTAAATGCTCAAAAATGGCTGCTTCATTATTCCAGTAGATAATACTAGAGCAGGACCTAGCAGATTAATATTTAGTGTCAGAATTTAATACCATAACTGTTCAATAACAAAGTTTTATTTCTCTTCTATTCTTACACCATTATCAGGAAGTAATATTCTCTTCTAATTTGAAAGGGAGCTGCCATTTTTTTAAAATGAATTGCTCATATCTATATCTTCAAACTTATATATGACTGGTATTAAATTGCTTTTTTATAAAAAGGATTGCTCTGAATCATTTGTTCACTGCTCACTGCCTTTCCATTGGTTAGTAGTAAATTATTTATCATCAGCCTAGTAGGATTCAAATCTAAACTTTCAAAGATTGGGTTGACACAGGGACAGAAAACATGTATCAAGCCCTTTTAAAATATTAATCAGCACCCAGGTCAATGAAATGAAATAAGGTGTGGAAATTGTTACTTCAGCTAACATTAGCAGGCATAGTAAGACATCACTCATGATGGTGCTCTCATGTCAAAACACATGGAAAGGGAAAACCTCTCTAATATGTTATTCAGGATGTGGCAGCTGATCTGCCTGTATCAATCCTGAACACTGTAATGCAAATAGGAGTTCTGATCTATTTTGAGGGGGAGGGTAATTTACAAGATGTTGTATGTAAAAAGCCACGTTCTTATTTTACTGTGTTCAAAAAGTAACTGTTTTAATCAAAGACTGTTTATAACAGGGTTGATAGAGTGACTAAAACAGATTTTTTTTTTCATATACATATAGCCCTTTTATATTTCCAGCTTTAAAGACCATAAAAAAGGATAGTAAAGATGAAAGAAATAAAAAGAATGACAGAGCTAACTCCTATGAGCCACAATCTATGTCAAAGCAGAACTAAAGTGATTGACAGCTTGCATTAGTAATGAATAGAGTGGGGAAAAGCTGCCAAGAATCCGTAACAAGGTCAAAGCCTTCCAATAAAGAATTACATTAGCCACAAATCCTAGGTGGAACTGTGTATATACATCTGTGATGTGACTTTAACCACGGGACTGTTTCTACTGGCCTATTCTGACCCTTTCCTGGGTTTTATTCTTGGGCTACAGTAAATTCTGACTTTTTTATCACACCTGCAATAAAAAACAGGTGTAACACATCCAACTGCCTGTGAAATTACAAAAAAACAAATGGAAGAGGAGGAATTTTAATGGCACATCCCTAATGGTGCACATAAAAAACTTTCTGAGCTATTGGTATGGTAATCACTCTCCTTCCAATTTCACAGCATGCTGATACACATTGGACATGGAAGAGAAGGGGATTTTGCATATTAAAACCAATATTGTATCCATGATTTGTGCATGCATCACCCTGCTCACCTCAGAGTTTGGAAACAATTTTGTGAGCAAGAGCTTATTCAGGGAATGCAATGTATGGAGGTTTTCTGATGTACAATATTTTAGTGAATGGATTCAAGTGTCAGAGAGCATTATTTGTACAATGCCCTGACGTGCTACTCTGTCTGGCACCTGGAAGAACAAGAACCCTGTCTCTTATTGTGAGACTCCAAAAGGCCTCATTTGATGTAAATGGAACCATTTTATTATATCAATATTGCCTCAGTGAATCAAGCTAGATATGAGTATTGATATATAGAAAATTACTTATTTTCCACAAAGGAGATGTGGAATACTGCATCTTTCAGTACCTTTTGTGAATCTTCTGTGAAAGTTAAGAAGTACATATTCATCCCTCTACTGTTTATATAATTTTAAATTAAAACAACATGTTTTCTAATGAGTCACTTATTTGTACTTCTAGTTTATGTATTTTGGCATAAAGCCCAAGTGTGGTCACAAAGCAAACCTCTAAAAGCAAGGTGTTGGCTTTTTTCTCATTCATGTATGGCAGGAACTTGGATACATAACACTGCAAACAAACTCCCCTGCTCACTCTAACTCAGTTCTACTTGAGTTCTAACTGAAAACAGAATCCAGGTTGTGGATGGATCCACATGACACCTCGAAATCCTCAATATTTCCAGTCTCATCTACTAGCTGAGGAAAGCTAATTTTACTATCCTGAGTAACCAAGCAGTCAGAAAACACGAGAAAGTAGGATTTTTTTTTTTCTCTCCCTATATAAGACAACACCTCTGAGCTTGAAAAGGTGTCAAAAGGCATATCCCAGATTTTCCAGAGCTTTACTATGTACAAGTGGCACAATGTCAGCTCAGGAAACTGAGGATCTACTCTCCCAGGAATCCCTTGGGAACAGATGAGCAGTATAACCATTTCCAGACCAGAGAAAAGAGGATGAACCAGGAATATGAGTCTCTGAAAGCCAGAGAAGGGAAAATAGACTGTTGCAGTCTGTTAAAGCCACTCCTATTTAGAAAGGGCCCAAGATTGCTCCGAGTGTATTGTCAGGAGCGTGATGAGTAAAACATGCAACAGAGAAGAGGGCAGAGACAAAAACAATCAGAACAAACTGGGTAATGTTTTACTAAATGAGCTTCAGGTGCTCACAAACTGGTAGCAACTTCCATCCATTACATACTATACAAAGCAGGGAACAGCAGGATTGGTGCTAGAGCCATGGCTTGTAGGCATGTGCTCAACTGGTTAAAAGGCACAAACAATCCACCTCTGTGAATATGACTATTGCAGCTTTGTAAAGAAAGACAACCCTGTGCTTTTAGTACCAGAAAACTGGTTCAATTCACAGAATCACAGAACAGCTACAGCTGGAAGAGACCTTGAAGATCATCGAGTCCAGCCTTTTTCCTAGCCCTATCACCCCACTAAATGATGCTCCCCAACACAACATCCAGCCGTCTCTTAAACACCTCCAGGGATGGTGACTCAAGCACCTCCCTGGGCAGCCTGTTCCAATGCCTGACAACCCTTTCAGTAAAGAAATTCCTCCTATTATCTAACCTGAACCTCCCCAGCGCAGTTTCAATCCATTTCCCCTTGTCCTATCACTCTCTACCAGGGAGAACAGACCAATTCCTGCCTCCCTACAACCTCCCCTCAGGTAGTTATAGAGAGCAATGAGGTCTCCCCTCAGCCTCCTCTTTTCCAGACTACTTTTCCTCTGTCACTCCAGGATTTAATGGACAAAAAAGTTCAATTGCTAGCACTTCTTCCCTGTTTAAAATATAGAGAGTATTGTGAGATTCCAAGCATATTTATCTACATCAGATTTAAATTGGAGGATAACAGGGGCCAAAGAAGTACACAGACACTAATGAAACCCACAAGCAGTCGCTTAGTTTCACTGCTCCTGCCATAACAGTAAAAAGGAATCATCATTATTAATAATGGGCAATTACTCTGAAATAGTTTTTAAAGAAGTATTCCTAAAGGCACATGATGAATTTATGGCATACCACCAGAGCCTTTCGTGGATATAAAGATGTACTTCAGCACATGACTTGTTTTTTGAGCAAGGAGAAATCTGTCTAGTAAAATATTAATAAAGCTGAATGCTGAAACATAGGTGTCTTCCTTACAATTAATTTTAAAATGGAGTGAAAAACTAAACCTTCTTTATATTTCTGTCTAATGTGAGCTCCTTTTAATACTATTGATTTTTGCCAGTTCCATAATACACTGCTTTACAGATACAAAAAAAAAAGGGCATTAAATCTATTTAGGATTAAATACCATCTTGAAGGATCTTATGTTAAGAACAGAGCTAAATCTTTAAGCAGCATCCACCCTTAATTATGACATACATAGGTATTAAGGAAAAAAAGGTGCTTCTTTAAGTGATAAATGGACCTGAAGATCCTTCACAACATTCACTATAAATCACAAAAGGCCATTAATAAACAGTCAGAAAAAATGACAGTTACTACAAGTATCTGCTCTCATTCTTTGCCTAATACTATCAGTGTCATGTTTAAACCTGACATCCTAAATCTTCGACATGAAAACCCTTTAAGTCAAAAGGCTCAGATACTTTAAACAGAATTTTCTATGCTTGTTATTTTGAATGACAGCAAAAGGAAACAGAGAATCTTTATTTCTTTAGCCTTATCTGTCTGAAAATCTTGCCTTTCAGCTTTTTTCATCAACATTAAAGTACACGGAAGATACTACACTAGCCCCTACACCTACTTGCTGGGACTTATTTTCTGCATTAGAATACAAAAATTCTGCAGTACTTGGATATCATGGTCAACAAAGCTAAATTAATCCAGGACAGAGCTCAAAAGCCAGTCCCCATGGTAGAAAGGAGCACTACTGGACAAAAAGGCTGAGCAGGACTGTTGCTTCTGTAGCAGGGCTCCAAGGAGAACACCACTAGTGCTTGCATCCCCTGCAAATGTGCAGGGAGGGATAGAGACATGGGCTCAGACCTGGAGGGTTCACCCTTAATTTCAGAGGAGTACTATGCTGGGTCCTGCTCAGTAAAAACACTGCTTGGCTGATCTCTGTTTTTGTAGAGCAAACCCAACAAGGCCAGTCTGTAAATTAGATCATGCCTTTAAAATCCTGCAACAAGTTAGCATCTCTTCAATGCTGTGTTTCCTCCTTTGCTTTTTAAATGAAACAACCTTCCTAAATGTTCTTATGAGTTGTGCAGAGGCTGTGGATAGAAAACATATAGTGTGGCAGCATGTTCCTCCCACCGTGCTCAAGTCAGGCTGGATTCCTGCACCAAGATACTGTCAATGGGAGTTTGACATGGATAGAGTTTTGAAGCTGAAAGCTGTACTTGCTAGTTTTGAAGTGGAAAGGCTGTTATTTTTGAATCTGAATTCATAAAACATCCTTTATTGTCTAGGTTACAGATGGACTCAGGATCCCACACTTGGCTCCAGAGTTTGGATAACTCACACTGCATATCTGGGGTTTGGGTTCAAGCCCATCTTGAATATAAATTTAGAATGAAAGAAATCCATGCAAATACCAGGCGTATTATAAGACACTGCCAGCTGTTTTCTTCCACTTACAAGACCATTTCTGAGAAAGCAATGTTTTTACTTTAAGTATATGGTAGAATATGGGAGTGATGACAAGCTGGTATCCCTGAGTTCAATGTGAACCTGACCTCATTCTCAAGTTTAGGGTGTCTCTTGTTCCTGGCACATGCCTTCCCTAGGCCTCTCAGGCTACATTCTTTATTATGTTTGTTGAGAAATGGAACAGCGTGCTCATAACCTTTTTTTGGATCTCTCCTTGAAAAATATGTGTTCTATCTGTGCTTAAACGACAGCCTGCTGCTCATTTTCCAAGAAAATCCGTGCCAAAAGTCCAGATAACATTTAACTCACAGGCTGGTATACACAGAACTGGCCTTGCAGGTCATGTTCCCAACTGAGTAATGGACTCACTGTATTATCCCTGGCAGGCCTTGCAGGTTGGAATTTTCAAACAAGAGCAAACAAAATCAACTTTTGTTTTGTGATTTGATTATTTTTTAATGCTATGGCTTATTCATTTTGGTTTATTAATTTGTTGGTCCAATGATTTTTATGTGCTGCAGTTCAGAATGGGTCTCTCTCTAGTATCATGTTTTATATAGATATGGGAAATGAAATGTAAGTCTGATACAATTACAGTCGTATGCCATGCAAGACAATACTGTAAACACAATGACAGCCTGAAAAGCTGCTTAGCAAAATGATCTTAATATACAAGGCAGTGTGAAAATGTAAAAAGAATCTATAATGACAACAAAGATTAGCCATTTGCTCTCTAACCTTATATACAGAAGCAATCAGAGGTATTCAGGTCGAGTTAATGACCCTGTCTCCAATTAATTCAATTGTCTACAAACAATACTGATGCAGTGGCTGTCTTAGAGTCTGCCACATAGTCTCTGAGGGAATACATAAGACTCCATTAAAAGTGACAATAATAATGCATTTATTACTGAAACACTATTGTATTATAAATAAATTCCTGATGTTAAATTATGCTCCACGCTTTAACAGAAATTCAATTACTGAAATAATAAAAAAGACGGTGTATTTGCCAAGTGCTTGGACTATAATTTGGCTGCTTAGTTACCAGCAGTTGGCTGTTTTGCAATTTCTTGTTCATAGAGTATGCCTTTTGAATAAATGCCAGACTTTTTTCATACAAATTTCATGAACAAGTTGCAAAACGAAATTCGGAGCTTTTGAATCCAATTACGAAAGTCCTAACTAAATCTAGTATTGAAAAAATATTCTTGCAAGCCCTTCTTGCTGTTGTTGGGCTCCGGGTGGTAATTGAGGTAAGCACAGGTGCTGCTCATTATGGGCCATTGTGCACCATCTGAATTCTGGGAACTGAGGAATTCAGAGGATTTCAGCTCTGTTTGTGCGAATAACAAACGGGCGTGATTCAGAGGTTGTTTGTACAAGCTTGCACATCGCTCTTCTGGGACTTCTAAGACACCTGCTTACCCTTTTGAAGCCAAAGCAGTATCATTTATGTTCTGGCTATTCTTCCTACAATGATTTTTGCAGAAACAACATGCTTCTCTACCCCTCTTCCTTCAGGCTGCTATCAATGGTGGAAGTAAGAACAAAAGAAAACAAGGGTGAACCAATTATCTCGTGGGGACAAGAAGTGTTGGAGAAGCTGGTTTTAGGCTTGATGAGATTCAGGCAAGGAAAACCTTGTAAGAACTGAAGGAACTGCTTCTCGTACTTAGCATCATTCCCTCTCTCAACCATTTTCCTGTGGTAGGCTGTTAAGCATATATTATAATTTATTTTTTCTCCTAACACCAATCCGTCTTCTCTCATTGGGGCTTGGCCACGTATTTATCTTGCTAATGGCTCCTCCATTGTTTTCCATGGAAGACATGAAGAGATGCATGCCCCTTGCATCCTGCTATGTGAGTGTAAATGAAAAACTGCTGACAGTCTTCTTAGTGGATCCCATAGGTGCTTGCAGCCATATGGCAGCATGTACGTGGGTCCTGGCTCTTCAAGGGATCACAGACTCTCACCTCTGCATATTTCAAAATGTGCTGTCTCAACTCTGTGTTTCTGCTGACAGTGATTATTTACTTTGCACTTCTATTTGTTGATGTATTGCTAGTACTTATCAGCAGAAATGTTATCAAAACATCTGGCGATGGAGAGTGTATGTGAAGAGCAGGAGGCCAGGCAGCCCAAAAGAAGGAAACATGGAGGAAAGTCCTTGCAGTCTGTGTTAACTAAAAGGTACTTTAAAAAAAATATTTTTAATTTTTCTTTCTGACACTGACTGCAGTGCAACTAAAACTGCCACAGTTCAAGTGTTTATGGGAATATACCAAGCTGATGAGAGATGCTATCAGACAATGCCTTGCAGAAGTCAGCAGGCACGGGAGCTCTTAGAGCAGCTAAAAGATTCAGATAGAATTCAACATCTGCAATTTGATCTTTCATAGCTTGCATCAAAAACAATTAGATGATTAATCTTCCAATTAATCCCTGTCAAAAGGCATATGCAATGACAACAGCAGATCTTAGTGCAACCTGAAAGCCAAGCTAAGACTCGGGAAGAGGAAACAAGCCCATAAAACAAACTAACAAGTAAAAAAATGCAACCACTTTCCTGAACTCCAGGAAAAACAGGCCTACAAGAAGGAAGGCTTGGGATTTCAGTAGACTGCAGGTCTGAGGGTTTTCATTACAGTAGAAAATGGCTGGAAACACTGGAGAAAAGTATATTTGCACAGGATAAGCCTACAGACTTCTATAGGGTGTTAAGTTGGCAAGGAGGGACAAAGTGACATCCTAGTCACAACATCTGACTTCAGTGATGAACGGCAGTGTCCTCCCTCAGGCAGGGAACCAGAAGGGATCTGAGCAGAAGTGGGTATTTCCTTCCAAGTGTGGGACCAATTAGTTACACATTGGAAAACGAAAAGTAAAATGAGAAAGAAAAGGAAAAGATAAAAAGGCAAAGGGAAAAAAGAAAAAAGTGAAGGAGAAGGCAAAGGAAAAAGCCCCAAACCACTTCAGGAACTTAAGGAGAAGGCAATATTATCATAGTGGATTACATGTTGAATGAAGTTCAATAGCAAAACAACACAAGCAAGGATGAGAAACAAAAGGAGTTTTGTTGGGGAAGGTGGAAACCAAAACTACACCCAGGCTTTCAAGTTCCAAGTCTAACACAGAGCTGAACTCCAAGAGCAACACAAAGCTACAGAGGCTGTACACAAGTACTGTTTTGCACTGGGAGTGTTTCATGTTTTAATATACTGGTGTCAGTTATTTGGGGCTTAGGCTTTCTTAGTAGTGATCATAAATGAGGCTTATTTATATTCTGCAACTTGTAAGCAAACAGTAAACAAAATGCCTGGAAAAGGCTTCAAGTCTCTAGGACTAGGTAACACTATTCCGCCAAGCAAAAGCTCTAGAAATACTTAGGCCTCAGATTCCTGCTAGGGCAACTTAACAGATCACTCTTGTCACTCCTTATACCTGCTGAAGACCCTCCCTCCTCTGCAAAGTTTAATTCACTGAACATCTTCTCAACACGATCAGAGAGTGCAAAGCCCCTACCATCCCAATCTTTGTCAGCATAGCTTCATATGTTTCTTTGCAAAGCACAGCCAAGACCACTGCATGATGGTGAGAAGTTATTCAGATGTGGGATCTGATACAAGGCTCAAGATGCTCAGAGATAATGGGAAGAGGGTGACACTAGCAGCAACACAGGCAGACATTTAGAGAGATTATAATTACTTAAGTAGCAATTTGCTTGGGACACCAAGATTGACATCCTTAACTCAAACTCTTACAAGAAAGCAATGAAATCTTTAATGCCTGCAAGTGGCCAGGACCTTTACTTTGTACCAAATATGAAGCAGCAACTCTTACAGCACAGTGGCCCCTCACACAAGATAAAGTCACTGTTTCAAAGGTGCTGTGGGGAAAACAGCCACCTAGTCCACCTCCATACCACTTTCTACAGCACCCAAGTGACCCAGAGAGTCTTTCCAAGCACTGTCATGGCCCAGCTATACCCAGCTTCAGAAGAAGGCTGGAGGAGAATGGCACAAGCGGGCATGGCTGGGGGCCAACAGAGCATTTAGCTGTCATTATTGCTACAGTAGATTCATATGTACTGCAAAGTAGGCTTAATGAGAGAATGTTAATTGATATCCATTCACAAGAGCATAAGGGAGCTTTAACAGTGACCAATCACAGGCCTAACGGGGTTTAACACTTCAATGCGCTATGGGATCAGGGAAAGTTACAGACATGATAATGCCTAATAAATCCAATAAAAATGGAGATCAACCAAAGTAAGTTCCTGCATGTCAGATATTAAATATGACTAATGTTGTTTGACAGTGTTCCACAGAAGGTGCACTGGAGTCTCACTTCTTCCTTATCATTATCACAGAAAGAGAAAGGTAAAGCACTGCAGGAATATAAATAATTTGAAAAGCCTCATAGACAATATTCTACTGTGTGCCTCATTTGCACTTAAAAAACCCTGCCCTACAGACCTTATGTACTTTTAAGATTCATCTGAAAGATACATGAAGAAGTCTTCCAGTCAAAAATGTACATATTTAATGGAATTAGATCTCTAGGCAAGAAAATGTCAGAAGAAAAGGAGAAATATTAAAGTGAATGCAGGGTGCTCCTTTCTAGTGCTTTCCTGCTTTGATAAATATCTTCTGGGATGTCATTTACTAGAAAGTCATGATTTAACAAAAAGAAAAACTGCAGTATAAAATCTACTCTCTTTATTGCTGAAGTAAGTTGCTATTTTCATATTTTCCCTCTGTATTCTGCTTTTGTCAGCCAGAGGCCTTGATATTTGCTTTTATATCATCCCCATTGAAAATG
Source organism: Bucco capensis (assembly GCA_013396975.1). Classification (NCBI taxonomy): domain Eukaryota; kingdom Metazoa; phylum Chordata; class Aves; order Piciformes; family Bucconidae; genus Bucco; species Bucco capensis. The sequence goes on from VWZO01015147.1 coordinate 728,051, forward strand.
CAGTGATTATTGTGAAATATTCAATTGCAGAGCTCTTCTGATTACATGGCAAGGGGAGATCATAGGAATCTGTACTGCCATAGCCCTTTCTCTGCCTTCCAGTCTCATGTGAGGGCAATCAAACTATAAAAAAAAAAAAAAGTAGAAGACCCTGATTGTAGTGTTCAGTAATCACCCTGGGCCCATGGGCTTGAAAGAAACCTTCTTTATTCAGTCATGTCATCTCTATCTGCCTCTGCTGAACAGCAGCTGAGCATCTGCAGTGCTTTTTACCCCTCCACTGCTGGCAAAGCTAAATCACCCAAAGGCACTGCCCCAAGCACAAGTCTGTAGGGGCCCATGGCCTGATCCTGTCTTGCAGTCAGCTAGAGTTACTGCAATCTATTAGAACTTCTTTGGAGGGTTTGGTGCTCCAAAGGTTGTACCACAGATCTTGTCCCCAGCAGGACTTGAGAAGTGCAATCCTAATTAGCTCTTCTATGGAAAACCTATAAGAGTTATTAGAAATTGTTCCCCAGGATAACCTGAGAAAAACGAATTCTCATTAAAACTGGCATTACTACCTCTGAGAAAATCTCAAACTTCCCTCAAAATACATTTATATTAGATACTTTGTGTTAATTTCATCCACATTGAAATATTTTTTTTCATTAAATTGACTTAAAATGTTTTAGGTAATCAGTGAAATCCAGAATGCAGACTCTGGTGAGAGCTTTAAGTTGGCTGCAGCCTGTCTGAGGGATGTCTTATGCAGTACAATGCAAAACCAATGGAAACTTTTGATCAATTTAATAAAAGTATATTGTTTCCAAGACCGTCAAAATATTTTACTTGGTTGGAGATATTTAGCAAGCACTTAACAGAGCTGAATTCATATGTTTCTGTTTCTTTTCTGTAAAAATTGTCAGGTTTTCAAACTACACTAGAATTTTCCTCATTCTTATGCACTACCAACAGCTACCTGTTGTTGTTTTTTTTCACATACCTTCACATAAAGACCAAGAACAATCTGCTAACACTTTCCAGACTTTTCTCTACACCTAGATTTTGCAGTGATGTAACTATTAGAGCAATTTTCTTCTGCATGCTGGTGTGCCACTTAGGATGTATATATTACACATATATTAGAACACTTAATGCACTTATTCTGTATATAAAGTGTTCAACAAAATGTCTTATTCCAAACTTTCTGTGCATTTCCCACAACAATTCAGCAAAACCCAAGCAAAAATTTTAGTACTTGTTGTTTCTATAAGGATTTTTAAGATGTCAATATCTTGGCACAAAGGCTGGAAGTTCTGAATCGTCTCACCAATACTACAGTGATTTAGGAGAAATAAAAGGCAAGCATGGCAAATTAGGGTTCTTATTCCAAGTCCTGCTTTCAGGCCACTAGACTAGAATTTACAAGTGCAGTTTCTCCTCTCAATGCAGAACACTTAAGTAAAAGGACAGGGATATCCAGGATAACATTTATATCTTGTTAAATGCTTACACATGCTCCTGTCTAACTCTCCTGTGCACATCTTCCATATTGATAGTTTTGTGAGAGATTCACTTTCCACAGAATAGGGGGAATTTACCCTATAAAGGCCCACACTATCTCCTTGAGAGATGTTCCCTCCTTTCTGGCTGTACTGACTGTTTGGGTAACAGATGTTGATCCTTGAAGCATCCCTGTCATCATCTGCATCATCCCACACTGCACTGAACAGCATCGTTTGCATCTCAGAGCAAACTAGTTTCAGGCTATTCACAACCCAGCCAGACACTTCTGTAGCAGTTATGCTCACTTCACATTTTAAAGGCATTTTTAAACGCTGGTTGGAGAGTTGCATTCTGCAAACTGAGAGGTGTGAAGGTCCCTCTGTAGCTGCCTGGGCCACACGATGCGCGTAGGCATGCGTTCAGCCACATTTGCTCGCTTCCACATAGAACTTGACTACAACTGCACATCGTGGAGGAACTGATCCAGCTCACATTAACTTGACTGACAGTTGGAGCTGATCCTAAACCATATCCCCAAAGAGCTGCTACTCTGAAGTACAAAAAAATAATTGAAAAAACCCACCAAACTTTTCCAACTTCCTAGGGAAGCATCATACTCTTCTTCCTTCTTTCAGTTCAGTTTTACTGGAAGTATTCATAGCTTTATCAGGAGATCTCCCAAAATCCTTTTGGTGGCTGTAAAGTGGCTGAACTTTTATTTCTAAACATGAGCAAGATCTGCATGTCACTGACACATTGCCTTAGGCCCATTTCTCATTGCAGACACTGACTTTCAAAGCAAATGTTAGTAATAAGAAGTCTATTTTGACTGGAAGTCCTAACACTGAGTTAGAAAGAAACATTTCTTTTTTTAATGTAGTAGATACTTCCTTCACTAAAGCTGAATTGTTCTGGATTTACACCAGTATGACTCCTGGCTCTACATGGAGAGTCTAATGCCTATGTAAGACAAGCCTTTATTTACATTCCATTAAATAAGTAGGATATAAAAGAAAAATAAAAATATTTCATCTTGAGAACTAGCTCATTTGCCCCAAAGCAACAAACTGCCTGTCTTCTCTCTGTGTCTCACACCTCATGGCTTCAGCTGTTAGCCCCTCTTCTCATCCTGTCAGCTTTCTCTATTTCTGCAATGCTTTGGAGCTGGGGTAACTCCAAAGAAATCAATAGAGTTATGCCAGAAGAGGTTTTGATTCATGGAACAAACCCTTCATTGGTATAAAATGATGCTGACCTAATGAAGTAAGTGGAGATATGCTGCCTTACACTAGGTCTGTAATGCCAGACTGGCTATCAGTGGCATCTGTGTCCCTTTGCTTCCAGCCTACAGATGAGTTTAAGTTGCTAGCAGTATTTGCTGCAGTTATTAAGCACTGTGAACTTCTCTGACATGCTGTTTAGCCTGGCCAGCCCACTAGCTGCAGCACTACACTGACCTTGTTCCTGATGTGGCTAACAGAAACCAACAGCCCTGTGCTAGGAGAGTGCTCTGGCTACCCACAAATCAGGACAAAGGATTTTCTAGTGGCATGTAATAATTAAGATTTCTCTTTTTTCCCAGCCTGCAACAAGGGACACTGCAAGAAGTGGTAGAGATGATGCACACTAGCCTCCTGCTCATTAACACTCACTTGGGGAAAGAGATAATTTGCCTTTGTCTTTCTGAGCCATGTTGTGAAATTTATTTCAGCAGCATCAGTCACATAAGATGATAAAAATGGTGCAAATCATGCAAAGGAAAAGAAGCTGGCTTAGCATCATTTGAGTTTATATGATGAATAAGGTTACTAATTAATTAGTAAAGTGCTATTTGTAATTGTCCCTCTCTGATAAATGGATTAGAACAGATGTTTTAATGTGCATTTTTTCTCATTGTTTCAGACAGAAGAATATGTGCAAGACTGAAAAAAAAAAAAAGGGTGATCCAGAAATCAGGCTCTGGGAGATAAATGGAGGGTTATGCAAGACAAAAAAATGCCACACACACTTCCTGGAACAGAAATTGCCTGAAGAGCCCAATAACTTTCCCAATATGTGCAGTAAATGATGACATGAATGAAATGCATTGTTCATAAATGTAGATAAATAATGCCTAATCACTTCAAGCACTCATTTAGTGCTCCACAGCCAAGCATTTGAGCTGCTGAGGAGTGAACAGTAGTAGCTTAGGAAATCAGAACAACAACTCAGGGCTAGCCTGATGCTGGGGCAATGGCATGTCCCACTGTAGAGCTGTTGGAGGCCTGTTCTGCTTCACGCCTGGTACCCCAGGATCCCCAGCATGACAGCAACTGAATGTGCAGGAAGAGGGGACTCTTTGCCAATAGTACACAAAGGCAGCAAAAACCTGTTGTGCTGCCACTACTGGATAGCCATGTGGGCCTACCAGAGCTGGCTAGCTAGGCTTCCTTGCCATGGGCCAGGGTTAGCCATCTAGAAGGCAGCAGAAAAAAATGCAACCTGCATGTTTTCACATGTGAGCTCTTGAGCACAACCATCACTTAAAGATACTGCAATTTGAACCTGATCCTGAATAAATGAATAACCCTGCATCAATCTCCCAGATCTTGGAGAGATGCATGAGAGTCAAGGCTGTGTCCCAGTCCATAAACTGTGGAGAGCATCCCCAGCCGTGAGAGTTAATACATACACAGTCCTCTTGCTCTCCCAAAAGTCTGGCTGCCTTCCTTGCCATGGGCTTTCACCTCATCACAGCAGCAAGCAAAACAGGAAGGCTCCCACCGCATCCCAATGCTTTAGCCCTCCAACTCCTGGCTCCACAACTCAACACTGAGACGTTTCCCAGTGACACAGCACATGGGTGTCACCAAAGAGTAAACAGCATCAGGCCCATAATCATCAGTGCACTGCAATCTGAACACAATTCTGCAGTATCCATTCTTCTAATGGTATTAAAGGAGGCAGAATGACTTTTCATTTGTCCAAAGTAATCTGATTGAGTGCTACACAGCTGAAATGTCATTTCCTGTGTCTTTATTAAAGCAGTGCCACTCTCCAAGAGAAATGTTAGTAGAAGAATAAACAGAAACTAGTTTTATTCTCTAGATATTTCTAAAAAAGGAAGCAAAGAAGGTAGACTGGCTCCATATTAGCTTCTAATAACCATGAATCACAAAGATTAAAAAAAAATAAAATAAATAAAGACTTGTAACTGCAACCTAATTAAGTTTCGAGCCACGGGACAGATTTGTTTAAAATTGACTTCAGCCACTCTATTTAGCCAGGACACTTGTTAGCCCTTACAGAAGAGCAAAGATTACATATTAATTCAAAGAGCATATACAAGACACTTGTAGAATTGAATAGGTGTAACAAAATGAATTGATATATATATTTATGGTGGGGCTAGTTTGGCTTTGTGACACGACTTCCTCCAGAATGCTTTGCTCCTATGATCCTAGACTGGGACACAATCATCTTTTAAGAACTATGTAATTATGTGATACAAAATGTTTGAAACAGGCTGGCATGCTTAGATGGCATTTGCTCACAGAAACATTCATTTAAATGCTTTCATTAGCTCCTTTAACGAGCAAAAAGAGAAAGTATCAAAACTTCACTGACATAATATTGTGAGAATACAGGAAGGTAAGCCTCAAAAGATGCTCAGATTATTACTGACAAGTGCCACTGCTTGACACCACCTCCCTCAGTAGTAAACAAACTACAGAAGTGCTAATTGCTTTGAAGTTAATGAAGACTATATTGCCTTTCAATAATTGCTAGTTGTTTCACTACTATGACTATAGCTTTGTCTTTCTAGTTGAGCAATGTAAGATGGCAGAAGTTCCACCTTTTACAAGTTTTAAATCCCTGTGGAATTGACAGAAAAAGCTGTAACCACAAATTGGTTTGCAATTTTCCTCTTTCTTCCCAGCAAGCTCTATATGGTTATATTATGAACCTTGCTTCAAACAAACTGCTTCTGACTTTTATGATCCTTTTGTGATCTAAATGGCTATCTCATAAGATATTCCACTGCAGCTTCTTTTTCAATTGCTTTTACTGTGAAATGGCATTCTGGAGATTTCTGGGGACCATTTCACACTCTTATGGTATTGATTTGCTAAACCTGATGATAGGTTTATATTTAAGATGCAGTCCAGTATATGAACAAAGTGTAAAGCTTATGAAGAACAGATTCAGGACTTTCAATAACCCCCATCTTCTTGATGAGCTCTGCCTCTTTAAAGAAGGTTAGGGTTTTACACTGAATTTTTGAGTTCAGGTTGTTATATGGACTGTGTTTCTAATTGTCTTGGAATGTTTCCATTACACTGAATTATGGACACAGAAAAAATGTGGAGAAGATGACTGCTAGTAACTTGTAACTCTTCCCACCATAAGGTCACAGCAAATACACAAGGGCACTTGGGAACCTAAATGGAAAAATGGATGTGAGATTGTTCCCCGAGTTCTCACTTGCCAGGATGGCAGAGGATAGATTTTCTCCTGGGTACACTAGAAAGCTGACAACAAAACTAACTACTTCAGGCTTCAGTGTTGGAGCTAAGCACTTTTCTTTAAATGACTGATCTTTGTACAATGGTTATGGACCAAGAAAAAAATCTTTGATGGAGTTACCACATAAAAATAAGTGAGAAATGCTTTTATGCAGAGAATGACACTTATATTCTATTGGGCCAAACCATAATAAACCCATGGCTTGGTCTTTACTCTGGCAGGTATCGTAATACTTAAGATATGGAGCCAGATAACTCAGCTGAAGCAGAACAAAACAACCAGGTATGCAGAAATGCAGTGAGGAACATCCAAAGATCAGAGCAATGACCTGACAGAGCTTGGGAGATGAGTTCCAGGACATTTTGTTTAGAAGACAGAGCAAAACAAATGCTGTAAATATGAACAGCATTGCCTGTCTGTCCATCTTCATACAGATCTATATAAAGGGAGACCTATACACCTGGATACACTGGAGAAAGCAGCATACAGTGTTTCTGTCAAACATCTAAACCTTTCTTTTGCACCTCTGATCTTTTTTTCACCAGATTAACATTCATAGTGCACTGAGATTTATTTTTTAATGTATTTTTCCCCCAACAGTTTTTACTATCTTTTTAATACAAAGCACCTTGGGCTTCTTGTAGTCAAAGATATCTTTGTCCTGTGCACATGCAGGTTATGTACACAAGCACAGCACTGCAGAAGGCACATTTCAGAACAGTCATTAAGGTACTGGATCCTCTGGGTCAGCTGAGAATAAACTCAAAGTAGAGTTGGCAAGAATCACTCTGTGATTTCCTCTGTGAAATATTTCAACAAGGTCTTTAAAGACTCAACCAAACATTCTCAAAGCAAATTAAGCAGATGACATTATCCTTCCCTCTTGACTTCATGCCCTGAAACATTGCATGGAGACACTGCCAGGGTCAGATTCACAGCTTCAGTGAAGCTACAGCGAAATCAGTGCTTGTCAGCAGAATAAGAATAAACAACACTCTATGAAGGAGGGACTTAACAGCCTGGTTTTGAGAATACCACTTTACAAAGCAGCATACTATCTGTAACATTAGAAAAGCCATTTGGACTACCAACCTGCAAACCTTGTTCAACATAATTGACGTATAAGAGTCTCTTTCTTCTTAATGCCTCTGTCTGGATACACTGGTTGTCCCTCTTATTTTAGAGACTCATACTCCAATTATGCTTCTTAAAATAACTAAATACAGAGCATAAAAAGTTTACCTTTATTATTAAAAAAAGTTCTGCAAATAGATCAAGAGGAGATTGAACACTCCAAAACATACAATCTTATTTTCTATGGCTATTCTAGATAAACATTTGCAATACACAGGCTACTTTTCAATGTTGGTATCAATATCAAAAGACTGGAAAATCTTAAAACACTGTAAGACCATCTGTGCATGCTAGCAACTGCCAAATTTGCAACTGTGGTTTCTTCCCTGCTAATTCCATATTTTTTCAGATAGATTAATGGGCACCATTTATCCAGAATAAATAAATGTGGAAGGCCTGCCTTCCCCCTTCACTGCGCCTCATCATTTTACTGATTTCCACCAGACCACTGAGCACATTAATGCAAGTAAGCCACTGTCTGCATCCAGAAATTAGCACATTTGGAAGAGGAGGAATGCCTGGCACTGCCAGTTTCTTTACAGACTGGAAGTCCTTGTAGTTAAAAAGAAATAGACTACTCCAGACTACAAACACCACAGATAAACTGCAATTGAAGGATTTTTCTTTCCTTTCCCTGACTTAAACGTAATCTATGTGCAGAAAAGAACAGATATTTTATACATACTACTCCTATTGCACGATGTGCATTTGTCTTGTTATTTCTTTTGGGAGGCATCTCAGACACATACATTTAGATTTCTAGCTTGCTAATTTATGCTAGCTAGTGTAAAATTACAGGGTTGAGAATACAGTTGCAGAATCAAACCTTTAGATGTGCTTTGAAGGAAAATTTTCTACTATATGCAGTAAGACTTCCACAATCCACAATTTGCTAATCTTTTCACTTAGCAATTTGCATTCCTGCATGCACACACAGACATTCACAAACATACATAGTTCACAGGTTTAAAAAGACTTATTTTCATGAGTTCTCATAATATTCAGATTACACTGATTTCTATAAAATGTATTCCTGTAGCTGTGCTACCACACATCTAACAGTGTGTTTAATCTACAAAAGTCTAACTACATATATCTAAACCATTATCTGCCACTTGGATGATTTCACTGTGTGTTCATGGGGTGCTAATTGCAAACTCAGAGTGCAAATAATCCATAATCTTGTTAAACACATTTCTTTAAGAGGAATAGATATGCTTTTGCTGTGTGTCTGCTGTCCCCAGTCATAGTAGCTCCAGGTTTTGCTAAGAGGTATAAGCTGATAAAGTCTCTTGCTGACATATCTTATCCTGAATGACATTATCACGGCACGTTATATCTAAAAAAGATTAAATAAATAAATTCTAAGGACTGGGCATCCCATTGGCAAGACACGAGCACGCCACATGCCAAGAGCAGGATCTGTAGGAGCAAGGCAGAGGCTTGCTGCTGTGCAGGCTCTGACAGTGATGTCTGTTGAAATTCTTTGCTATTTTCTTAAGAGTGTCTGTCGTTTCTCCTTCCTTATAAATACACATCAGTTTAAAAACAAAGCTTGGAAACTCCTCCAAGTGAAGAAAAGTGAGGAGCAGCACTAACTCCCTAATCCCAAGAGACAGAGGAAGAAGACAGAGAAGCACAGCTTCACCTTCAGCCCAAAAACATAGCAGATGACACAATTTGGTTATATTTTCTACTAAGCAGCCTCCCACTACTTGTGTTTCTAGTGAGCTAAACCAGCAATCAGAAGAAATTACTATAAAAATCAAGTGAAAAATGCAATCTACTCCCCAAGATGCTTTTCTAGATCTTACTCATTTTTTGACACACAGACAAGAAGAGGACTTTTTTCCTTTTTCTCCATTGCTTGAAACATTCTGTGCTAGATTGATGTCCAATTTGCTTAATATTTGCATATATAAAATGATTGGGTTTGATGCAATTTCTTTATATTTACAGCAGCAAGCTTAATCATACATATCCATAAATTCATGAGAATATTAAATAGGAACTTTAATTATTACTTAAGTAATAAACTCTGAGATCACTTAAGTGAAAGCTTAATGGGGCTTAGAGGAACTTAAGCAGATGATGAAGTATTTTCTAAAACAGGGTTATTTCCTGAAGACCATTTCTGGCTTTTACAACCCTGACTGGGTTCTAAACTGACAAGCACCAAGTTATAACATTTAAGAAGAAGTTGAAGAAATAAGATATTCACAGCTTTAGAAACACACTGACTGCATCTGGATCTTCATGCACATAGTGGCAATGTCATCATTTTGAAGGGAACTGGTTATTCAGTTCAATATATCTAGGGCTAGGAAGAAGAAGGAAAAAACCCAACAACCCAGAAGGCAGTTAAAAAATTAAAATCTGTTAAAAAAAAAAAAAAAGACCATGGAACTCCTCAGTTATAGCTTATCCAAGATTTTATGGAGGGAAAAAAGCTTCACTCCTTTGAGCCAATACTGTTTACAGTTGCTGCAATGAAAATTCTAATTTTGGGCTCTAATGAACACAAAACGATCCATAGTCAACCTTGGCAAAACTTATAATGACTGTGTAATTGAAGTGACTTAGTCACATTAAAAAAATAGTTCAAAAAATTGTAGGGAACTGCCAAGAAATAAAACTATGGGATGGGCAGTCTTGGATATGAGATACAGGCAGCCATATCAGCTTTGCTGCTGGTGAATGTTGGGCTGATAAAGCTGTGAGACGTTTGTTTGCACTTGCACTCCTTACAGCATATTAAGGCTAATTGTGAATTAAAGCAAATGCTTTGTTGTGAATGTGTGACCCAGAAATTACTATTTAAAACCACTGCTTGAGCTGGTAATGTGATCTGGCACAATCCATATGCATGGGAGGGGCTACGTGCTAAACTGTCAGGTGAATCTCAATGTACAGGTTTTGTGACTTATCTGGACTTTCAGAGAGTTCCTCCAGTTTGGAAATCCTATGGAGAAGGGGCAACAAAGAGAGATTTGAGGTCACAGCCCATTGGGGAAGATAAGGCTTCAAGCACTGGCATGGGTAGAATATTCTCCAAGACACCAGATTTCTTCAGAAATATCCCTGACAGAAGTGGCAGACACTTGATTTGAAGGCTTATGCTTACCGTGATGCATGTTCTGGGCTGTTAACTCCCTTCCCTATACCCTGACCTCCAGGAAAGCAAGTTTTCCAGTGGGCAAAGGACTTGGCTGACTCAAAGGAGCAGTTCTATGCCAGTGAAGCACATTAGTATTTAACAGCTAAAGTGTTGAAATACAGAGAAATCAATTAATATCTGAAGTCCAAACTCTGTTCTGACATAACTCCACTTACACATAACTTGGCTTTAAATACCACAGTTCCAGTTTCAAATATGACTGAATAAATATTTTCCTCTTTGCTTAGCACAACAATGACTTCAACAAGCACCTGGGGTAAGTCCTGGAAAGAACGCTAATACCATCCTCAAATGCAATACTTAAGTTTTTCTTCCTGACTATTCCTGAATGATCTGGTGTTTGGGCACCTAAGTGTCTTTAGGAGAAATAAATAATCTCTCCCTGTTTTTCACAGTAGTAACAATTTTTCCAGAGATTTTTCAGAAGACTTTTTACAGAGTTTCAGTTGAAAGACAAACCTGATTCGACATGAAGTTCCATTACAAAGAAACTGTTACATATGATGACACTGGTTATTGAAAATTGAAATGGAGAGGAAGTTAACACCAACTTGTATGAAATTCTGCTGTCTTTGAATGACACAGGGAACTCAATATATCTAATCATCAAAGTGATGTCCATTGGGAACCAAACTACAGTTGTATTGCAGAAGGTTGTACTTGATTGCTAGACCCAAAAGTGCTAAGCCATATGCCACTTATTTCTGTGTCTAAATAGCTTACTATGATTGATACTTAGGATGCCTCTCCTCTTCACAGTGAAACAATCATGAAGACAACAGGAATTAGGAAACCGAGCACATAGCTTATTCTTCACAGTCCTACAGTTCTAATTTTTAACCCTGTCAGTTCCTGGAACTTAAAGTAATTTGTTCTTTAATAAATTCAGCCCATACTCTTTTTTTTCCCCCCCTGACATAACATTAGCTTTTGCACAGACCCTAGGTTGCAAGCTGCATTCAGGATTTTTTTCTCTGTCTGCTGTAGATGTGTGGCCAGATAAGCCTGATAAGAGCTTGGTGTTGGCCTTGAGTGTAAACATTTTTCCTGCTTTCTTTAGAAAGATTTTTTCCAGCGTCCTTGTGCCAATCTCCTTGATTTTTCTTCCTCGCTCATCTGTCTTTCTGAATCAGCCTTTTCCCTGTGCTCCTCCAGCCTCCTCACACTCAAAGTCACTCCAAGGTCAGTGGAGGGCCCTCCCTATGTGGGTGCTCCACGTGTCCCTCCTCCCAGCTGGAGGCAAAACGCGCTCTGTTTACAATATGCTCAGTTTCCACTTGACAAGGCCTGGAAGACTCTACATGTATCTGAACTTAGGTCCCCTAGTTACAGAGAGCACAGCACTGTCAAGATATGGTCCACTTCTACAATTACAGAGCCAGCAAACTGGCAGGGCCTGATGGATGAGCTGATACTTGAACATACATTACATGTGTAATGTAAGAGCCACACGACTCGACACAGCCTTGATACACAACACAAAACAAAAATCAGCTGCGACACTACGAGCCCCCCCTGCTCCAACTATGTTAATTTCTTCTTTCATCCATGATCTTTGCAAGTCACATAGCATTATGGTAAAGTGTGCTGCACTTCAAGGAATATCTGCAGCTTCCCTGCCACTATTAATAAAAATATTTAATGCTCTTGTTAGGAGGTGCAATTTGATTACTGAACTGTTATCCAACAAATCCTGAAAACAATTCAAAGTAAATTTCCCTAATATGTCTATTTTTTTATCCTGCCAGAAGGGTTGCTAATGAATTTGCTGCTTGAATGCACAGACAGATTGGGAACTATAACTGTGCTGGCCTGGGCAACATGGCACTGGCACCAAAAACCTATTTGTACCCATGCAAAGTTCTCTCTAGAGTATGTTTCTCATCCAGAGGTGATTTTCCAATAAAATCAGCCTCGATTATTGCAAGCGCAGGAGCAATCCCTGAGGGAGTATATCAGGCAATTCAATACTAGGAAATGTTGTACTAGGCAAAATTAACCTTGTAGCAGTGTTATTTCCTGAAACATTATCTAGCTTTTGCCTTTCTTTCGTATTCATCGATCCTAAATGACTAGATTTTTTTTCCACTTCTCTCACTTAGCACAAGATCATTATTTTTTGTACTTGTATAAAAAAAAACCATAAATGCTTGAAAGACACCTGTGTTTCTTTTATTTCACTTAATCACCGCCAAGGTAAAGGACTATTTACTGTATGGTAGGCACTTTTGTTTTGGTATATAAAAGTTGATAGCAAGCAGGATCACCTTTATTCTGCCCTATTTTCATGGCTCCACAAGGCAGAGGAAACCTACTAGGCATATTAACATGAGGCTACAAGCCAGAAAGAGCAAAGACTTAATGAAACATATCCCCTCTCACATGAAGGGAAAAATCAGGAGAAATGCCAATGAAAGTAGTGGACTTTTGCAGTCCAAAAGAGATCAGACACAAGCCTACAGATTTCCAAGATAATGTTGTCATTCTCAGTTAAATCCCATTATCTCTTACCAGGCTTGCTAAGACAGGGCTCTTTATTTGGACAGTGTCTAGCACATGCTAGAATGTATAGAAGCCATATAGTCATACACATACACTAACACTACTTCCAGATTTGTTCTGTCATTTGTCTTCCAGCAGCAGAAACATGGCCTAACAGTGAAATTCAGGAGCCTGATATCTGAAGACTGGCACCTGTGCTGGATTCAGCCAGCAGTACTGAAAGCAGCAGAACAGGTACTCCCATGTCATTCTGGATCAGCCCTTTCCTTCAATTTTGCTAGCATTTGTTGCTTGGTTGCAAGATCTTAATTGCTCAGAAGCACATTTTTAAAGCATTAATTTAAAAAAGATCACAGGTAGCTAGAAAACAGCTGTTCCTTAATATACTGCCCAAAGCAAACACTTAGAATAAATTGTTTGAATAAATGTTATCTAACTTTATATTACAATAATAACCAGAAAGACAAATATAAACCCTAAAATGATCAAAACCACAGCATGAGTGAGGAGAGAAGAATGGGTACACCTTTGATCAACAGCACATACATGCTAAAATTGGCCTTCCAAAATACTAACCTTAACTACCTTTTTTTTCCTTCTGTCAAAAGAAGGAATCAGGCAAAAAAAGGTTTTGTTTGGCTCAAACTTTCACCTTTTCCCAACACACAATGAAGGTGTAAAAATGCTGTTTTGAAAAATAACAAAAATGACCCAGTTAATATGAAAAAAAAACAAACTTATTTTTGCCCAGCTGCAAGAGTCCTGGAAAATTTTCCACAAATGCACAATTAGCTTTGGTCAACTGGCATATACATGCCTCTGCAAATAAAAACACACCAAAGGGAAGGTTTCTCTAGCTGTCTGAAGTTCTGTGATGGCTACTGAGCAACATGCCCAGCTTGGCAGCTGAGCTGCATACCGCCAGCGGTGCTTGGTATTGACAGCGCGTGCTCAGATTTGTAAGAGATTAGATGAATGAGCTCTCAGAGTCTGTTCATCTCATTGTCTTGTAAGCAAACATTGTGCACTACACAGGACCTGTGGTAATTTAACCAGCTACTATAAATTACACAATCAAGTCGGAAGCATTTCACTATAAAAATGTATTACACCCATGTGAAAAATGGGTGGTCTCTCTAGGTACTATTGTGGTGGTAGCTAAAAGCCTTACTAGAGCACAAACTATTTTATATTTCAGGACTTAGCCAATGTGACTCATTTGTACAGTTTTAAGTCCAAACAAACTGCTAGTCAACTAAATTATAACTTATTACCACAGGCTACAGACTTCTAATACATTCTGCAGTTGGAATAGGACTGATTTACTGTTTTGGGCTCTGCCAGTAGTTATCATGCATAATTTCCCTAGAAATAAAAATAGCCCTACTGTGGTTATCCTTTGGACTGATAAAAATATATCTAACACGATGTGTCAGAGGAACAAATTCAAAAAATAAAGGTAAAATATTAAATAGACTTATTATTTTATGTCTGAAGTACTACATCTTCCAGCTGCCACGATGACTTTGGAACAAAGCAAAAGGTATTGCCAAAAGAAAAAAAGATCTAAAGGAGCAACTGAGCTATGATAAAACCACATGGGAACAGCTGAATTGTCAGAGCTTTGCAAGAGTCAAAATTTACATGAAGATCAGTATTTAGGGATTAATGCAATATAATCAAAAAGGATTTAATATGTGCATTTCTCTGCAAACAGTTTAAAGGCGGAAGGTCTATAATCCATTTCCAACACTAACCTTTAACTCGTAAGAGTAAAATAATCCTTTGCAACATTTTCTAGAGAGCACCTTCTGCTGAGGAAATGTAGCCTCTCTAAATTAACTCCCTGGAAACCAACAGTTGCATGTGCATCCTGGTTTTCAGAGAGATACTGCAGGTGCTGACCCTGCTGTGAGTACTGCATGTCTGTACAGGCTCTACCACATGGCCCAGCTTGCAGAATCAGTGCCATTCGGGGGGGTTGTAAATTTTTGGAGGGACTTTATTGCTGGTGCAATAAACTGATCCCATTGACTGGACTCTGCACCTGTGTAGATGCCTAAGTGGACAGACTAGGAGGATCACGGGCTAAAGAACATTGCTATAATTGCCTGTAAGCAGGCTTTTTCCTGGATTTCTGCTGGGGATTTGAGTGGTTTTGCATGCTAGACTTAAAGTATTAAAACATAAATATGAATGGATTTCTTTGAGAAATGAATATGGGCAGGCAGTTGAGGCACTATGTTGTAATGGATTTTTAGAACTAATTGAATTGGTGCTGGCTGATTTAGTAGCTTGCCAGAAATAGTCTGAGGAGAAACAGCAGGGAAGAAGGTTTAGAAGCAGAGACTAACAGGTGACAGTGTGAAAATTGCTTGGGAGTTTTACTGAGAGTGAGAGTTAGAGCAAGTTTGGGATTTTGTTTCTCTAAAAGTGGTTTAAATCCTTTAGCAAATGTCCTTTAAGTATACATACACAAATGCCCTTAGGTACGTATGGTTCATAGGTGCCTATGTGTACAGGTATGTACATACATCTACACATATGTAGATAGAGGCCTATATGGCCATCCTGCCATATAATTATCCATGAATGGAAGGCTTTTTAAACCTAGACATCACAAACTTTTTTTTTCATTTTTTTTTTTAAATACAGGACAGGAATTACCCTGCAGTGGGAGAACCAAGCATGCATACCAATAGCACATGGCAACTTTTGTACCTCTATTGGTCGTAAGTCCCTGATTTGAGTGGTTAAAAACAAACCAACCTTCAGACCTAGCACACTGCCCTGCACTTTTGCCAATGGGAGCAAAAGAATCTGTTTATGATGACTGCTATTACAGCATACATTAACTGACCCTCAGAGTCTGACCTGCTTGCCCTCAACGCTTAGTGAGTCAATAAGAAAATCCTCTAGCTCTGCATGACTTGCTCAGACCTCAGACCTTCCATGCAGAATAAGGTCTATTGAGGGAGGGAAAAACAAGGTGCCACTCCAGCTGGTAAAACAAAGATATTTTTAAAGTGCAGTCAGTAGAAACAGTCACTCCTATTCCATGTATAATCAAGGATGAAAAGGCCACGAAAAATACCACTGCGCTTTGCAAATGAGAGGTCAATTGAAATGTCAAGATATCAAATGTTAATGGATTGCATTTCCAGTGACGGTTGGGACCAAAAAAAACCTATACCAAGTCAAGTTAGATGCTCTTACGAGAAGATGATTTGTTTTATGGCATGAAAAGACAATAATCACCAGAAGTCCTTCTGGTTAACAAACTTGTGGCTGATGGAAAACAAATATATTTTGGAAATATAAAAAGCAGTGTGACTTTAACACACGCTATAATCCCCAAACATCTATCTGGAAGTAATTAACTCTACAGCAAATTTAAGCATATGCAGGTGTTCAGTGAAAATGCCATTGTTTTCTATTGAAGATTTTTCAAGGGACTGTAAAAGAAGAGAGTATGAAGGACACTCACAGAAGGCAATGTTTTCTTCCCTGAAGCAAGAAGTCAATTCCAATACTCTCACAGTTCTACAGCAGTTCATGGACTACGTGGACCACTCTTAAAATAATTCATTTTCCATTTAAAAAAACTAATATCTCTCTTACTACACTGTTGAAAAGAAAAGGGTGTTATATTTTTGGAAAAGTAACTGCACTAATTCCAACCCACAAAAAAAAAAAATCAATTCTGCAGACACAGAGACTTCTCAGCTATTTTCTGTGTGCTTATTTATTCTAATACTATGCCAGATGATACAACCAATACATAAAGATGAGTTCCTATGGATGTGTTATGTCTTGCAATACTATAAGCAACATGGAATTGAGACTAAGCCTTCTGAAAGAGTCAAATGCCACCTGCATCTACCTTGTCCATCAGGAAGTTCATACCAGTTAGTCTAAGCACCTACAGACATTTGGACATTAAGAAACCAGCTACTTGGCTTCCTTACTGAACTGCAGCAAGGAAACTTCCTTGGTTTTTTCCCCTCTGTAAGTGTTAAGTGCTAGAGGGATTTAACAGAACAAAAAAGAACAGCAAGCTTCCTCCTGACCATTAAACCAGTAACATTCATAAACTAAATGATGAAAAGTAAATAGAGCATTTCTACAGAAATCTTTGTCATGCTCCTAAACTAATACATTAAATAGCGACACTATTCAGCCCTGTTCAAGGACTCTTTTTTAAATGATAGTCTTTAAAAATAGAATGATTTCTGATTCCAGTTTTGGGACACAGGATCTGTGTCAGCACTATATAAACCCAAGGAAATCTTTAATACTAATGACAACTGTGAGTATTTTATATATATATATATTTATATACAGAAAGAAATATATATATTGTAACAGATGTCAAATGCAGTTAGTTTCAGCTCAACTTAGTGCATGGCTTTTAGCCAAAAGCAATTCACATTTGCAGAAGTGTACTATCACATATGTCTTAATAACAGAAATGTGTTTTTAAAAATGTATGTGATAAGTCACATATGGTAGAAGGAATCTGTACAGCTTTCAAGCCCTTATGACAATGGAAGCTACCAACTTTATTTTGCTTAGCTGAAGAACATTAAAATTCAAGTGAAATTCTCTTTGACATCTGAGAGCTACACAAGCGACGACTGAAAGCTAGACAAGCCTGAGCTGTGCTAAGTGTGGCTGTGACGCTTACATAAATGCAATCCAGATCTACTACTGCCATCTGAAAGACATAGGCTTTACTGTTGCCCTGAGAGTAATATTCTAGCATACAATTATAATTGTTTACAGGTACCTTAAATAGTTACATGGAACTGCAAAATACTAGGCAGATCATTCAGCTATTTTGTTATGCAGAGTGCAATTAATATGTACAATGGATTCCCTAGGGTACTAATAGAAGCTGCCACCATGAACATAGTCAAAGGGAAGTTAAATCAGTTGGGGGAAACATGACAGAGGGAAATATGCACATTTAGGTGAGTGAGACTCTGTCTGCCCTTCTTCCATTCCAAGATGTTACACTTACTCAAATCCCATAAAGGAATGATTTAACCTAAATCACCCTTTCTCCACACTCTCAAATCTTTCTGGTGGATTAATTGGGCATCAGTGTCACATACACACTGTTTAATGATGGCAAGGCTTAATATCTGTGTGGGAAAACTCAATTCAGTTGAGCCATTCCTGAGAATTTGACTCAGAATATTTTTAAAAAGTGAATGAATGATAAATTATTAATTTCGAGTTTTCCCAGGACACTCATCACCTTGCAACTCCTGGATCCTCTAGAATGTGAGGTGAAAACAGCTCATTTCACACACACTGTCAACAACCACCAGCTAACAATGGTTTTAATTCAGCTTGCACTGCATCTGAACTAGCCCTATAGGCAAAAAAGGTCTCTTGTCTTATTAGAAGTTTCATCTGCTATCAGGTCACTGCTGGATCCTGTTTCCAATTTTTATCAGATTGAATGAAAGAGTGTGATTTATGACTACCTTGCCTAATCACTCCAAGGAGTGTTCATACACATTTTGTGTTCACTTTATAAGGTGTAAATGACTACGCGATGGAAGCCAAGTGACAAGTAAAACTGTATTCTTTTGTTATGTGTGCTAAACCACTGATTTGTGGCTCCTGTCAGTGCATGCTCTTTCAGATGCAAACCCATGCCAGTCCAAAAGTCAGCATGATCAGTAAACTACTATAAAAATAAGAACATTTCCTCTGTCTGTAACAGGAATATACAGCTATTGAGACTTAGTTAAACTGCAATGATCACCTACCAAAGCTGAAAATGTGTTTTATTGGGACATAAGAGTCCATTAAGAGTGGAGTATTCATTATTTAAACAGAATCACTGATTGCTGGTAGCTTTAACTGAAAATGCCTTTTCTGAAAGAGCTGAGACATCTATACAGCAACTTTCTTAATTCAATGATATATGGTTGAGTGTTGCCGCTAGTGCCCTAAGATTTAAGAACTTCTCATAAAATGCCCTGGAAATTGCTCCCTAGTAGCTTGCTCATCCTTCACAGAGCCCTGCTGTAAAGAGCAGAAGCATACACATGTGTGTGGTGTGAGAGACACACACACAGAGTGAGAAAGAGCTCTTAATCAACAGGATGGCAAAGCCTTGATACATAGGTGCAAAATATTCCCATGTGTCTAGAAATCATTTGGCACATCCCTAGTTATTTCCCCCCTGTCAGACCTTCTCAAGGATTGCAATTAAAAATTATAATCTTTTTAGCATGTACAAACCTCCCCAAGGCTAGGAGCACTATGTGTTGAGTATGACTGTGATATTATTTGGCAGCTATTCATAGACAACACATTAATTTATGGAAACTGGATGAAACTTGGGGAGTGCAATCATTAGGGACATATGAGAAACTGAAAGCTTGCCTCAATGATACTAACCTTTTTATAACTATGATTAGGGGCAACTTGAATTCTGTTATCTCTTTCATCACCCCTCTTACTGCCCTAGCCTTTTTATTGATTGCAAACAAGAACTTTGCTAAACTTGCATTTTTGAATGGATATAAAAATAACTTACTTTACAGGAATGTTTCTCAATTTTGTCTTTTCAGCAGCCTGTAAACAGAAGAGGGGTGGGAGAAAACACAATTAACCAACACACCTAAGCTCAACCAAGCCACAAGCAAACACCAACATGCAGATGCTGTTCAGCCCATCACAACCAAGGCAGAGGGCTGCAGGACCCAGACCCTTTCAAAGAGAGAGAGAGCTACAGGTTTGAAATACTTCTGCCCCAGTCTGTGATACCAGCGTGGTTTGTTTATTTTTAAGGGCCATGAGTGTTTAGGAATCACTCATTCAGGGCAATTACTTCATTTCCCATTCTGAAGCCTGGTCCCTTTGTCACAAGCTCTCTGTTCAGATCTGGACAAGAACAACAGGACAAAATAAAAGGAAGAACGGACTCTGTTTCCAGAACAGTTTTTATTCACCAACAGCAGAAAAGGGCAAGGGATGACCACATGTTCAGATCAATTTCCTCTTGTGAAACCTTTGAGAAAACACACTCCAAATCATCTAAATGAGTAAATCTTTGGGCCTCTCGGCCTGCACCACCTCAGACATGGAGCCTGGTTCCAGTTTATTGCTGAACCCATTGATCTGTGTACAGTCCATTTATCATTCATGAAAAGAGCCAGTGATCTTCACAGTATATTAGAAGAAACAACTCAGATCATCTGTCAACGGCCCTCTTATTTCTGTTTCCCTCTCCACAGGGATTTCATCTCCTTCGATTCTTCTTGAATTAAAATGTTGCTAAGCAACACAGCTGGGGGCACTGATGGCAGAGCTGCACCACTCTATCACATTGGTTAAGCTGCTTGAGATTTTAGTGGAGATTTGGGGGTTTTTTTTAAAGCTTCTGTGGTATAATTATGTAATGTGAACCAACCTTGCATCCACTCCCTTTGATTTTTTTTTTGCTGTTGTTCAGAATAGGTAAACAATGTTTTAACACAAAAGGGCTTGAAATATCACCTTCAGATAAACTGGTGTTGCCTTATTTCAGAGAATTCCTCCTAGCATCTGCAGAACCAGACTAATGGATTTAAATGTGGGAAGCAGTCAGATGGTTAGTGAGATTACAAGCAGGGAGAGTGGCAAAAGGCAGAATTAAGACAACTGATCCATAAACCTATTACAGTAAGGAAAATTTTAGTGCTTAATTACCTTCAGAGATATTTTTATAAAGCCTACAAAAACAGAAGGGAAAGGTTTTGATGAGGAACTTTAACCTCTGCTATGCTGAGGGATGGGAATAAAATGGTTCCCACATAGGAACTGCTAATATTAGTGGTCCTGAAAAATGCTCAAATAAGCCCCTGAGGAATTAAATATTTTATGAAAACTGGCTAATTTTTGAAATCTCTGGGATCTGCACAACTGAGCTCCAAATTTTTTCCAGAATGAGTTTTCCTTGGGCTCTACAGTAGGGGAAGTTTTTCAAAATACCTGTTCATTTGGCACTTTTGCCTCCTATTATAGCAAAGATAAAAATGTGTTTAAATCCATGGAAATCCCTAGGACTGAATTTGAAATTTGGGAGAAAGAATTAGACCTTGTGAGAGCTGAGATGGGGAAACAGCAATCCTCTGGGCTGGCTCCCAGCATGCAAAGAAAAATGTGCCTCTCTTCAGTGATACTCTCCCAAATCTTCCTTTCTTAGCTGCCATGTGCAAATGCAGAGTCAGAAGCACATTATTAAGAAATCCTTGAGTAATAAACTACATGTAACAACACATGTGCTCCCTTTAAAATGGATTAAAATGCCACCAAAAATGATGTTTCAGTTTCTTAAGCCTCACACTAAATGCCAGGTTTCGACACCATCCTGCAGGGAACTTTAATTCTTTTTAAAGCTCATAAATAGCCTTCCACAACGGCAAAAGTTTTTTTGACTATACAGTTGGGTTTTTTTGCTTGACTTCTATATACCGAATAGCTGGACTATAGCAATTCTGAGTTCAAGGATGTGAAACCTGCATCTAAATCAGCTCCCTTCCCTTGAATTATTCAAAAATCACAACACAGAAACTGCTATCAAAATACAGATAAAGAAAACAGAAGAGTGAAGTCTCTAGGATGACAAGTAAATAATAATAATGCAGTCGATTCTAATACAAAGTAAGGCAGAAGATACTCTGGAGAGTGAAGGTGTGAGGTAAATTGTTTACATGAAAGATTAAAGAAGATGAAGATATTTCAGGGAGTGAGAACTGGCAATGTCAAAGTCATAGAATATTAAAGAGCAGACTCTAAACTGGATGTTCGATATTTGACTACTTAAGTTACATTGATGGCAACTCTTTACCCTGTGAGAAACATAGGAGCTTTAGGAAGAAAGAATTACAGCCCTATTTTCTTTGCCCATGAACATTCTAGCACATACCTTGCCTTAAACGTTTACATGGAGAATTTCCACATTTTTTTCCTTTTATTACTGGGAGAAGGCACTTTCCTAAGTCTTAAGAAAAGGCACACTCTGGAGGGACAGTGTACTTCACAGGCATGCTCACTCATACAAAATTCTAAGCAAATATTGCAAATGCTCAGGTTAACCTACATGCTAGTCTAGTTTACTGTTAGATTATGATACAACAGGTCATTTCCTATTACAAAAAGACTGAGTTTGACCCTGAATGGGACCAGCACAAAATACATGTCAAGGATTCAGTCTAAAAGAAATGCAGGATCTGGCCTTCTGCTTTTATTTGTCTTGTAGGTGTTGCTCATTCATTTTTCAAAGCATATTTGTTGCGATCATATGAGCATGCCCAGTGGCAGAAGATAAAGGAAGGCAAAATCAAAGTGACATTGAGTAACTCTACACATTAAGCTTTGATGCAGAAACATATTGTTTGAAAATACTTGGTGTGCAGCAGGTCTGTCAATTAGAGCTAATTATTTTTCTCTGATCAGGAAGAATGCAATCTTGTTTTAGGCAGGTTTCTTTGAAATGTACGTCTTTTATATAAATTCATTACAGGAAAAATACTTCTTCCAAATTACTTTTTTTTTTCTGGGCTGCTTAGCTATTGACTCAAATTGTCTGTGTTGAGTAGTTCTCTCTGCTTTGATAATTAACTTTTGATCATTACTGAATTTAGCAGCTCTAGTCAGATGTGTTCATAGCCATCCTCCTCAACTATCTCAGTGTTCATCGCCTTTAATCTTTGAACAAAATGATCTCATTGAGCTTCCATCAGCCTCGCTACTCAGTTAATAATTCCCGTTTCTCATCTTTATGACTGAGTTTGATTTGGTTTAGACTTGATGGAAGCTTTTGATTATTAATTTAAGCTATTTCAAAGACAAACATGTTTTAAGAGTTATTTTTTTTTTAATCTTATATTCCTAGGCCTTTACAAATAAGAAACTGGTTTTAACTCCACAACAATTTCTAAACTTTGTGTACTATCTAGAAACAGAGCAGGTAGAAGGTCCCTACACCATGATACTTATGGCCTGAGTGGGAGAGGATGCTGTGAAAGATTGGAATGAAATTGGACTGGGATAATATAATATACAATGGGTGTTAGAATTACATCATGGGACCTTTGTTAATTTTGAGATTGAAAACATGCATTAAAATAATTTAGGATGATTAGAAAATGGAAGCCAGAGTGAACTAGACAGTCATTCCACTTTAATTTGTAATTTCCTTCTGATTTTTTTTTTTCAATTATGGCCTTTCCATAATTGTGTCTCTGCTCTTTAAGACCTTATTTCAACAGCTGACTGTTGAGTAAGAAGGAAGATGATGAAGAATACATCTTGGAAAAAGTCCCTTGTATCCCTACTCATTTGCCTTTTATGCTGATT
This sequence comes from Bucco capensis, assembly GCA_013396975.1. Classification (NCBI taxonomy): domain Eukaryota; kingdom Metazoa; phylum Chordata; class Aves; order Piciformes; family Bucconidae; genus Bucco; species Bucco capensis. Next base: position 751,224 of record VWZO01015147.1, read on the forward strand.
TTCTTTTGTGGCAAAGGTCTTTATAACCATACCTATCCTTAGCCTCTTCTCTACTCTAAATCAATGAATATTTCCATAGACTTGGGAAGCAGAAGGGCAGAGTCAAAGAGCACCAGCAGTGGCAGTGCTGGGATTATGTGAATCAATGTTGCTGTTGTTTATGCTGCCCATTTATTTCCTGTGCAGGAGTAAAGACTTTTAAGGATTTTAATTTATACTGAATGCTACATCTATACTGACTCTTAAATCTATGAAAAACAGGCAACAGAGGTAAGAGGCAAACACACATGAAATAACTCTGCTGACCTTGGTCTCGTTTAGCACATTGCTCAGATGACTTAACCAATTACTAAATTGCACAGCTCCAAAAATTATACTTAACATTATTGCTCTGAAATAGGTAATTTTGTAAAGCAAGCACGCTCTCTGTGAGAGCACCCTGCCAAATCAATTGCACTGTCACACTGCGGTCCTGACCTGTCCCTACAACCAGGCAGAAGGTCTGTTCTGGGAAGATTCATCCTGCTGGCACAGAATGGAGCACCTCTAGCCCCAGCAAAGCTTGCTGTGGCAGATGAATTCATCCTAAGAAAAATTAAGGTGTTTAGTTCTCATTACTTTTCTCCTTCTGGAAAACCTCCAGGGGAGATCAACTTTCAGTTGTTCTCCCCTTATTCTGGCTAACAGAAGCTAATTACTGGATTTATCATGCCCTTTTCATCACCTACTTTACACTTTTTCTGGCCACCCATGAATCCCTCCTTCGTACTTTTGCAACCTCCCTGGCCTCATAGCCAGCGTGAGCACTATCCTCTACTGGTGTGAAGAAACCTCCCAAGAATTTAGATTTTAAAGTTCACAGATGGTTATTTGGGCTTTTACAAGAGTGACACTTGCAGATGGCCAGTGTAAGAAAGCCAGAGACTTCCTTAACTAAAATGCTTCACTAGGCATTCATGATAAAAATCACACTCTCCTTTTGAAGAGAAAAAGAAGTTAAATGCACATTACGTGGTCAGATTAGTGAGTGTTGAGCAATGAGATGGTCTGCAGGTATCATATAGTTCAGCTCTATTGTTACAGGGCAGTATGGTCAAGTCTAGCTTTTCTCTTAACAACAATGCTAGTGTCAATCAATTATCTCACCTGCTGCCACCTCTGCTTGCTGCCAAAACAATACAGGGCTCTTGCATAAGTGGCACAAATAGCAAGAGGCCCTGGGGAAATATATTTTTCCTCCATGCCTCTCATAAAGACTCCTTTACAAAAAAAATGTGTGCACAAGCATGCACACACACACAGAATGCATGACCCATCCTGTGGACTGAAAGCAGCATCTCCCTCCTATCTCAAAAGGGCTGGCAGACGTCCAGCATTTGGTCCTTATGGCTATACTGAGGAACAAGTGGCCTTTCCTCTTCTGTTTAGTATTGATGGAGGCATCAGATTTTTGAAAGCTTCTTTCACATAATATTTTATGGTATTGCTACGAGAGCCTGCCTGCTTCATCCTGGTAGCATGAAGAGCTAAACCCAAGAGAAGCATCTGTTTAAGAGAGCACTGAGGGGCTACAAAGTGCCTGCTTATTTGTGGGGAAGTGAGAGAGAGTTCTTGCAGCTTTATTTATCCATCTTTTCAAATATGGCATTTCATTCATTCATTTGCTAGGGCTGCCTGCCTGCCAGTATTTTCTTTTCCTGTACTATATGCTCTACTGCAGTGGAGGGGTTTTGAGACACTGAGCTGCCAGTGCATACAAGGCAATCCATGGAAAAGGCACATCAGTGGAAGGGAGGGATGGGGTTTCTTCAGCAGCTCTGCTGGTCTGGGCATGCCCCAGAGCCCAAGTAAGAGCATGGCTGCAACTTGTAGAGGCAAGCTTCCTGTTGCTGATCTGTAGTACTGTGCACTCTACAGCAATCATTTGTCCTGAGGGCTGTATTAATCCCCTCCCTCACTGATGGATGACCTCCACAATAACAACATGTACAGAAACAATTACATGAGATTCTGTGAATTTGAACAAGTTAAAAGCTTTTGATAACATTGTGTATTTCAGTGGTGTGCTATGTTTCTTGCTCATAACTGCAGCAAGCTCAGATCTCAGAGTGATTACTGAAAGCTACTGCTGATAAAAAACAAATATATGAAACTATGTTATTACTATGTGAATTATGACCTTAGACATGCCAGCTATCAAATCACTTATTACCAAAGATTTGTCTAACAGAAGCTGAAGTATTCATTTTACACAATTGATGATACATCATTGTTTCAACTAGTGTTGTGCAGAAGAAAATAATTTGGATATCAATTAAAATGGATTGAGGTAGCAAGAAGAGACATCCTCATGAAAGGGTTTTTCATGGTTATAGACTGGCAAGGTTGGAGAGTGAGTGTATTATCCTAACAGCTTCTGTTTTTATTAATGGCTTAATGAAAACATTTTGCTACAATTATAAGACATGACTGTAGATCTTAAACACTGGACTGTGGGTTCTTTATCAAAGCACATGCTGCTACAGCTACAGCTGATGCTGCATCACTCCAAGATTTCAATGGAACCCAATGACAGATAAACTGTTTACATTAAAAGACTCCATCAAAGTTATTTTGCACCTAGTTTCATCCTAATCCATCTGATTTTTATACAGCTTTGACAAGATGACCTCTCACTGTGTGCACAATATTGATGTCATTACTGAAGAGCTGCTCTTCAGCCTTTCTGCTGATAACAAAGTAAATGGAAATGCAGAGAAACCTTGGGGAGGTAAACAGCCTGTTCAGGATCCAGCTAAAAATAGGAGAAACTACAACAGGGAAGGGGTATCTTGTTACAACAAAAGTCACCACTGTTCCACTGTTCCACTTCCATCATGATATGATGAAGGCATGCTGCATCTTAGAAATATATGAACTTTAAAAAAAATTACTTCAGTAAAAGCTTTAAAAGCTCAATATGCATTAGAAGAATTCAAAGCTCAGCCTATGGCTGATCACATTTTTCAGACTCATGTACAAACTCAAACGTTTTGTATGTAATTACCTAATACTAACATAGCAAAAAAAGAATTAAGTTTGTGTAAAATACAAATAATAAAGCAGGGCTATGCAGTATATACATGTCTTGTGTTTGCATGGTTAGCAGAGAAGGGCACTAAAGTGGCAATCATTAAGGGAAGGAGGAAAAAAATCAAATAGAAAAAAATCCCATCTTATTGATTTGTTCTGCCTAAACCACTATATACATAAAATACTGAAAATGGAGCAGGTCTGTAACTAGAATCAACGTTTCTTTCCTTCAAAAACACACAAAATGCTTGCAATGTGCTTTAAATTAAGTACACATTTCAAAGGTTAACAGGACTATTCCTTAGGCAGAAGAACAAAGAGGAGCTGGTTAAAGAAAATTGGGTACACTACAGCTACTTAAAATACTATATCCAGGCACAACTCATTTGGATGCCTTTGAGCTCAAAGCTAATTTGAATGATACAGAGGTGCTTTAAAGAACAAAAATACTAACCTGTTTTATCTAAGCTTTTAGCTGAACTGAGCTACTAATTAAAAATCTTCTTTAGTCTTTCTAATTTCTGATGTATTTTTTTTAACAGAGTAATAAGGCCATCTAAAAGCTGTCCTTCCCACAAAATAGCATGAACATTAGCATCTCTGAAATGCCTTGTCATCTAATGGTTTTGCTAATAACGTGTCTGTCATCTGCTTTGTCTGTATCTCTCATAGCCAATCTAAAAATATTGTGCAATAGGACTTCTGATTGCAATACTCTTGCATATGCCAATGTTCCTTTCAGTGATGATACTAGAAGATTTTATAATCCAGGTAATGTTCAAACGTAACAATATTTCTCAAAAAGTACATTAAACAGATGTGTAGCTGGTATTACAAATATGTGACATAAAAATCTATTGGGCTGGTCAGTGTGAATATTAAAAACTGTTCAAGTGGGTCCAATTGTAGATAACTTAAAACTTTAAAGACAGCAATTTTAATAAAAATGTCAATACAATTTTCTTTGTTAAAACATTTGACACTGATTATGCTGCTTATATTGAAAGAGAAACACAAGGTCTATATCTTTAGATCTTTTATTGAGCTGTGAGCACAGCATCAATAACTGCTTCTCAGCTGTAAATGAAAATTGATTCCAGATCTAACCCATCATTTTCTGTGTATCTTTAATCCCAAATCACCCACAATGAGACATAAGAATCAGCATTTTGTCTATGGGATAAAGCATGTGTCATATGGCCAGCTCCAAAGTGTCTACTGAAGATACTGTGGGATGTGTTCACATGTGTTAGATGTTGGCAGTAACTGAGGTCTCCAATGATGTGAATTTGCAGTGGGGGTGAAGGGACTTGTAACTTGTCTCCTGCTCTATTGCAATGATCAATATGGTCCAAAGCTTTAGAGATTCCAAGTCTGAAAGGACCTGCAATCAGCATCTCATTGGACCTCCTGAATGCCTAAGGAAATTTACTTGACAACTTCTGCATCAAGCACACAAATGCCAGAAGTCTAGAAGGAGAGGGATATCACAAGGTTTGCAGTTTGCAGAAGTTTGGTACTAGTAGTTTGGATTTCCAGTTAGCCTCTTAAGCCCTTGGGGATGAAATTAAGATGTATTGCTTCCTTTCAGGAATCTTTTTTTCTTGGTGATATGTTGCTAGGTCATCACTTATATTAAGAAGGATTTTCCAGATTGTGTTTATAACTCTTAGGAACAATTTCCAGTTGTCCAAAACCCTGCTTGAAAAGTGAATGCTAAAAGTGGACAGCATGTTCAGTAACAGCCTTGCTAATAGTATCTATAGAATAAATACTTTCCACTGACTTCTATCTGGTGGTTCTCAAACTACCCAAAAATCAGGTTCAGCTTCAATTAAATGACTGGTGAGCTATGGTACTTGCTTCTCCTTAGCAGTGGGGAGAAAAGGAAGGAGATGTTTAACATCTGAAAGAGCAAAATACAAACCTATTTAAAGAGTAAGTTTCTTCCCACAGAGGTTCTATGCACAAGCAAAATTCAAACTAATGGATTCTGTAGCACCCCAAAATACTTTTGAAGCAAATAGAGTAAACCAACATGCAATCACATTCAACATATGAAACAACTTTGTAGATTATTTGGTCTAGGCACTTAAATCAGATGTACTTACCTGTTCATTGTCATCTTCATCACTGCTGAGCTTCAGATCATCCTCAAGCATTCTGGGGAAAAAAAAAGAGAAAATACAGAAGAATATTTAGTGGATTAACTTCATACACAATGGACTGAATTTTATCTTTAGCAAAGTCAGAAGAAAAACTTCAATTCAACATCAGCAAAATCAGATTTGTGATAAGCAAACTGATGAATACTCCCTGTATGTATGTATTAGTCCCTCTGTGTATTGCTAGGTAAGAATAAATGACTTTCAGACTCATCCATAAAGTTTAGCAGGCAACTCCTCTTTCGTGCCCTCTTGTTGTCCTTTTTCACATTGTCTCATGGTAATTAGGCCATACACAGCTATGTGTATTTCTAAAGCAGAAGGTGGGAAGGAATACCAGCTCTGAGACTGTTAAAAACTGAAAGTCCTGCGTGTTTCATTCTTGACCTAGGACATCACTGATCCTCTTTGAGGCCAGCACCTATCTCCACCTTATTAAAGTTAAAACACTGAGTGGAGAATAGCAAGGAGGAGCTTGCTTGAGTTTTGATGGGAGCTCACAGTTGTTAGGATCTGAAAGTGGAGCAAATGTTTTCCAAGCTAGGTAACTGCTAATTAATATTCCCACTTTATTTATTAATACAAGGTAATATTACAAGACTGCTCCCTACCCTTGGTTAAAGGGGAAGGAAACTCCTAAAGATGTGGCTGTCCCAATGCCTCCTTCCTTTCCTTTGGCAGAAGAAAGAGTTAAAGAATCCATTTTACTATATTAACACTCATCACCTATTACTCTTTTTTCTTTTTTAATCCAAGACTTGGGTATGGTAAAACACATGGGCTACAAACCCATATTATTTGCTGTTAGATCTTTGCAGAAAAGGTCTCTTCTTTTGAGGTCTATCTACCCAGAGAGACATGACCAGCAACAACCAAATACACTGCTGTACAGTTTCCCATATATTCATGCTTTTCTCGGGTGGTCCTCCTCAGAGCTGATATTCCTTCAGGCACACTCCTACCTCACACTCCTCTTTTCACCTTGACAAATTCTCTTATCACAGGATGACATATGAATGAATCTGCACATCTCCCCTAGATCTGCTGTGACAGCCACTACAAATTGCTGAGCTTCTTTTCTCCCAGCCCGAGTTCCTTTAGCCGTGGCAGGAGGTTTGCAAATTGTAATTACTGTTTCCTTTCTGCCTTGATGGAGACTGAAGTCCATGATGTTTTTTATTGTTAGCCTTTAAATAACTGTAGCAATCAATGGATGTTCTGTTAAGAGCTGGGATTTTTTTGTTGTGGTTTGAAGACTACCAGTAAATCATGGAAGCCTCCTGGTATGAGGAATTTTAAAGAGGGGACAATAATCCCAATGTGGAAATATCAGAAGGTTTGAAGTCCTGCTGGTGCTCTTAGAAAGACAAAGTGCAAGGAGATCTTTAAACTGGTTTGGAAGTCATCTGTCTTTAGGTGACCTCTGCTGTCGAGCAGCTCAGTGGTTACAAAGTATCTGGACACGTAACTACTAGTCATTAATGTCTTGATAAATGGCAGATGCCTCCTTGTAATATGTGAACCTGTAAAAGTAAGACTGTAGCATGGAATAAAGAATCTTCCAGAAGTAAGAATTTGTGGTGGGTTGACCTTGGCTGGATGCCAGGTACCCACCAAAGCTACTCTATCATTCTTCTCTTCAGTTGGACAAGGAAGAGAAAATACAACAAAAGGCTTATGAGTCAAGGTAAGGACAGGGAGAGATCACTCAGCAATTACTGTCACAGGCAAAACAGATGCAACCTGGGGAAACTAATTTATCACCAATCAAATCAGAGAATGGAAATGAGAAATAAAACCAAATCTTAAAAGCACCTTCCCCTCACCCCTCCCTTCTTCCCAGGCTTAACTTCACTTCTGATTTCTCCACCTCTTCCTGAGAGAGACAGAGGGATGGGGAATGGGAGTTGCTGTTAGTTCACCACCCCTTGTTTCTGCCACTCTCTCCTCACACTCTTCCTCTGCTCCAGCACAAACTCCCTCCCATGGGAGATAGTCCTTAGGAACTTCTCCACTGTGAGTCCTTCCCATGAGCTGCAGTTCTCCACAAACTGCTCCAGTGTGGGTCCCTTCCATGGGGCACAGTCCTTCAGGAACACACTGATTGAGCATGTGTCCCAGAGGCACTACCACCGCTGCTGATAGACTTGGCCTTGGCCAGTGGTGGGTCCATCTTGGAGCCAACTGGCATTGGCTCTATTGGAAATGGAAGAAACTCCTGGCATCTTCTCAGAGGCCACCCCTGGAGCCTCTCCACTACCAAAACCTTGCCATGCAAACTTGATACCGAATTGTTTAGGAAACAATCTTTTAGAGGCCTGGACTTTGGTGATGAACAGGAACTTTTAATGCTGTTTATCTGGCAGCCACATTCATTTGTTTCCCCAGTGTCATTACATGCTGTGCCATTCTCAATGTATTGCTGTACCTCCATCTAGCCACAGTCCCAGATTGCTATCTGCAAGTCTCATTACACACCAGAAGGACAATACCCCCAGGAAACTGAGACTATCTTCATACAGGACTACATCATTCTGATTCTTAACTCTAATTCAATCCTACACTTCTACTTTTAAACCTACATCTCACTTTAATGTGTAAATTATCCACTGCTTTAAAGCAGCACTGCTAGATAATGCACTCTATTATTATTTTTTAATGCAGATCTAAGAGGACATAATGCAAAGGATCTATTCATGAAGGAAGCCCAAAGGGCTGTGGTTCCTTTTTATTCCAGCTATCCAGCTATCTTTTTTTTTTCCCCCTTTCTCATTTGTTACATGTTGAATTCTTTTCTGACATATCCTGGTAGAAATAAACGGAAAAGGACAAAGGAAATTCCATATTGGATAAATGGAAACAACAAAGAAGAAAACATAAAAAAGATAAATGAAGACACTTACTAAACTAACCAAACAGCCATCTGAAACAGCTGATTAATAACTCTCCTCATACAGCCTATACTGCAGACACTAACAAGTACAGTAAGCACAAGACATGTTTATTGAATATTGAAAAATATAAAATGGATATAAAACATGATTAGTAGGAAGGACAACTGTTAGAGTTAGTTTGAGATAAACTAAATTTGCAGGATTTATGAGTTCCTTTCAAGAGACTAATGGATGTTTAGACAACTAAAGAGAGGAAAAAAATGGATTTTGGTGTTTCTTTAGCAGTTCCAAGCTTATCACTTGGAGTATATAATTCTTCTTAGCCTGTTCTGCTAAATGAAGTACATGTCATCCCATTCAGTTACAAAACTCAAAGGTTAAACAACTAAACCACATAGCTTCTAAAATGCATCACACTCTCCTGGCAGATGGAATAATTAAAGAGAAATTGAGTATGATATCAACAATAAATATATGGTAGTCAGAGAAATGAGGGAATAAATTAAAAATACACAGTATGTGCAAATGAAAGTAGAGTGCTGAAGAGTTCAAATAACCTGCTTCCCGAGGATATTGGTTAGAAGAGGTAATATTTTACAGAAAGCAGAGGACTAGATGGTCTTCTGCAATTTTAAAATGTGCTTAACATTCTGAAGACGTGGGTCACAGTAGCTTGTGCTGCTTAATGTTTCTATTAACTCTCATTTATAAGCAAGCAGCATCTGATCACACTCAAAGTCCAATAAGGGCTTTGTAAAGATTGCCAACAACCTTAATACAAGGTGACTATTTCACTATCATATCCAGAGAGGTAACCCATTCCAGCTTCAAAGCCTGAGAAAGAAGATCTCTGTATCTACAACTCTCTCAAACACTGTCTGGATGGCTTGAACATGAAATGAGGCCCTACTGACTGAGCAATCTCCATAAATACACATATGATCTATTCTGCTCTGTGCAATTGTCAACCTCAGAAACAACTCAACTGAGGATTACAAAGTCTATTGGTTATGAAGATCAGGCCAGCTATTAATAAAGGCCAATTTGGTGGATCTGTTTAAGTCACAATGAATACTGTCAATGAGGGCAAATCAAAGAGAAAACTGCCTGTATCAGAAAGCTATCTCCAGAGGTGTTATGAATTCATTTTATTTCCTGTTCTTCTCTGACCCAGCTAACATTGTTATTGAATATACATGTACTTGTTTGTCTTTTCATCCATAGCTAATGCAAAACACCACTTTAGGGAAAGAACGGGATTAAGTAGGATTTTTTTATTTCATTATTAAAGCAATGCCATTTACTCTAACAGTTGAAGTTGTATCAGCACATTCATTTTAATCTACACTTCTCAGAGTTTTATAATTTGGAATGTGAAATTATTGCAAAGCAGAAACGTTGAGACAAAGCAACACATTTATCTGTGGTGTAAGTAGGGGCAATCTCACTGACTGACTACAATATCCACTTCCTCCAGGGATGAAGCAGCTCTCAAAGCAGACTGTTCCTACACTACAAATTTAACTAGACAAATGGCTGAATGAAGGCTTTATTAGGATGAGTTCTCTAAAAGTCTCACTAGAAATAGTAACAACAAAGTATTATTTTTAGAAGCCTTCATCTTCTATGGGGCCTCAGATGATGATGAACCAAAATCAAAGTGATCTATTTTTATAACAGTTTATTATGATTTTGCATAGCAAGCTGAATTTTTATCTTCTCTCATTGACTCTCCATACATTTTCCAAAAACTGCATGGAGCTCCACTCAGATGTAAAAAAACCCTCAAAATCCAGCCTTGTGGGATTGAAAAGGATGGAGAAAGGGAAGAAGAGGTTGCAAGGAGACAGCAAAGGGAATACTGGGCAATTCCCTAATCCCAAGCTGCCCAGAAAATTGACTTGCTCATGTCAAACCACATTTGTACAAAATGCATGTCCCATCTGGGTCATATCAGTATAAACACAAATGTTGCTTGTGCAGGAAGGAAGACAGGCAATGGCATTAAACAGACATGCTGTTCTTTTCTTGCCAGGTTTGCCTCCAGGAAAATGGGAATATATTTATAAGATTCTTGCTTTTCAAAATATTTAGTCCATTTTGTAAATGTGTAACATTGTACTTGCAACCTCAATGGGCAAACCATGCTTCTATCTTGTTAGCAGGGTAGGATGTATTGCTTAAATTTGACTGAAAAGAAAAGGTAAGGATGAAACTGTTCCTGGTGATACAAAAGACACAGCCAAGTGCTGAGAAGGAGAAGCAGTGGCTGGTATAGGAAGCATCCAGAGGATGTGGGTGCTCTCCAAGGAAAAGGTTCCCTCCTGCTTCAATTGTTAACTGATAGAAAAGGACAATTTCATATGGAAGTTTGTGTGATTTAGTATGTGGCATGTGCTAGAACTATTTATTCTGTTCAATATTAAAGAGAAAGCTTAGACTGTGATAGCAAATTTCATTAGCAAGACTTAAATCCAGAACAGGCAGGAATCAAATAAATGTCTTTGAGGTGAAAAAAGTAGTACATTACCATCCTGAGCTATAAAGCCCTTGTCACACTCTTGTTTGCAGCAATACCTATGTGGGGGGAACACTGTCCACACAAGCAGTGATTAGCACTGAGATGTAACATTTTCTACCCCTGAACTTACATGAAAATAAGGCCATCAATTCAATACAATCTATGCTGGTTTATCCTATGGGCTTTATACTGGGACTTGTTTTTCATTTTCCCAGTGCATTTCTCTGTAGTATATGACTTCTCTGAGAGTGGTAACTCAAAAGGTATCATGCAAATGACAAACAGTATAATAGAATTCAGATGTATTTCAAGAATGTGTTGCATTCACTGGAGCACAATTTCATCCTTTATCAAGGGGGAAGAAGGGGGCCTACATGTGTGAAAACATCGAACAATAGATTTCCCCAGAGAAGTTCATAATACAGTGGATAAAAAAAAAAACCTGAGGAAATGAAAATAAATGCTAGAGTAATTCCAAAAAAGAAAAGAAAGAGATGATCTTGTTTTAAAACATCCCATCAATAAATCCTGAAACCTGATATTCATTCTTTCACTGAAATGTGCAAGTCATCTTTAAAATATTTCCTCTGAGGTATTTTGAGTTACGGTAACAGAAAATCTCAGAAGATTAAGTGGAATTTACAAGCACCATTTACTTCAATAGTAAGGGCCACTTGTCCAGCAATTTTATACACACCTAAAGACAGTTTATCAAATTTTTCCTTCTCCTCATCCACCATCTTCTTGCATTACATTTTTGTTAATAATGAGGTCAGTCTGGCAAAATCATACTCACAGGAGTAGCTTCTACTCCTTCAAATAGTTTCAGTGGCCTAACTAGGACTAATTTGCCTAAGGATGGATCAAGTCCTTTGCCTCTGGCCTGAAATTGCCTCCCTTCAGAGAGAACTGAAGTCAAGTTTCATGTCTTCACCATAAGCAAGCCACCTGTAAGCAACAGAGGTACCTGGTCTCTTTGCTTCTGCAGGAGGAGGCACACATTAGCCTCATAACAGGGTCAGCATTCCTCTGGCCCAGCTGATGGAGAAAGATGCCTTGCTAAGAAACACTCCATTGTCTGTTGTCACACTCAGCCTGCCTTAGTGTTCCTGGCATCATATCAGTAATTAGTGTAATTACAGCTGGTGAGAGAGAAGTAACCCCTGTGGTTATCTACTAGGTACCTCCAAATCAGTGTGCACTTCATTACTCATCTTTCCATATCATCTCTTAATTTCAAAAGGATTAAGCAAATTAGTTCTTTCACCAGAAGAACTTTTTTTATCTAGCCATCCATTAATCTCTATGTATAAAAAAAACTCTTCAAGGTAACTAAAAATGAAATTGCTACTAAGTGCATTATAACTACTGCTCTGTTGACAGGCATTTTGGTTTTCATTAACACTGAGACAAGAACTTTGGGAGGAGGGAGAAACCTACTGCCAAATTTTATCTGTATATAGAGCATATATGGAAATCTATGTTTAGCATGAGTAATACTGTAGCATATTCAATATCCCATATTGAGGTCCAATCCTGCTCTTGACACTCCCAATAGAATGGAAGCAGAACTGGATCAAAGTACTCTAAAATAAAAAAAGCATCATCTTGCTGTTTCCAATTGGTGTGGTGTTTGTTTTTTTTTTGACTTAAAACACTAACAGCACATTTATGCCTTTTGTCTAGGAAAGTGTAATCACTGTTTCATTCATCTCCCTCACTGTCCAATAGCTCCTCAGCACAACATACCACTTTGGCATGGCATGAAAATGATGTATCATTGAAACAAAAGGGGGGGAGAGATGAGCAAAGAAAAGTACAGGTACAGAAAAAATACAGGGAGGGATGAATAGCAGTTTCTAAAAAATGCCAGTGCAAAACTTGTATTCTTCAAGTTTTTGAAGAACAAAAATGAGGACCCTACCTTCCAGTGGGTCAAATTCTGCCAGTGTGCACAAAGCTTTTACTATTTTCCCTTTGATCAATTGCAATGGCTGATATCATTTTGGGTTCTGCTATCTATCAAGAGCAATGTATAGTCCAAGAACCATTTCTGTGATGCATACTCATTTCCAACACATTTCATATGAAAAACACCTGCTTACTGCAACCATATTTGATTAAAACTGTCTCCTAGCCAGAGCACCAGTATTTCCTCTGGTAAACAAGCTTCCAGTTGGCATATTTACACTCAAAGGCTTTGGGAACTTGGCATATAGTTGAACAATGATTGATAATTCTATGGCAACTTGCAAAGGTGACTAAAATCGTACCAGAAAATATATTAAAAAGAGTCATTCAACAGGGAACAAATAACACAGGACTGGCTCATCTATCCAGTGCTCAACAGTGCTTATGGAACAACATTAATTTTACTTGTTGATTGTATTCTTTTACCTTTTATTTTATTCCTTTTTTAACGTGGTAGAAAAGTGAGTTTTTCAAGGAGCTGTTTGATGAGCTGTCAGTATCAACAGGACATTTGCAAATCTTTCTCTGTGCATTGTTTTCCCTGTACAGAGACTAATCTCATATCTGAAGAAGAGAGTTCTTTTGTTTCTGCAGGTTGGAAATGAGTTGTGTCTGGTAAATCTTAAGTTTCAATAACCTGGACTGGAGTGGAAGCAGCTTTTTTGTTCATGAAAACCTTCACTTTCACTGCTTGATTTGGCATTGATGCCATTTGAACTGCTTGCCTCTAATGCTGAACGGCTCTCTGCACAGTTCTGTATAATGGAGAGAGACTGCACTTCAATGGCAGTGCTAAGAATGACACCGAGTCCTCAAGGTGCTTTACAGAGGCAGTATGGACTGAGATGAACTCTGTTCCTCTCTGGCATCTGTGTGATGTTGGGACTAGTGTATGCCTGTGTCCTCCCAACCACAGCCCATTAGCAGCAGCCAATGGGTGTCCTACATCTCCAATATGCACTATAATGCACACAGGGGGACCCCTGCCACCTTCTTGCTGCCCTGCCACATCCCCGTGGCAGGATCTCAGGAGGATGAAGGTAGTTTTCCAGTCTTTGTCCATAAGATGAGTCAACTTTATCCAACTGTTACAAATCAGGGTGTCTGAAAAGCCAAGAGTCTCAGAGAAAGCTCTGGGTGAGCAAATGAAAGCAGCTGCCTTCACCCTGGATGCTGAGAACAGGGTGTCAAGTAAATAAAAGTTCAACAGAGGACAATTTATCCCCAGTTCACATATTATTTCCCTACCTTAGATTCTTTTAGCCATAACAAGGCCCAACAACCTCTTAAATACAATTAACAATTCTTTCCCTTCATAGTCTCCATTCCTTAACAAAGTCTTTGAACAGTGTTCATAGCCAATATATGTTTATGCCCTGAAACCAAATACAGACCTGCAAAAGGGTACTGCTCAGTTACTGATTGTCCAGAGCAGACACTTCACATCCTATGGTTCCCAGCACTCTAATATGGTGTGGGAGCTTTCCACTCAGTTTTCATAGCTTGAGCCCATATAGAAGGGGAAAACTATTTCTGTCTAGTATTAGGTTCATCAGAGCTTTCCAGCTCAAACACAGATGTCATTAGGGTCACGTGTTGGTAAAGGAGACAGGGACAAAAAGAACAGAGGAAGACAGAGAAATAAATGATTCTATGATTTTATGAAAATCTCATAAAAAGTAGTAACAGCAAAGTGGAAGAGAAGGCAGAGGTGGAAAAAAGGCAGAAGAAAATGCCAAAGACAAACTAAACCCAAGTATCTCACTGTGCTTCTGTAGAATATGTACTTGTGCCAGCCTTGGTTTGGAGGAAGAATGGAAGGGTTAAGAAAGGAGCAGAGACAGGACCTTGTCTTCCCAGTACAAAGCAGAATCCATCAAGAATCCACACCTATCCCACAGACTGGATACAAATTTTGCCAAGAGAAATTAATCCTCAGTAAGACAGCTCTCTTCTGTCCTTAAATGAACATTCTGTTGATCAATCTAAAAATGTACAAACAGATTAATCCAAGCAGTAGTAAAACTAATATAAATAGAGGGGATAAATGAATAAACTGCTTAAATGATTTCTGAATCTGGATGATTTATAAGGCACTGAATATGCATGATAGAAATCAAGTACCAAGCAGAGTCCTGAAAACACTGACTCATGCAAGCAATCCTTGCTCCTGCAAGCACTATTTTTCAGGCTCAGATCCAAACACAATGCCTGACACTGTTTGCTCTGATAATCATTCTAAGATAAACAGATATGAATAACTGCAAATACTTCCAAGCATTTCCTTTTACTTATAATGTAAAAAGAAAAATTAGAGGATAAAATGAAAATGTATGTTTCCACTTCCAGATTTCATACACCATTAATTCTGTAAAAATATATCCGTCTTCATGCTGATACTTTTCTCTCTGCTTGGCAAGCTTGAAGAATGCAATATGCTTGATAACCTGATTGAAAATATGATCCTATTGTTTAACAAAATGAGGCTTGTTTCATAAGGGGCTCCACCATGTCTGTGCACATTTTCCCCTAAGTAACAGTGTAAGACTTGTATTTCCCCAGACAGTTGAACATTTATGTTGATGTACTTGGCTACAGATTCAATCTTGTGCTGGCTGGAATACAGGAGAATTTTCCTCAGCATTTTGAATTACAGCATGAAATAATTGAACAGTGCCTTCTGTGCATGTTAAACAAGTTTTCTGATATAGTTAAGCTCTCACTGAAAGTTTGTTTACTCTATAAATTGTGCCACATGGTTAAACTACACTTTGGCCTGAAATCTGCAGAGGTTATTTTTTTCACTGTCACTGAAAATGGTGTAACTCTGGAAAAGCTAGCATTTATCTGCATTTATGCATACTCCATGTACAAATACTTTATGTTCTTTACATTCTCTAGGAAGCCTGGGTTACTTCTGAGCTGTCTGCTAATTTGTGCTTGCAGAGCCCTCTCCAGTGTTAGAGGAATGAAGCTGGGAGGCACCAAGAAAGGAATATTCAGTGATTGGTTTGAAAGGTTACAGCAGAGGTACCCACATACACTGTTTAAGCCTAATTACTGAGACTAAACCCTGCAAGTTACTATCATGGTTCTGACCCTACATAACATACACTCACATTTCCAAATCAGGAGAAAGACAACCTCCTGTAGCAGCTCCTTGTTTTAATGTCTCTCTCCCAAAGTCACCTTGAGACCACCCTGGTCTTACTTTATGACAAAGCCCTTGAGGAATATTGTGGTTGATTTTGAGAGGTAGGTTAATATTATTCTCATACCAAATTCATTTAGTTATGATGTGAAATGCATGCTACTCTTGAAAAAACTTTGAAACTCAAAACACTGTCCTCAGTGCTAAAAACATTCCAGAAAAGAAAATTCCAGAATACTAATTTTTTGCCTTTCTTTTAGTACAGTTATACCAGGCTTGATACTTGGTTTCTTTGTGTGTGACTAGAGTCTTTTCATGTTATTATAAGACAAATAAACAGGAATACTAGTACATTAAATTGATAAATGGATACTCAATCCTTTCTTCAAAGAGCAAAAGCTAGGGGTGACGCAGACTAAGCTTAATTTCACTGAAATTCTAATGACATCATGACTTTACAAAGACATTATTGGTATAATAATACGTCAGAATTGTCAGCCTGGATCAGCCTGTGGCACATCTAGCTCTCCATGCCACCTGCAAAGACCTCCCCACTTTAGCTGAATTTTGATGTTAGTTCAACAGAAACAAGATGAGTCCATGAAAAGGAAATTGCATGATACACCTTGCACTTGGTGCGTGAGCTGTTAATCTACAGACTAATCCAGTTAATACATATGGTCAGGCAGTTGGGTAACTATCAGGGTACAATACCACCTTTCATCTGCTAAGGTAATGCAAAAGTTGTATCTCAAATCCAATTTAAATTGGTGCTCCCTTGAGCTCAAAGATAATTTCTCTCTAATCCTCTTCTGCCTGTCTATAGGGTAACCTTCAAAATCTCAGCTACAACACTGTAAAAAAAATGATCAAGTCATAATTTTTTTTTTTTTAGCACAAAACCTAGCTATTTTTCCTGGTGGCACTATGTTCCAGCTGTTATCAGATTCAAGAATTCTTCAATTGCCTTGAACTCTGTATTTATTCTACTTTTCCAGATTTTTGCCACTGAAAATACCTCAGCACTGCTTGAAGAGAAAATAATCTTGTCAGTTTTATTGTGCCATATCTGAGATGATGAAGGTCATGCTAACTACAAGTCTGTTCCAATTGCTACAGGGTTGGGTGAGGTGGGCTTTTTATTTTATTTTTGGTTTTCCCCTTACTTCTACCACAAAGTAATAGGGATTTTCCCCTTTCATTCATCTTGCCTTTTGTTGTTTTTAATCGACCACCCATCAGTGCCGAATTGCCTTGTAACTGTCTGCTGAGCTTTCATTTGACAGAGATAGCTGCTATTGTTAACACGAGCCTTCACTTCAGCCCATTTAACTTTCCTCAGTTTGACAGCTTCACAATAGCCACCTTCCATCTAAAGAAAACTGTGATTTAGTAGAAAGGGAATGTGGGACAACAGCCTGATCTGTCACTCAGTCTCCAGTGAGTTCTCTCGGCATAAAGTTCCCCCACAAAGCCAGAGGATGAAATACTACAGGAAAATAAGATGGTCATGAGACATGTTCAGTTACAGATTCTAGGAAAATTTATACAGCAATCATACTTAAAACTCCAGCCCTTTCCTGTCACTAATACATCGTGCTGGGCAGCAACAGAAATATTTTGACTGATTTTACATTTCCATTTTGTTTACTTATATTTCAGAGCAATGCTTGACATTTTTTTCCTCCTCTTTTTTATTCACCTAGTAATTGTTCTCAGATTGATCTATAACAACTTAGAGTGGAAATAATATGTCACCAGTAAATTAAAGCTTTCATTGGACCAGTCGTTGGTTCTACTCTGTGTAAGTCTACATGAAAAAATGTTGATTAATTAAGAGCCTGGATGTCCTCTCTTACTGCCAATTTAAAAAGTCAAAGTACAGCTGCCTAGGCACAGCCTCAGCATACTTCCCAGCTCAGCTGCACACTCAGCTTTCTAGTCACATGTATTTTGGAAATACATTTGTAGCTGATATTTACTGTTGTACATTTATGCCTAATGCTCTTTTGCAGTTATGCTTAAATTTGGTTTTATCATTTGGCACAAATGACAAGCTGCAGACATCTCTCTACTATGTAGGCACTATTTTTTTTTTCTAGCCATAGTTAAATAACTGCATTATTTTCTTGTCCCAAATCCTGGATACTAGTTTGACTAACACTTTCACGTTAAAAAAAAATGTTGTCTACAAAAACTGAATTTGATTACCATAAAGCATAATTTATTTCATTCCATCTATATTCCCCTCCTTGGAGCACTCATTAACTTCAACAAAAGGGGGATGAGAAAACAGAGCTGGTAAAGCCACATGCTGCAAAAGGAAGTCCCTAAACTGACTGCCATGTTCACCTGAGTTTGAGAACCATTTCCTCGATATTTGAAACAGATCAGCTGCTCTGACAGTGGTGACTAATCATCAAGCAACACAAGAATTTTTGTTTTGCAGTAGCCATTCAAAACTTCAGTTAAGATTTTACCACAGCTTTGTAGAAAGGCATGTTCAGAACTGGAGACAGAAAATTGGACGAAAGATAAACTGCAGTAAAAAGATAACAGTTACTAGAGAAGCATCTATTGCCCAGAGTTCACTTGCAAGAGAGCACCCATGAGGCTGCAACTAGGAAGAACACCAGACCACTCCACTGTTTTTAATTAGGGAGGACATCCTTCATTTTATAGCTCCTGTGGTCTAATTTGTAGAGAGCCATATCCCCTAAAGCTTTCTGTAAACCAAATTAAAACTCATTCCATCAAGGAGTTTTAGCAATATATGGTCTCTGATCACAATACATAGCCATGGTCATAGAGCTGCTCCAGGCAGCCAGCTGGGGGCATGGGCTTTTTTTTTTTTTTAGGACTATTCTTTTTCCTTTTTATTAGGAAACAGCAAATTTCTTCTAGGAAAATACACTTTAAAGACCAGAGAATCTGGTTCTGTTTAAACAGTCATTCATAAGAAGGAACAGTACATGCAGTCTCCCTACTGATTTTCCTGGTATTTTCCGACTTTTAATTAAAACATTTTTCTCCACTTTCTTAGTTAAGACATCTCAAAGCTTCAACTACCTCAAACATTGCTAGTAATTTTTTCTCTAAATAAGAGAGTTACCTTAGGGCTTTTTAGGAGACTTAAGACTCTCTGAATGCTATTGAAGTTTGAAAGTCCTTTCTCAATCCAGAAAAACAATCATATCGTGCAGCAGTAACAGAAACATCCTATCATCTACTCTACTGCTATTTAACCCAGTTGTGGACAAGGACAGTAAATTCAATCTGTATGCCCATTCAGTCCTTGGCCTCTATGCTGCCACTATCAACAAGAGTACCAATTAGGATTACAGCTTCTGGATTTGGACACATGTTCCCTTAGACTCTGATGGAGACCTTCAATTCATTTCACACAGGCTGCTGAAACAGCTCTGAGAGTGCAATGACTTTTGTTCACTTCAAAACTGCCTTGAATTTGAACTGGTAACCTGCAGGTGAAAGAGTCCATCATTCTGTTGTTAGTGCAGCTTGTGCCAGCCAGAGTCCCCTTCCTATTTATAAGAATTTGGTGTCACATGGTGGCTGAAGTTGTTAGACACACACACACTTCTCTGAAAAACCCTCCCTCTTCCATTTCTGTGGGCTCTAATATAAATGCACAAGTAATTACCCATGCATCTGGCATGGCTGCTCCTATCAATCAAAGGTGCAAACACAAAGTTACATGCTTATTTTCTTCCCAACACAAAGGGACTGAGCCAAATTTCTTCAAGTAAGATTTTAAGAAATTGTGTCACGGCTGGTGTAATTACAGAATTACCTGTGAAAAACCACAAAGGCTAAGGGATCTAATGAATAAATAAGACACTACAGCATAATAAAGAAAATGTCTACAGTCAAAATATTCCACTAAGTGTAGGTCACCTATTCCTTATTTTGAGGAAGAGCGCAGCACACTTGGAAAGCAGGCACATCATAGCTTTGTCTCTATTATGTGAGGATATTTTGGTAAACATTCCCACCTCCTTCTGACAACAGGCAGACAACCAGTTTCAGACTGGTTCTCAGGAGCAGCTTGATATTAAAAAGTGACCAGTAAAAAGTCTGATAGGCTGGCCCCGAAGTGCTGAGAGTTATTAACCTTGAGAAGCTTATGAAAAGGGGATGCACAGTGGCACAGACCACTGCCTGGCTGAGTCCCCAAATCCCCTTTTTCTCCACTCTGTATCCTTGTGTCTTTCATTAAGCCTTTATCATTTCAAACAAACTAAATATATTTACTGTTGTTTAAAGGCTCCTCCACATTTCTGGGGGTTATTTCCATTGTCAGTGCTCTATTAAAGTTATGTCAAAGTAAAGTGGTGGGAGAGCGAGCAAGAGATTGTGTAGCACTACCTCATGTGTCCTCAAACCAGCTAAATCTCAGTAAGAAGTTAAAAACCAAGAGATCTATTTAAAAGCAGATTAAGCTCAAGCTGCTAAAGCATAATAAATTGCTCTATTTTAACTGACTGAACTGTGCACACTTAGAATACAAGGGCATATTTCATTTGGGTTTATGCAATTGTTCAGTCTACTTTTTTTTTACCATTTCACCCATCACCAGATGAGAGAACTTGTCAGGCAAAATTGTAGTTAATGATGTTTAATGGTAGCTAAGCCTGACAGACTTGTTTATTTCTTTTCTTTTTTGTTGCTTTGCTCTCCCTGAAATAATGAAAATATTACATGAACAACTTCTATATTATTTGCAGGAAAAGCTTCCATTACCAATGCTAGGTAACATAAAGCTTTATCTGATTTATCAAGCAATCTATATAAATCTACTTTTATGTTTTATTTGATTCCAGCCATTAGGCTGTGCTAGGAAGTAATTCTAAAATATCTATCAGAGTGGCAATTCACTGTGCTATATCAAATTAATCTACATAAATCTATACCTGTGTGCAGAGAAGCAGCATGGTAACATCACCAGCATGGAGGAGGAATGGATGCCAGTAATTCTACATGTAGGCTTTCTAGGAAGTTCAAGCTTTTTCTAAACCACTGAGCAGAATACAAATGTCCCCATTGAGAAATTCCTCTAAATTAACTGTATCATCATTAGCACATTTACATTTTAAATTTCAGAATATGAAACTTCATATTAAGCCAGGTATTTCCTTTTTATAACTGATCTCAAGTTAGAGAGCTGGAGCACGAATAAGCTGTATGGAACAGAATATCCTTTAAAAAAAATCTGTATTCCTTACTGATTTAGAGTTCCTTACATAGCTGAAGCCAGTGTGCTTTGTACAACTGAATGAGGCCAGCTGGCAAAGCAGGAGCATATCAGTATTCTGCTTTTCTTTTGTTTGAATATTACCTCAGTGGCCATACACTAAATGATGTGAACTTGATGGGTTTGACTATGACCTCAGCTAAACTGAACAATATGAAGCTGGCACATCTCTAATCTCAGGCTTGCTATTTTTCAATTTCTTTTTCACCTGATTTGTATTAAGATGTGGTTCAAATTTTAAAATAAAAATAAAAAGGGCCCTTCTGCATTCCAAATCAATCAGCAAATGCTGGCATGCCAGAAGGCAGGCTTCATCTGCCTCTTCACACCACATTTGGTGGATCCCTGACTTATAAGAGCTTGAATTCTACATGTTTATGCAGAAAGAAATGCTTTACACATCTACTCCTTCTCAGATAGCCTACAGGGATTTCTGGTAATACTGTTTTTCTTTTTTTTTTTCCCCCCCTCTGTCTTCCAGGTTTTCTCTCTGTGGACACCTGAAGACAGTGACAGCAGGAGAAGGCTCAACTCACAGGGAGCAGCATCATTATTGCTATTGACTCCACAAGATAAGCTGGACATCTGTCTTTACTTTTAGCAAGTTCCACAAGGATAAACATGAACATGAATGTGGGCTGCCCACAGACAGTTTACAGGTGCTCTTTTATAGCCCCATCCCATCGCTGGGCTTCTGTCACATTTATCTGAGCTGTATTTCAGCCTCAGGTCACAAGAGTTCAAAACACAGTCAATTAATCAAATGGCTTCTATGAACATAACTGCAGTTCAAGAACTGTTTCCTATTCAATATAAGCAAGGAAATGAAAGGAGGAGGTTAATGTGGAGGTAGCTAGGTGACACGTGGAGCTTTAAGAAACAATCTTTGATTAACCATCATCAGACAGGGAACTTTATTGTTGGAGTTGTTTTATGTGAGACAAAAGAACAAACTCCAGACATTTATGGCCTGATCCTGCTCTCAATAAAGTCATGTCAAGTTCTTCCACTGACTTATGCCTATTAGTTCAGGATCTATGATCTTGACAATAAAATTAACACAGCAGCAGAAAAAAGAAAGTGATATAAAAACTCTCTTACAATGCACTGTGTTTACACTAAGAAGAATTGTGGTTACAACAAGAAAGACATGGGATTCAAGTCTCTAAGGTGAAATAACTGCTCCCAGCAGGAGGGGAATTGAGTACGGGACATGGCAGCTAATATGCTGAAGTGATGGGGAGAAGGGTATTACATCAGCACAACAGGTTTACATCTGTTGTCTCGCTGGTACGAGGTGGGGTTTGGAAAGCTGCTGATTCCAGATGGTGAAAGTGGAAGGCCCAAATTCATAGATCTCTGCTGCCCAAACAAGACCCTATCAAACAGGGTGGAAAGCAGTGTGCTCAGCCTGCCAGCAATCCCTTTAGGAGGGCTCTTCTCTGGCTTGCCTTTATAAAAGTCCTGGGATCCAGCTCTGCTTCATTCAAAACTGCTAATAAGGGGCCAAAACAAGCCCTCTAAGCAGTGTGAAAAAACACATAGATATGTGTTTCTAACCACTAAAGACAGCAAGCTTAGGAGGGCTTCAATGGAAAAAGCTAGTTTTGACTGAGCCAGTTCTAGGTATTGCCATGTATGTCAAATAGCATTTCACTTGACAAATTGTCCCAAAGAAATCTCTGGGGCTATTCAGGGAGTAAGTGGTGTTTGGTATGAGTAAGAAGATGAGAATTTTGTCCCTTTTTTTTTTTATTTTCCGAGACATTTCAAACATCTGTTTGTTCTAATTTTCCCTTCCTTCTAGAATTGCTGCTATTCCCTTGGCCTGGCTTTAGAAGCAAAGGGATGTGAAAAACAGCACCAGTAAAAAAAAAAATATTATAAACCCTCTAATATATGACCAAAATAGGATTTTCTTCCACCTTGTAAAATATGTGGCATAAATGAATTCCATAATGATGCTATGTGTTATAAAAGTTTTATTGGCACTCGTTTGGGATTACCCACATAACTCACTTGTGAGTTCACCACTCATGGGTAATGCACTCATCCCAAATGCATGCTAAAAACCAGCTTATGTAAAAAGTCCCATTAGAATATAACACAGATTAAACTAACAGGTTTGGTTTTTTGTTGTTCTTTTTTTTTTTTCCCCAGAAGCCTCTTACAGTACTGAAGTTCACAGAAATTATATAAATCTTAGTCTATTCTAGTTAATGTTTTCATTAGGTTTATCCCAAATATCCCACATTAAATTGCATAAATTCTTAACCAGTGACATCTATACCCACTCTACAATTCTACATTTTTCCCCTCCCTATCCCTAATCACACTTTTGTGCCATATCATACACATAGCTGCAGCCAGAGAGATCATGGTCCCTTGTGCTAGGTCAGTACAAAGACACAGCATAAAAGCATTCTTGCTCTAGCAACTGTACTGTCTCAACTGAAAAGACAGGGAATGGGAAAAAAACATTATTCCTATTTATAGACTGAGAATTGAGACAATTTCCAAAAGGTCATACAAGTAGTCCCTGTTAGAGCTGGAATTAAAAGCAAATTCTCCTGAGCACCAATCAAGTGCCTTAACAGATTATCTTCCTCCAACATCTGTGTTTTTCTTCATCTACTGTATTCCACACATCTCTGTACCAGTTAAGCATCTCTCTTCAGTACTGTAAGCTACATGCTTACTACCTGTCTTGATTTAAAGCATCAAGCACACAAACTGCACACCTGGACAAGCCAACTTGTGAGGAGCATGACTAAGGTTATCAGACCAAGCACTCTGAGTCAGGAAGAGACAGTTAAGTTTGGCACAATAACCATTACCAATCAATTGTCTAAACTTGGTCTAAGGCAACTCCTTCTCAGAGAAAGTTGTAGCAGAGACAGGAATAGAGCTGATGCTGACTGGGCAGAGTTAAGCTGATTTTCCTCAGTTTTCTTTCCTGATTTTCCCTTGTTTTCTTCTTTGAACATCTTCTGACTCATGATAATGCATGTGAACATTATACAGGCAACAGTCACACCTCCTGTATTGCCATGTTCAAGCTGAAATAACTTCTCAGCCTCCAACTACACATCCTGCTTGGACAGAATTGGGGAGAATTTGTGTATAATTAACATAAGATTTCTCCTTTTTTTTTCCCCCTGACAAAAATGGAAAGGTGACAGACACAAAAAGTATCAATTTTTTTCTGTAAGTATTTCAATTTTCAATTGAACATTCTGCAAAAATATTTGACAGAAATAAAAAATTGAGACAATGTTTTACAGACAATATTCTGTTAACTTGCATAGGAGAGAACTCTAAGACTTGGTGTAAATTAAGGTTAACACTTGAAAGAAGCACCTAATTTGCCATAATAGCAGAAAAGTGAGATAAAGAAAATGCTTTGGTGAATTGCTAGGCATATTGATTATTAATGCAATTATTTATTTCCAAGTAAGGTGGAAACATTAAACAAGGAAGAACAGATTGTCATTCTAACTTTCAGACTGATTTCCTGCCTAAGATAGACATATTGCTTGATTGTCAATCACTTCAGGTAACTTTCTCTAAAATCCAAAGAACACACCTGCTATTAACAGTCTCAGCAGTATCTAATAAAAAAGTACTTAGGCACAAAATGTCCTTAATTTATATGATGCATTATGATGATACATTATGAACCCCAGAATCCTGGGCAGGCATTAATTAAATATTCAGGTTTTCTTTGCTGATTCAAGTAGGATTTTTATCCCTCAATTGTGCAAGCCTGAAAATGAGTCAAGTCAACCTTTTAGCAAGAAATTCTGTATCACGATGGGCGCTGGGAAGAGGAGAGCCACAACTCTGCTCAGGGACAGCACATAGGTAGAAAGTTTACAGACTTCCAAAACATTCTTAGTTGCCAATACAGGACTAAACACATCATCTGTTTGCACTGAACACACTGGCAAAGCTATCAAATCACTGAAAAAACCCTTTGGTTGCTTTTTTTTCATAGCAAGTACATTGCTGAAGTGGGTTAGAGCAGGAGTGGAAAGTGCCCAAATCAACAGAATAGATCAGGTGTGCTGGATAAATGCTAAGCAGAAGGCTATGGGAAGGACAAACACACATACTCTGCTTGGAATATATTAAAAAAGAAATGTCAGAGGACCAGTCAGTCTGGGGAAGGCAATGGGAAGAGGGAAGGTAATAAAGCAATAATCTTAGACACAGCTCTGGAATTACCCAAAGTCTGCAGTGCTCTGTAGGGATTTCAAAGAACACACTTAGAAAATTTGTTAGGAATTAGGAGAGCAGGGTCAATAAAGTTAAACTCTGTCAATAATCGCTCTGTAATATGTACAAGGATCTTCTAGCATAGTGCCTGAGGGCTGCCCCTCAACCTAGAATTGAACTTTTCAAATTTAAAAAGATCCATTTACTGCAGCAAGTCATTTGAGAAAAATCTTATTATGGAAAAAGGCCTAAAAATAGAGTTGTTTTTTTAATACTCAGGACTGACCCCCACGTCCCTCCCCTCTGAGAACATCTATGACCCAAACTTTGCCAAGAGGAATATTTAATGAGAAGTTTTTAAGTCATTAGCCTGGCCATAACAGCACCTCATGTGACTGCAGGGATTTGGGAGGCCGGAGCAGGCCACACACGGAGTGACCAGGTTATCAAAACACTGTGTCCAACTCCGCACTCAGCTTGCTAGAGGCAGCTGAGACCAGTACCATGGCTGATGGCCAGGGAAGGAGGAGAAAACAGTCTCTCCCATACCTAGTTGCCTTCACACCTCCTAAGAATTAAGTCCATGTGTCCAGTGTATCATGGGGTGCTGTAATGGGATTTTTAGCTCACACTGAGCCCACGCAGAGGTAGCACAGTCCTTCACCCTGCTCAGCTGAGCACTGCACTGCACAGCAATGCCATGGTACTGCTGCCTGAGTCTGACATAGGCCAAGAAGACATGCCAGCTCTTCAGCAGTGCTGGGGGCAGCTTGAATGCAGGGGGACACTGCAGCTGTCCCCACAGCCCTCATGATTGCAGGCCCTTTGGAACATCACCCTAGCCTCTGAGGCACAGCCAGAGGCATTAGGGATATCTTGGCATACAGCCTCCGGCAGGAGAAAAGCTACAAAAATTCATTGCAAGCTTATGTTTTACTTGAGTATTTACATAAAGCACACTCTCTGTGTTAGTACAGGATGCTATTCATGCTGAACTGCTACAGATACTGACTGCCTGAGACAACAGCCACTTGGAGTGCTTTGCTCCCAGTGAAAATATCTAAGGTGAAGGGTGGGAGCTGCATGCCATGTGACAAAGAGTGAAATAACAAGTAATCCTTTCTGAAGGGAACTATCGAAATCATGGATGTTTCCAGGAGGACTATCTAGGCCCCAGAACTGGATTTTGCCCTTTTTTTTTTCTTTACAGAGAACATTCCAACAGCCTTGCTTATTGTTAAACAGCTTCATAGTGCTAATCTGCAATGGTATGTTACCAGAAAGCAGAAAATGCCATGAGTACTTGGTAAACTTGTTTCTTAAAAAAAGGACCTCCACATCCTTCAGATGAATGACTTTAGTAACTTCACAGAGATGACTTTCCTAATTAACTGTACTGAGATTCTGCTTCATTGTTAACTCATTCAAATTATCCAGCAACTCAGTAAGGCAAATGAATTCAGCACAGTTCATCGTTGCAGCAGATTCAGCTTTTGGGTGTCACATATGAAAATATGCACTCAATTCCAAAAATTTCAGCTTTAAGGTAACTGCTAATTTCCAGTCAGAACAACCCACAAAAATGCACTTTAGTACCTATCAAGGGTTAGAGCTAGGACAACCACTAACCCAGTGACACATGCTGTCTATTATCCCCTTTTCCCCAACTCCAAGAAGAGGTCAACAGAGAGAGACAGACTTGGGGATTAGAAACAAAACTTAAACTACTTTAATGAAAATAATAACAAGAAAATGAAACATCTAACACAAAACCAATACCACACCCAAACACCCCTTGATGGCAACTACCTCACCATCACCACTGATGCTGTAGCAGAAGGACTCACCAGCAGATGGGAATCAGACTCAGGGGCTGGATTCAGGAACTCCTGGATCAAGATCAAAGGCAGTACAGAGTCCTGTAGCAGGAGAGCTGGACTTCTGATCCTCACAAGGAGAGTTACCAATCTACTGCCCACATGGCTCAGGTGCTCAACCTTCAAGGAGGGGAGAGGCTCCAACCTCTCCTTTTTTGTACTGGCTGTTAATTAGGTGCTAAATAGCTTAATTATGCACCTGTTTTGCTTGGGTCTTATGTCTCTTATGTAAGAGAACCTAGGGCCCAAGCTTGATGTCAAAGTTTCAGGGACTGAATATAACGTACATGGCATGGAATACCTTGTTTTGACTCAAACTAGGACATCACCCCCCATACTGAACAGTTTTGCTGCTGCTTTACAAATGGTTTTCATGAATTCACTCCTAAAGGCACTTGTCATTGAAGTCCTAACCTGATGAGGCATGAGATCACATGCATGTTCACCTGAGATTACAAGCAAGAGCTGGTAATAAGCACAATTGGGTCTACCCTAACCCCTCTCTTTCTTCAGCAGGAAATTTTGTTTCAGCACAATTCAAGGATTTTGTTGACAAAAGCTCACCACGAGGTCTTCTACAGGTGCATGTCTGTAAGCATCAAAGCAGATCAGCACCATCTGGACAGAACTGAATGCACTTAGGAACTGCTGGAGTACCCTAGGCTGTCCTGGGCAGGCAAAGTAAATCCCAGCACACAGTAAATTATGAGAATGTGCATGTTTCTGCATGGGAAACATGACAGGTTTGTGACAAAGTTTATGACAAACCCACTGAACGCTGCCCACAGCCTTTTGGGGACTGGATGCTTTCAAGTGCTGAACAACATTCAGTCAAAAACGTTGAATGTTTAAATTCTGCATCCCTGCTTCATTCTGCTTATTTGTGCTTTTCCCTAAACTCAATGAAATTAAATGCAATTTGAGGAATACTAAGAGTAAACATGCTTTTTTCCTGAGTACAAGCTCTGGAGCTGTAAATGATTAATACTAATAATGGGAGAAATCTGTCATCTATAAACATTATAAACAAACAGTAACAACAACTTAAATTTGTTAATCTGAGAATTTTTTTCTCTGATTCTCTTTCATAAACAAAGTATTTTTTTCATTAGGCAGTATCCATTATGTTCATCCTTGGTGTAGTTACAAGGCAAAAACGTGGATTATTGATGAAATAGATCATAATAGCTCTTTCCAAGCCATTATCATTTATCATTTAAATGTGTATTCAATGAGCTTTAATCTGCAAATTTGTCACGATTGGGAGCCATTATGACTTAACAGATTCATTGTGTTTGCTTTATTCTGTTTTTAATAGGGTGCATGGTGTGTGTTCTGTAGACTACATGTGAAGTAATTTTACCTATCAGAATGGACTTTTTAAAAACTTACTACATATAAACAACAGCTGTTTACTAAAACCTTCAGTCTTTAAAAACACAATGCTGAAACACTATATAGTTACTCTAATAAATGATTCTGTAAACTCTTCATAACCAGGTATATCGTTCTTTCTTTTGAAAAGTCTCAATCTCCCATTACTTCTAAGAACATCACCATGACCAGTCATATCTGGTCTATACAATTTTTCTCTAATCCCCTAAATATCTACTTTTTCTACTGCTTTAGACAAAGCAAACAAAATCAATGAATGTTCTCTCACTGGTATTAATCAGTCTGAGCTGTGTATCGTATTATTACCAAGGATCCAACAAATATCAGTCCTTGTGTAGTGTTTTTAATTCATAAGAGTCAATTAACAGGAATAGTATGTAACACTGGCTAGAGCAAAATGGTATAGAAAGTTCTGTATTTTGGAAAAGGAAAGTGAGACTGGATTTTCAGCTCAGTGTTTGCAGAGCTGCACAATTTATAAAACTGCAAGAAATGTCAGCAATTGGTAATACATGAGCTTTTACTGATTTTTGGCTATGGCAGATTAATTCCATATCCAGTCTGTATATAATTCACTTAACACCTCTTCTCACTCAAGTTTAGCAATTTCCTGAACAAAATCCCTCTGAGAGTGAGCTACACATTATCTGAGCAAACTCCTCTTGTAGTTTCCAGGAACATTGCTGTTTGGTTTCAAAGAATACATGATGGGTAAATGCAGAAAAGCTTATCGACCCAGAATTCAAACCATCCACTGGTTGTGTGATCTCTCTTTCTTTCTGAATGGGGAGAGGGCTTCTCAGCCAGGCATGAGGCAAGATGCCAACAAGAGATCAGAAGTACTCATACCATAGCATGGTTTACCTTGTGCCTTTTCTCTTTTGCAGCAGGCTGCTCTGAACTGGTTTGGTGTGGGGAAATGGAAGCAAGTGATATGCACATGGGATTGACAGCTGTGCCAGGATTAGTTGGAAACTGTGGCCTCCAAAATGGCTCTAACAGATTGTGCTCCTCCTGGGTAAGCAGCCTCCAGCCCTGCTGTGGTGCGGCTTGCCCTGGAGCAGCTGAAAGCTCACCAAGCTACCGCAGGGCTCAGGAGCGAGGAGGCTCTGCATGCCCCAGGAGGTGGGCTCCAACCACCCCTTTAGGCCATGCCTGCAGGCTGCTAAAAGGAAAAACAGTGCTGAAGGCTTTTCTCATTATAAATGGCAATATTGTAATTCCACAAAAAGCCAGGGGATAGCTGCAGTAGGAGTGCATGACACTGCTGCGCTCTGCCTGTGTGAGGTGTATCTGGGCACTTCCATGCCACCCTTAAGCACTGTTTGTCCTCTGTTCACACATTAATGAATTATTCATGCATTTCCAAGCATTAAAAGATATGCATCTAAAAATAAACCAGGAATCAACTATGGGGCTTATCACAAAATAATCTCACATAAAAGGAAGTATTTTTTTAACAGCACATATCTCCTTTATGGCACTAGTCTTTTAACTTTGTGCTTATGAGTTACAGATACAGCCCCTTGGTGGATTACTGTTCATAGTTTGCCCAGTAATGTGTTTACAAAGCCATTGTTACAACTAGATGCTTATATATTTTGATATACAGCACGCACTACAACAGTACATCTTCAGAGATTTCATGCTTATTTTATAAACCTATTTAAACTATTCGCCTTTCCTGCAAAACACAAGTTTAATGCCAGATACTCCAGGGCTCCTTAGTCCAGCCAGACAGTAATTAAGGCAGAATTAGTGGTGCTTTGCAGGAAATGATAACAGTGGCAACAGGATGGGTCAAATTCACCTCAGACAGCAACTCTTACAAAACAACCAACTTCCTCTAGGAATTAATTTGACACTTGAAATTTCAGATAATGGCCTTTTTTTTTTTTTCAACTATCTGATATTACTGAAACACATAACTCAGTCTGAGAAATGCTAAGTGGATTTTGTTCTCCTTTATTAGAAAACTGCTCATCTAGTCACCCACTTTCTGCCTTGTATCAAGTCAGCAGTCTACTCCAGAAATAAGTATTTTGTTAAGACAATACAGTGCATTATTTCTACACAACCTGTGCTTGCTTAATGGTTCCCTGCCCTTGATAATGGACAGTATTAGTGACAAACATTATCCTAAAACCATGCAGTGAATGCAGCAAGGAAAATCCATTACTGAAAATTTTGTTTGTGACTATCTGTAGTATTTCCTCTGATACTAAAATTATATACAACAATACACAACAAATCCAATCCTTTGGTAGTAGTCTTACAAAAACTAAAGGAAGTATTTTGTCGTGCACGCCTTCTACTTGAACTCATACTCCAAATATTGTCTTAGGATTTTGTGGTAAAGCTGGACACTAAGTTTTGACAAAACTATCTCTTTCAAAACTTTAATGCCATCTACCTACAGGTGTTAAACTTTCATCTAGCTACATATAGTACCTACAATCCAATCTGATTCTGCTGCTGTTATCTAACTGCATAGAGCATCTAATCCATTTCAATGCTATTTGTCCACTGAGAAACCTCCTTTATCTGATATGTGATTTCTATATATTATTATGAGTTTTCTGTTTTCGGGTGTTTGTTTGTTTGTTGTGAGGAAGACAGCAAACCCTACAGAGACTTTAGAAAGAGGTGCCATTGGCTGCTAGGAGGCAGCATCCCCCTGTGTGATGTGTGTGTGGGGGGGTCATTCTGGTCTTTCATCATGGGAGCAGGGTCCTCAGAGCATCCTCAGGACCCTCAGGTATTTGGGGAAAACCACAGGTTGACACAAGACAGCATAGCAACCTGATCTTCAAAGTTATTTGTTTTTGGGATAAGGGGGATTTCTGGATAAAAGTGCAAAAGAGCAGGAAATCCTTTATGTGACCCTCAGCACCTTGTGCCTTCAGGATACAACTGTATTCTGCTCTTCATAGGTAAAAAAACCAACTTAACCTCCTTTAGCAGTGAAGGACTTGCACTATTATCTCCCTCTGACTGTTGTATTGATTAGATTAGAAAATGAGTAACTTTTATCACACTTGATCTGAAATAGCACTATCTATCTTATGTTTATCCTTTTACATCTATAGAACAGATAATTGCAAGAAACCTGGCAGTCAGACGTGACACTGTGATGTCTCTTTTGATCCCTGGTGTCAGGTTAAAGGAGAAAAAAAAATAGCAAGTTAACCTGTGATTTAACCCTGGCCACTGTCTGGGTCCTGCTACCAGTCTGGGTGGTTTAGACCTTTGCACGTGCATGTCTGGCTCCCTTCTCACCATGCAGGTTCACTTGATGCCACCTTTAATGTTAGATTCTGTGCTGGATTCTTCAGCATGTGCTTTTCTTTGAATTGAGGAAAAAAACGCAAGGCACAGTTTTCTATGTTTGTGGGGGATTTTTTCTTTTCTTTTTTTTTTCTTAATTTCTCTCTTCCTTATCTTTTTAAGTCCAAGCAAAGGCAGATTATTTCAATTAAGAGCCTGTCACTGACAATTGTAAGCAACCTTTCTTCAGTTCAGTGCAGCAGTTGCAGTTTTAAGTTTCTCCCTGCCTCTGCCAGGATCTAATTTTCAAGGCCCCGTTGCCATGGCAGCAAGTTGGAATTTTAATCCAGTACTAAAGGTCAAGGCAGGTCACCAGTTTCAGTTCCTCTTCAATCTCCCCATAAAGAGCCACAAAAGAAGCTGAGATAAAGGTCTGACCTAACAAAAAATTCCAGTCTAGCACACAGCCAGACTTGAAGCTATATGATTTGTATAGGCTTTCAAATTTGTCTGGAACTATTGAAATTCATGCTAAATCAAATGTGGGCAGCACTGTTTCACATTCCTCCCTCTCTGCAGAAAAGCACAGATATATCCTTAAAACACAGCTACGTGCACACAACTTATCGGAGATACCCAAAAACAAGATACTTCAGTTAAGTCTATCAGGTAAATAGCTGTGAAAGCAATTCCCTCATTACTGGAGATACTCACTATTTTTGCAGACTCAGATAAGCCTGACAGCTGCATTTAAGTCTTTCTTGTCAATATGAGGTAGATGAGTCAACATCTTTCTTTCAAAACCTGTAAAGGTATTTTTGTACAGCATTTTGACTAAATAAGACTTTCCAGCAAGTGACAATTTCCTGAAAGCTAAACTACTTTCAGATTTTTTCTTTACTATTTTTATCTTGAAGGATAAAAAGCTCCTGTGGAAATTAGGAATTAACTACTACTTTGCCAATTTTCTAAGCACCCTCCTGTGCTTTATATAACATGGATTTTAATTAAAGAATTGGTTTGCACCTACTGGAGTAGGTTAACTGGCTACAGACATCTTCCTTCTGTTTTGGAAGCTGTGGATACAGCACTAGAAAAGTCTCAAGATGCATTTTTCCAAGATGCATGAATGCAAGTGAGGGAAGCAGCTCTTCCTCCGGGAGTTTAGAACAGTAATTAGCCCAGCAGTGGGGAATATTTTCCTTTTTCACTGTTTGGGAGGATCTATTTGTAAGGTAAAGCTATTCTCAATCTGTGGCTCCAAGTGCTATCCAAGACAGAGGATAATGCAGTGAGCGTGGCCTAGCCCCATGGGGTGTTGTGAGAACTTCACCTCATAAAAAATAAGCCCTCTGGCCAGAAAATTGATAGGCTTTGGAGCCCTGCTGAGCCCTCAGCCCAAAGGATAATGGTAGCAATATAAGTTTCTCTGGATGGAGAGTGTAAAGCTGAGAAAAATGTGGTGGATTATTGGGGTTGTCAGAGGGATTCAGAGGAAAGATGCAAAGGATTAAGTTGTGATATTAGGAAAAGTGGCTGCTAGTCTTACCTAGGATATTTAGGACACAAATTGGGAGTTTCAAGCCCACTCTGGTATTATGAATGCCACGCTTCCTGGCAAAATCCATTCTTCTTTCAAGCTTATCATCCATTTCCGATTATGGCTATTTTGCAGCATGGTGCAGATGAATCTGGGAGATAATTTTCTGTTTGTCTCAGGCTACTGAAGTCTACGAAGTCAGTAAGATGTGACAGCAAGAATGAAAGGGACTAGAGCAAAGAGCATCAGGAAGAAAAAGGCAGAGAGAAATGGCTTGGCTCTGAACCTGAAATTTACTGATGGGACAGAGTTAAGACAAAAGGGAGCAGGGTGAGGTGCAAATTACGGTGGCCAGAAAGCCAAGTAAGAAGTTCGTTTATATGTATTTTATCAGTAAGCCCGCAGCTCACAAAATAAATGAGTGGGAGAGGTACTGAGTGTGGTAGCTTCCTCTGCTCTATTCTGCTTTACATTTTCAGCTTTACTGAGTTCATTTTCAAAATGAATGTTTTGAAGCTGCACTGAAGTTCGGAAGTGATTCCATCCCACAGAAATGTAAATTGGGAGGTCGGTTTGAGACTGGCCTGATGCCATGAAGGCACAACATATGCTGCTGCCTGTGAAAAATCCCTTTAAATACAGGAAAACCAGTGGCAGATTTGCAGCCTAACCAGTTTCCAAAATGGAAACTGATGCATAGTGAACAGGGATACACATCATGAATCCAAACATGTTAATGTGTGTTGTTTACCTGTCTCTATTAACACTGACACTTCCATGGTCACAGCTCAGTGGTTGCATACATTTGACAGTGATACAGTAGTGCATCCTACTTGAGAACAAGCTGTTTCAACTGCTGCTCGTTAGTTAGGACAAATAAATGTTGAATTTTTAATGGAGGGTTATCAGAGGAGATTCAAATGGTTCAGTGCTTGCTTGAGTTGCAATCAGCAATGCTGGCAAGAATGCAGTTGGTTAGTTGGTTTCAGGCACTCTTAAAGGCAGCAATTATGTGAGTCTCTGATAGTCAAGAAACATTATTCAAAATTGATCAGCAAAATATAAGAGAATTAATTTAATTCTGTTCCCAC
The DNA here is from genome assembly GCA_013396975.1 of Bucco capensis. Taxonomy (NCBI): domain Eukaryota; kingdom Metazoa; phylum Chordata; class Aves; order Piciformes; family Bucconidae; genus Bucco; species Bucco capensis. Next base: position 785,658 of record VWZO01015147.1, read on the forward strand.
AATCTTTTAAACTGATTTATAAACATGTCAGAAGAAAGAGATCATGGAAAAGAATGTATTGGGAAATAATTTTATTTTGACAGGGAGGTTAAACTGTATATAAGCCAGCTGAATAATGAAAACAAATTAGAAGTCTAATTTAGACATTATTTTGAATAATGGGCTTATCTTCAAGGATACAGGGCTTTTAATTATGATGCTGGATTTTAATGTATTTCACAGCAGCTGAAATACTTTACAAGTTTGCTTCTATAGGCAATTGTTCATTGGAAATGCCTGTATGGTTTATTCCCAATTGCTTAGTACTTTGCTCAAAAGTGAAAACCTGCAGCAGTGAGAAACAAAATGATACAATCTTGACTTATCATTGCTCCAAAGCCAAGAATTTATGAGGGAAAAGGATGCAAAGCAAGCTTCTAACTAACAAAAGAGTAAATATGAAAGATGAATAACATCTTATCAAAACAGACCCTTCTATTTTCATTTGCTATTTGTCCCTTTAATATGGTGCACCAGAGGTCTCTAAAGATTAATGCAGTTCCAATTATATGCCACTGTTGTTTCACTTATCGTAATTTGTACATGGCAGTGCAAGTCCCTTGTATTCATGACTTTCCCAGTTTACCCAGAGGGAATATCTTTGGAACTTCCTATTGCTAACAAACAGGCAGTACTTACTCTAATGATTAAAGCTTGCCACGCTTACTAAGTGAAAATGAACGTATGCTATAAAAGCAAGCAAGCTCTCAACACTGTGGGATCAATTGATGCTCTTATGCTTTAAAATGACTGATTAAAAATTGTAATTAGAAATGCTAAATTTTCAGCTTCTTCAGTGTATTACACCTGGGCTGGATTGTAACTGGAACTCAGAGAGAAACAAACACTCTTCATATTCCAGGTTCACGTCATTGAACTGGAAATGATGCATCAACACTGAGTGAATCCCAATTTACACTCATAATTTTAAACAGGCTTCCATCAAGTGTTATGATAATCTTTGGGATTTGAAAAGCACTGATATTTACTGAAGTTTTGTTTTAGAACCACAAAGAGAAATCCCTGCCTAGCTGAAATCAGTGCTGAGACTCCTTTGAAAAATCACTGCTGAAATATCACAGTTTCAGCTGTTTGTTTTGGTTTTGAGACCATTGTATTTAGCTGTTCTCTAGCACCTACACAGGTTGTGTATCATTAAGTATGATGGACAACAAAAACTCTGTAAAGATAAAATAAGCTGGTTTTGTTTGATCCATAAAAATTGGCTGCTTTAAATTTTTTATGGTTTCCGGTAGTTCCCTGAGCCCATGAGAAGGACCTTTTAATACTATATTAATACAGTAAGCATAGGAAGTAATTTTATGACAGGGGAAGAATACCATTATGATTACATTCTTCTTTTTAGCTAGGCTTTAATGGAAACTACCCAAGACAACTCTGCAGTATGATTTCAAAACACAGGATGTGCTTGATTAAAAAGGTTCTGGGTAGTTTCCAACTGGACAGAGGCCAAGTGCTAACAACCAAAACAGAACAAAAGGACTGAATGTTTGAGGATGACATTCTTGCATGGTAATTATACAACAGAAACCTAAGTCACGAGCTGAGTTTGTACCTCAGATTCATGGAAGTTGACAGAAAATTTTTCTCAGTGCAATTGCTTGCACCTTATCTGTTCCTACTTGCTATGCTTCATAATAAAATAATCAGAGTAGACTGGCTGAAAACTGACTGCACAACACCCAATGGAGATTTACAGTGAATTTGAAATTAAAGAAAAACCAAGAAAGCCAATTGTTATAGTTCTACATAGCCTGATTTCAGCTACAAAAATTCACCATGGTATATACCCATGCACACATATCACTGTTCAAAACTTCTTTCTCAAGATTTTTGAGTAGAAATTAGAATCTGAGGTTAGTCACATGTACTCATGTGCAACATAGGTGCAGAATTAAGACACAGTCTCAACTACCCTACCTTCTGTTTTACTTGCAACAAAGCATTGGAGATTGGCTTTCACAAGCACACAGATGTAATAAAGTGCATTGAAATAGTAAGGAAAGGATGAAATTTGTATTTCAGAAATCTTTACTTAGACAAGAATTCATGCATCTTGCATCCCCCTACAAAAGCAAGACATTAGTCAATTAATCTACCTTGCAGTATGTTCCCTCCATTCTTTCCCCTAGAAGCATGCACTTGAAAGCATATATCTGAACAAATCCAAATTCAGTCAGATTTGATCAAACTGAAATACAGGTAACAGTTACCATTGACAAAAATATGCAAGGAAATGGCAAGGGATACAGTTCTGAAGTCAGTAAGATCATGGTGCATGGTTGACAGTGTAGCAACAAATATTACTTGGGAGAAACTGGACCAGAATTTCACTCATACACTCCAATATCCTTGAAACTCACCAACGTTAGAAAGATTAAATCCTTCTTAATATAACTGCAATCTGATAAATACTGTATTATTAAACACTCAATGACTGCAGGAGCTGCCAGTCTATCAGGATTTATTTGGATGGTACTATCTATCTCTACTTGATACCATCATATCTTTCTGCCCCACTCTCTGCTTTAATTTCACTATGTCCTCAAGTACTGTAATTCCCAGGGAAAGTGGTGGTAACTGCACATGCAGATCTAAAGAAACAAATTGTCCTCGTAATACCAAGTCTCACAGTGGACTGCCTTCTAACCTCCCAAAGCCCTATGGAAATTCTTAGAAGCTGCCTTAACAATTTTTCTGCAGTAAAAGAGAAAAAGTGATAGTAATGGGTTAGCTGATCTTCATTTGGAAGCTGAAAGTTAAAGTAGCTTTATTGCAGCTCTGATCTCTCATGTGTAAAATCTATCACCTACCATAAGAAGGCAGTTCATTGCAGCAGAAATCTGATTGATAGTACTGGAACTTTAGATCAAGCAGCAGAACAGAGAGCAACTGGTTCATAAAATGTACTCAGTGTCTTTGGGTTTTATATCAGGCTTCCTATAGAGAGCTTTGGTCCCATTAAATGCACTATATACCACTGAGCTCTGAAGCACTGTTCTTCTGAAATTCAGCTTATAACTATAAACCATGATTGACAAGTCTATTACTGTTGGTTACAAACTATTGAAATATTGTATTTTATGATACACTCACCGAAATATTTTCACAGTGGAATCCAAATACACTTGCTTTAGGAGAAAAATAATTTTAAGATGCAATAATATTTTTTTTACCTTTTTTTTCTCTCTATTTTTTTTTTTTTTACTACAGAATGTGCTTCATGTCAGGCTTGGATCACTTAGATGTTCTCAAACATGAATGCACTCATTCTGTTACCAAGAACAGTGGGTATAGTTGACTAGATTCTTTTAAAAATAAGCCATTACTGCTAATCAAATAGCAAAGGACAAAACCTAATTTGTTACCAAGTTTCATAAATAAATGCTATTCAAGTAAATTAATCTATTTATCATTAGCATTCCTAGCCAATTCTCATTCAATCTGAAGAAAAACTGATTTCATTTTGAAATTGAATTAGTCATTTAAGCATGATTCTGTAAAGCTTTACTCAACAAACTTCATTTGAATGAATACTTCCATGGCTCGAGTGTATGAGTAAAGAACTGTGTCCTCAGAGCCTGGGGAGCACATCAGTGGATTCAGCACCCACACCTAGTCTAGGTAAGCTTTTTTTATATGGTCACAGACAAATCACTGAGCTACCACAAGCCCTTTCCTGTACACAAACTTGTACTAAGAATCAAGATATTTAAATTAATTTTAAAAACCTATGTAGATCTCTTCACATTGTTTTTTTTTTTCTTCCCATATAGGGATTTATTTAAATTGTGTCCTCAGTAGATTAAGGGGAACCACTAGAATAATTCTGAAATAATTTCAATTGAACATATTGTATTTACACAACCATCAGTTAAGCCAGTGCAGTTCTCATTCAGTAGTTTACAGTATTTGAACACTACAAAAAATAGCAGCTCTGAACTGAAATCTGACCCAACCCACATGTTTTCCTAAGTATAAAACCAACAGTCCACTTTCCAAAGTTATGATTTAATTCCTGTTTGTAAATTACTTTGAGATCCTGGGGTAAAAGTAAAAAAGAACAGTTCAGTCTCAACTCACTGCTACATTATTGCAGCCTTACACCAGAGAAGCACCAAAGAAAAATGGTTTGGCACAATGGGGAATTAGCTCTTCCACAATTTCAAACTGTCATATTTATAGATCATCTGTGATTTTCAGCTGTTTCAAAGTTTCAAACTCAAGAGCAGCTTTTCAACACCATTTAGTAGAATCATTCTGTATGATGTGTTTTACTCTCTCTCACTTTATGAATCTTAAAATTCCTGCATCATCTGTTCCTGGGGCTGCATTTTCTATTGTAAGAGGCTTAGTATCTGATGAGAGGAGCATAAAAGTGGTTTAATTTTGGCAAGCTGTACAACTAAAATCAGCATTATTTCTGCTTAATAAACTCATCTTTCACACACATCTCTGTTAGCTAATGCTTAAAAAGAAGAAACAGTAATAAGCACTGAAAACATAAAACCGGTTTATGGCTAATTTTTAAGGACTACTGAGAACACCTGAACACCAGGACAAGATTAAGAGCAGAGCTAGATTTTATTTACCTTTGGAGAAGTAAGTTCATTCTTCATGCTAAATTTAAAAAGAGATTTAAAGGTGGAAATAATAATACTTACGACTTTTGTGGCACTGACTTAGTTGCAACTTTCCCTGTTGGATCACTCCACTCTGCAAACAAAGGAAACACATTTTCAAATGTCAAAAGATTATTGCAGAATTAAAATGTACCCAAAGTTGTCAGCCCATCTAATTATACTTGGTTTCACAACATACCACAATGCATAACATTTAATAAAAAAATGGAACTGATCTGCTTTTGCACCACAAAGTTAATTTTTCAGCCTTTGTTTTAATGGTATTAAGCAGGGGGAAAAAAAAAAAGCCAACCCAACCCTGCCTGTTAGGACTAGGATGATAAAGACATACTTTGTACATTGTATCCTGAGGTCAGATGTTGGGAGTCCTACAAAGAAGAACACACAAAATGTCAGCATTAGTTAAATAAGATGAAGAAGGTAAAATCTATCTTGGCTTGCTGGATTAAGGACACTGGTATTACATGAAGAAGGAAGGAGGTGGTACAGGGAAGGGATCATGTGATTGTTAAGGCAGTACCAGGGACATCAGTTTAAAAACATTAACTGTGGAGACAGGGCATCACTGAGGGACCCTTTCCCAGTTCAGACAAAAGGTTGTCCTCAGCTGCTGTAAATCTACACACCCTCTTTATGGAGACACTGCACAGATTTATACCTGCAGTGGTCCTAGCCTTTTCCTGGCTTGGCCATAGATGTGTGTGTAAGCTATCAACAACGTAGGCCACACCATGAATGCAACTGTGCATTAAACTCACCACCACTGCCTTTTTTTGATCTCACTGCTTGGAAATACAGCAACCTTTTACTGATAGTCACTGTTTATATTTGGACAGTGGCACACAGGATTTAATAAAGAGGCAGGAAGCACCTGATGGAAACAGGTCTAAGGAAATCAATGGAAGTACAACAACTTTAAACCAGCAAAGAATCTGGCTTATAACACTGAGCATGCTAATGCTGGGATACCTGTTGGCTCACAATAACTAAGCTGCTTCCTTAATGTCACAGCATTTTCTTGCTTAGCTTTTCTCTAGGCTTTATAGTCCACAGTGGTTGTAATCAGCTTTCCTTCCAAGCAGAATTTGATCATTTGAAATTAAGGTGTTATTTACAACCTCATCTTACAGCCAGGCACTACTTTGCTGGAAGTGTTAGTTCTGTAGGATGTTAAAGTCATTAAAGTCCTCACTGCACTTCCTCTTAGGGCATTATTAGTTCCTAATATTATCCCGTGCTGTCAGTCAGTCCCTTGTGAAGTAAATCATGCCCTAAGAGTAAACATGGCACTTTAAATTTGAATGTCAAAGGGATAAATTGTTCTGATAAGTTCTGCCTTTTTTATCACACATTTTTATATACCTTTCCCATGAGGATACTTCTTTTTAATAGTTAAATTGAGAACTTCTAACAGTACCCATCTCTGGTTTACATGGCTGCACCATCTAGCCACATTGTGTCTAAGATCTATAATTTTGCTGATTGTAATTGATTTATATAATGTTCTGAGAGATATTTCTGTTGTAGTTTTTAAAGTAAAACTAGCAAATGTGGAAACATTTGTGTGCTTATTTCCTGAAATGACAGCTAAAAAAACCCCTCAAACCCAACGTATATTTTGTATTGAAATGGAGCACAAAATAAGGTGTTAGATGTCTATTTTTAAGTGACTAAATCACATGTGAGTGTCACTCTATTTAATACTGAGAAAAGTACTTGGACAGTAAAAGTTCAAAGGATTATCATGGAGAAAATTTTAATCCCACATCTACACAACATAAACATATGTTGTCCTGCTTTAACTGAAGCATGCCTGTGAACCAATGTGGATTATACTCTTGTATGATTATGACTTGTGATGCCTAATGCTGCAGCAGGATAGGATTGTTTGAACCATAATCTCAAGCAGTATCAGTTTTATAAGCTATTTTCCAGGGTTCTGCCTTTAGAAATTTTTATGTAGCTCCATGTCCGACTAGGGTAGATTTCCCACCCTGAGAAAGGTCTTCCCTTCCAACCCCTAATATGTGATTCAGTGATTCTTTTCCTCCAACACCATCAGCTCACAGTTGTAGAGGCCCCAGCAAAAAATACCTCTGGCAATAATTAGCCAGGGTGTGAGATTGATCTCTAACAGCGCTACTAGAATCATAGCTGGAAGGTAACATTGGAATTTGGGCTAAAGGAATGTTCAAATCATACAACTGAATCATTCACTATGTTAGGTGAACTACAGGTACTCCTCAGGCATGTGCTTTTGATGTGGCAAGTGCTAAGTGCATGCTTTTAACAAGGCCAATACTGAGGATCCCATTGTACAAGCTCATGTGTCACTGGAGTGTGCATACAGACAGATGCCATGGCACTGCTCACATGCAGGATCATTTGGAGTCACTATAATGTGATCGTGCAACCTGAACCTCATGATGTAATCAATCACTAAACAGGAACAAATGACCATTTCAGCCACTGCACAAACAATAATGGAAGAAAAACAAACAAACTATATTGTACTTTACGTAGAAAAACTCATAACAACAGAGATAAAGTTCAATCTGCCTCTACTGTAACTTTGACAGCTTTAAAGAAGCAGTCCTACTAGTAGCAACAGTCTGATTGGGAATTTTCAACTAAAAACAGTCTTAAAATTTTTTGGAAGTGGGACCAATTACAGAAATAAACTCTCCAGCACAGAACACTCAACAGAACAGAATGCTAATCAGGTCACTGGTAATAGCCTACTTGTACCTTGCTTGGGATAGAAAACTTGGTCTGCTCAGCCTTGCCTGGAGTGTGAATAGCAGTAAGAGGAGGAGGCCAGGAATGGGTCATCTCCTAGGGAAGAAAAAAAGACAGGTTTTTGAGAACAAATTCATGTACGTAAAGAGAGCAAAAAAAGGTTCTGTGTTCTCCACTGTGCCTGGAGATGCATTTGCTTAAGGAAGCATCACCACTCATCCTTCTGTGGCAGATGAACACCTTAACTACCCAACAGGCAGTATTTCCTGGGAATAAGGGTGAGAACAACTTTTACTCTTGAAAATTTGGACTATCTGTGATTTCATCAAGTGGCAGCTGACTCCACCTCCATGCTCACCTTGTCAAGCTGTATGAATGAAGCCAGTATACATATAGAACAGGGCTTTACCTGCACAGCCCAAGTAGAAAGGTGATCCCTCCTCTATTACACTGGATACAACCCTATCTAAGATTGCATGGCAGCAAATTACAGCCCTATTCAGGATTGCATAACAGCAAAAAAACCAGAGACAAGTCTGGAAAACGCTGGAGTGGACTTGTAGCATGAATGTCTGGTGTAGAAGAGAGTGGGGACAGTGTCCTATGCACCAAAGCATCTCCTCATAGTGCTGGCCACAGGCACTTACTGGGATAGGAAATGTCACAGCATCAGAGCACTACCAATTCCATGTTAAAATGAGGGACTGAGAGATTAGGTGATTTGCACAGGGTTATACAGAAAGCCCATACTGAACTAGGAAATCCCATATCCTGCAGAGATGTGACCATCTGCTGAGCTCTCTCCTAGTCTATTCCTTAAGCACATGCACATTACTTTGGAGAACCAGAAGAAAGGATGTCATTTGTTTAACCATCCACATGACTTCACCACTATTTCCTATGTCTCAGTTTCTTTTGGAAGTCCCTCATCTTTAAGTACTCGCTAAGCTCTATTTTGTTTAACTTGTGAAATCTGATATATCTACCTTCTAATATGTTATGACTATAAAGAACCACACAGACAGTGTGTGTGCGTTGTGTATGCATCCATTAAGATGTATATATAAACATCTTGGTTTGTAAATACCTAGGAAAGTAGGCAAGGAATTGCATTCATTTTCTTTTTTTTTTTTTTCCTAGGAAAAGTTAAAAAACTTTAATCAATCCAAATTTGGAAGTATTTAGAAATTCCTGGAAGTAACAATAATAAAACCCAGCATATGAAATGCTTTAAAGAGGAATTTAATGGAAACAAAGTAATCCCACAAAATTGAGTTAGGATTTATTTTCACATGGTTTGGACTTAAAATAATTCCAAAATCATGTTAACTGTTGGAGTGGGTAGATGAATGCTATGGAAGCATGCATTTTTTTATAGACCTGGAGATTAAACAAGAAAGTAAACCTGCGCAGTTTTTTGGCTTAAAAGTCACTGTGGTCCTCTGATGTAGTAACATCAAGCATCCTCCTTTCTGAAAATTATTTAAACATTGTTTTAATTGACTCCATGTGCTTTATTTATTAGAGCTAGGCACGCTCATCTCTTCAGCTAAGTCTGCTTTTTTCAGCTATAAAAGCCCTCAGGTAAGTAACTAAGAAGGACACGTGCAGATGCAATCTAATGAATCACCAAAACTACAAATACTCCAAGCAAACTTTTTAAGGGCTGCAGAGGTACAAGGCCAAATCACAATTTAAATGGGACTGGGGAAAGATTTAAACTTGCAACTTTCTAAGGAAAAGGTCAGAGTGAGAGAACTGAGCACAGGGCATATGGGGCAGATGGTAAGTAGCTTTACAAAACCAGTCTCTAATATTAATAGCTGCCTTCAAGATTTAATTCCTTTCTCTGTATTTCATTTTTCCACCATTGCCTTCTTGTTCAAAAGAAAGTGTGCAGTGTTTTTAAATACAGATAAAAACACTGAGCCAGGCTCTAAGTGGTCATTATGGAAAAAAGCAGCTAGACTGTGTACTCTGCCTTCCTACTGAGGCAGCTTCCCTTCCTGCAGTGCACTCTAAACTGCTTAGCCTGATCTAATTTGAAGTCTCCCAAGATACAAGGCTCATGCTACTTCCCTTGGGAGAATTGAGGGGAGACATGAGAATAGTCTTCAATTACAGAATGAGCTGTTGCTAAAGGAAAGAATACTCTGTTCTCCAGTTTTATGGTGGATATGAACTTAAAGTGCAGCCAGAAAGAGTCCAGTTAGGCAAAAAAAAAAAAAGCTCCCTAATGGTAAGGGTTGTGTAGCACTAAAACAGATTGCTCCACAGCTTACATAGACTTCATCTTTGGAGGAACACAATTAAGAATAGATTAGCACACATCAATCAGGAATGGTTTAGGCAGAATTGATTCCTGCATTGGGACAGGGATATGTAGTAGATGGTAAGAGTTCTAAGACCCTTCCAAGCCCCTTTTCTTGTTTTGGGCTTTGATAAATCTCTGTTGGCCAAATGCTACAGTTACTGTCTCTCTTGTGAATAGTAGATCCACGAAAAGGCAGAAGAGGAAAGCAACAATCCTGGTGTTTTTCTTCTGTGGCATCTGAGTCCACTAAGGCAGTTTCAGGGTTGACACTTTGCCCACATCATTAGAGGGCAGCCAGAGGAGCAGGAGGAGGAGCAGCCCTATACACACTGCTAGTAATAAACAAAGGCCACTGTTGCTAAAGAGCCCTTATCCATGGTATTCTCTCTGTCAATTGCCCTTCCCTGTCCTTTTAAATCTTAGTTAAATCTATTGCTTTAAACTTCCTCAGATTTTTGGTTACATAGTGTGTTACAGCTGCATTCAGAAAAAAATTAATATATGATGAATAGATGTTCTAAGGTTCTTACAAACTTGAAATTACAGGGGGTGCCAGCTAACCTACTGCCTTGATGGAAAAAAGATTACCAAGTGATTTACCATTTATTAAAGACTCTATTAATGATTTATTAATGTTTTATTAACTATTTATCAATGGAAACTTAATAAAAAGCATGTCTTGCTATACAGTGCCTTTCTGGTTTCTGCATTTATACAAATGCAGATCAAACTCTCTCTGCTAGGAAGCCAAGCAATGCATGAGAGGCAGCCACATTTTATGTGTGTGATACATACTGAACTAAAAACCATTTCAACCTGCTTCATCTTTGATGAAAAAGCTGAGGGAAGAACAAATACATAGATATATATTTATACATGTACAAGCAAATGACACTAAAGCCTAAAGGAACACAAAGGCAATCAACCTATGGGTTATTTTTCATTCACATTCCTTATGAAGGAATGGAAAATTTGCATGAGCAGTTTGGGATATCTTGATGAATAATCTGACCTGCTTTATACTGGGCCAAAGGCTTACTGAGGAGGGGATTTTGATACGTTGTAAGTTTTGATAGGCACATGATAGATAAAATCATGGATATGCATTTGATTACCATGTGTCAGCACTTAAAACAATTCTCAGCATCAAAGGGATAGCAAATCTTTTTTCCTGTAAGGGAAAAAAAAACAAACCGACCTCATTGAGGGTCTGATGTCCTCCAAGAGAAAGTCAGTCTTTCCTGCTATGAATGTTAAGAGAGGAAACTTTCTAGTCATGCAAATGTTTAAGCATATTTATTACCAGTGGCTAGTGCTCAGTACATATTTTTGGAGGAACAATGTGTTGTCATGCTAGAATTTATCTTGCTACTGTACCAAAAACTACTAGAAAGCCATTTGGAAATACAATGCATACATGTGTGAGTTTATTATTGAAAAGCTTGAGTAGCTTCAGTTTATTCTACAAAAAGCAACCATTTCCCCTGACCATAATCTAAAACCACCAGCATTCACTTTGTGGGTTTTATCAATGACAACAAATAAGTTCCCTTTGCCCAAGTGGGCAATGGGATGCATTCCTTATCCTCCCATAGTAAATTAATATTCCTTTCCATATTAACAAGAAGGAGGACAGATGAAAATGATATTCAGTGAAAATGAATACAGGAATTCCTTTAGAAGCTTTTCCTTTATATGTTTTCCTTTCCTACTTTGCTGATACTTGAAAACCCACAAAAGAAGTGATAGCAGTATCGACATTTTCTTCTCAATTCTCTCTAACTCCCATATACTTCACACTTTTCAATATGTTTTCCTGATACTGTAGCTTTTACAACTAATAACACTCATATTCTTTGCTTAGAGCACTTAGAAGACACTAAAAAATAGACCAAACCCTGACTGATGCACTCATTTCTCTAACCAGTCTGTGTATGTGAGGGAAAACAATGCTCCATTACAGTAAGAAGGTATCTTAGCTCAAGAAGCTGTTTTAGAGGGACAGTAATGGAGCTAAAACACATGAATCTACCACTGGATTTCCAATTTAAGAAGTTTGACACAATCCTAAAAGTAACCACAGTCTATATAATGGTCTGTCTATGCTGTCAATGGCACAGTCTGAACATCACTTGTGTTCTCCTGTGGCCCCTGGTGTGATAACTGTGCCAACAGCAGAGGGAGCATTAAACTCATTGCCCACGGGAAAGTGTGGGGAGTGATACCCATGTTCCTAGAATCCTTGTATGGGTAGGATGAGCTCATTAGCCTTCTGGCAGTCATCCTCGGAGAAGGACAACTCTGATTCCAAACCCGGGCAGATGGAGCTCGTTTAGCCCTGTAAGGCCTTCCAGCTAAGAGGTTAAACCTCCGTCCTAAGGACCTCGCTGCCAGCATCCAAGCTTGCTAGGCCCTGGCAGATGAACCTTAGGACTAAAGGGTGGGTTCAGCTCTGCACATGCTGTGTCTCACCTAAAAAAAATCCATAGCTCAGGCTCGAGGGTGCTATCTGCTAGCCTCTTTTTATCAGCGTGCTTGGAAAAGGCGCTGAGGAGGAGCGTGGATGGAGCCCTCCCTGGAGCTTCGTTCACGAAGCCTAGCCACGACCGACCTATGCTGTCAACTGATTTAGCTCCCTGCTGGGTCCTGGGCCCCAAATAGTCCATGTTGTGCCTGTGTAGGAACATGGAACACCAGAATGGGGCAGACTTGTGGTAGACAATGGTCAGTGCTATGTCTGTTACAGAACACTTCAAGAACAGCAGAGCTATTATGAGGGTAAAATCCTAATTCTTCATACCTACTAATTCTCAGCTGTGCTGAGATACTATCTGTGTAATATTGCACCCAGAACTGGATGTTCAGTTAACACCAGTTTGAGAGTTCTAAAAGTTAATTACTCAGGTAATTGCAGTCACATGTTCTAAACCCATTTCCAGAAAGCTAGGTACATCCTTCATCTGCAACTCTCAGTAACTAAACTAATGACTTCATTGCCCAATACACAGCACCAGAGTCATACTGTGGACAGTATGGCCAAAGCAATACCTCCTGTTCTTGGCAGCTTCTCATCCCCAGTGAGATGCACAGCCATATCCCGTTGATTTTATGTATTCAAAATGATACTTGTTGGTAACCACCTCCAGGGATGGCACATCTAATTTTCATGAGGGCCCCAAGAGATAGGAAGTATGCATTGAACTATTAAATACAACATAATATCCTGGCAGGACAACAGTATCTTATAAACAAAGGCACAATAAGTAATAAAAAGCTAATTCTTTCAGAAGTTACTAATACCAACATATAATTTCATCTCTGCAATTTAAAAAACACTGGCAACATTTCTCCAAGTAAATAAGCAACTGTGTTTTGAAACTATTCACTGCTGGCACTTGTTTAAGGGAGTCTGGTAATTTTTTCCATCCATCCTGAGCTTCACAAGCAAAAAGGCATGTCTTGAATTGCCTGCTTTCTTCTCTGAAACTTAGGGTTCACACCAAGAGGAGAGCAGAACTATAATTTACAGTTACAAAACAAGCCTGCACCTACCCTGAGGCACTACACTGTGCACATTTACACAATACATTACACCATTTCCTTTACGTTGCCAGATGTAATCAATTCATGGATTTTTTTTTTCCATACAAAATACAACAGTGAATTACGCAGTCACATGACAAGACCTATCCATGTAATTTATCAGAAAATGCATTTAATTTCTGGAGCCACTTCTGCCAACATTGTGAAAAAAATAAATCTCCAAATCCAGTATCAAGCAAAATTAAATCACTACACTACAAAACTTCTCATTCTGTAGGCTTAGCACAGAAACTGTTTTAAGTTATACTCTGTGCACTTAGGTTTAGTCCCATGTAACCATCTTATAACCCACATCTTGACAATATGATGAAACTGAGTCTAAAGATCATTGGGAATTTGAAAGTATCAATTTGTGCCAGAAGACACCAGCTTTAGTCTTAAAAGAGGAGAATCAATTATCTGAAATAATATATAGGGGGAAAACCAAGAAATCAGGTTAGGCAACTTATCTGGGTGTAAAGCTGAATTCTTTTGTGTAAGCCCTGATTTGCTTTCATAAAAATTGGACTCCAAGTTGTTACTCATCAACTACAAAGAAATTAAGATTCCACACACTGCTGTACAATACACATTGAAATCTTTTACAAAAGCTGGGGTTTTGCCTTCAAAATCAAGGCTGCCAGATCTCTTTTATTCTGCTCACCACACAAGCAGTATTGCAGCATGGGTTTTCTTGAGTGGGTGTGCCACGATAGCACTTCTTTTTAATGTTGTTTCCCTCTTGCATGGTCTCATCAACACCTCAACTGTACTGCTATTAAAACAGTGGTCTGAGGCTGAAGACACAGTGAACACGTAGAAAAGCTCAAAGCTGCCCTTACAGAAGCTGCTCTTTTTCACTATTTCCTTTTCTTCATCTACATGATGCTTTCCCTACCCATGTGTCCCAGTTGAAAACTTGCTTCTCCCTTCGTGTGTGAAGAATGCACACTCCCCTACAGAGTGTGATTAGCTTCCCAGTGCCTACATCAGAGACTGTGAATGCTTTGAGGGCAAAGGCTGCCTCATTTTTAATCTCATTCAATGCCTAGGGCAGTAGTGGAACTTCTGAATGTTGGCTGGAAATTTGGAACAGTGAATACTGGCTGGAAAATCATGGGTTGACAACAGCCAGCTTGATCAGCATTTAGCAAGCTCTGGACAGACAGAAAACTACAAACTGAAGCCTGATCACTGGATCCTCTGATTTAGCACCCTGGATTTTTGTAAGGGTAAAACTTGGCATGTTTGCCAAAAAAATATACTAGTGGTTGTGGCCTGTAACAGAGAGGTGGAGTCATTGCTGCCTCAATCCTTCAATTGTCTTCTCTTACAGAAAGACCTAAAGCCACCTGAAACTCTATCATGCGACCTGGCATTTTTTATAGTAATTTTAGCCTTTGGAAAAGAGCAAACATTTCAGTCTGGATTTCCCTTTCTTCACTTGTGCCTTGTAGCAGGTCTGTTCCTGTATCTGGGTATCCTGCAAATCATGCCAACACTCCCCTTTGATCTAGCCCTGCTAAGTGAACAGGTGTAGAAAAACCAGCTGTATGTTATAGAAGATGTTTTGATACAACATATACTTTTTGGCACTTCAGCCTTACCCAAACAAGCCAGTTTAAAGAGTAAAGAAAACTGAAGCCAAAACACACTGAGGTCTTTTAGGATCTCCCTTAAGGTATTGAGGCTTCAAAATATTTCTGGTAGAGAGATTCCCACTGTCACATGCATGCGTTTGATTTCCCTCATTTCCCAGCTTGTTCCTTCTTACAAATCTTGTAAGTCTGAGGCTGGAAACATTATATATCAGAACTGCCACTAAGATGTTATGAGAGCTGAGGATGCTTGGTCCCACACAGAGCAGTCCTAATGTCTGATATCAGCATGTTCATACTATACAGTAGAGCAGTATATCCTCCTCCCTGTCTGCATTTTTAAAAATCATATGACAACAAACTATATTGAAAGAAACAAACTCCTAAAAACAGGGCTGAAAAAGGGCAAAGTCCATAACCTTTCCTGTCTCCAAATGCTACACTACTTTTTTTCCCCACAGGAAAAGCAGTGAATAGAACACAAAAGCCTCAGCACTAACATGTAGTAAGTTTGGTGCTCCAGCATTTCAAAATGACATAGCTACATTACTAGGCAATGACATATATTATCTTTGTTGCTTCTACATGGCCAAAATTGAATAGCAAACTATTCATGAGTAATAGTTTATCAGAGGTCATAATGAGCAATCTGGAACAAACCTGGAACAAGCCCAAGAAAAGACCACCCAGTAGACCCATGGTTGTTAGTTAGCTTTAAGCAGTGCTATTTTGCAACGCCAGCTGGTCTCAAACAGCAACAATTACCAGTTATCATACAAAGATCAACTGGAATAAAACTGCCAAGGAATATTTTTACTTTTATTTTTTTTATGTACAAAGCATAATGTATGATGATGTTCAAGCAATTACCAAAAGGAGTTGTTGATCTCACTTTGCTGGAGAGATACAAAGGCTAGATGCAGCAACATGACATTCTTTTTGAAGGGTAACTTCTGTTATAAGTGAAAGACACTACAAAATGACAATGCTGCTGAAAAGGAGACAGGATGATATATTTAGTCAAATTCCCAGTCTAAGCCTTTTCAAAGAGGACAAGCAGTTAGTGTAACATTCCTTAGGGTTCCTGTATCCTTTCAAACATGAGAGCTTTCTTGTAGTTTACACTTATCATATTAGAAAAATGGTAATGAGGAGATCATGACAACTTCTTTTGAAAGCAACAATGACTCAATTGCCAAGGAAAAAAGGAGTGATAACTATTCTCAGGGAAAGAAGCCTCCAGTGAATGTCTCACTGCTGAAGCTGTGCTCTTTGTTTCTGTCTGAACTCAGGAATGACAAGAGGCTGGTCTTCAAAAAATCTGAGCACCAGCTTTCATTTGATTGGTACAACACTCCTTTTCCAGATCAACTGGCAGCTCAGATTAGGGACTCAAGAGAACAGAAATTATAAAATACTGGAGTAAGTAGGAAGGGATTAATTGGCTTGATTTAAAAACAACAACAGAAAACTCACTACTGGGAATGTTCTCCTACAAACCAAACAAAAGTTGTTTTTTTCCTGAGGCTCAGAAGAAGATTTTTAAAGGTTACTGTACCTTGGGGTACACAAACAACGTATTATTGAGCAGGATATACTCCCAGCAAAGAAATTACTGGACTACAAAGCCCAAAGGGCTTGTGCAACAAATTCTATCAGAAGATCTCAAAGCATTCCTCACAAGAGATCAGTACCTGCCATTTTCCAACTTGGCTTCAAAAATTTGGTCCATTAAACCACCACTCAACCAGCAGCAAATGCAATGAACACTACCCTGCCTTTCCTTCCCTCCCCCTATCAGCAACACATGCAAGTCTCCCACATCCATGTGCACCCAGGTTGGTCCTGTTTCACCCTGCAAAGCACTAGTAGGTATTATTTCCACTTCCCCACTCCCCATCCCCAAAGAGGGAATAGATGGACTATTTAAAGAAGATCTGTAAGCTGTTGAGTACAGGGTTTCTAGTGACACCCTAGGAGCCCTGGAAGGCAATACAGGTAGAATAAACAGTGCATGCAAAATGATGAACAAACATAAATCTGGGCACTTAGGTCTGAATTTCAGAGGCATGTTTGTAGACAGTTTTTATCTCTTGCCTCTGAATAACAGTCAGCAAACACTTCAGTGCCTTTGAACTAATGAAACCATCTTCTTTCCTAATGCTACAGCCTGACTTTTCTTCAGCTGACTTCTGTAAGGCTGGGTACCTTTGTGACTGCTTTACAATCAGAAAGAAATGTAACAAATTCCTTGGTTAAAAAAAAATAACGAAAAAATTCCAACACTCTGGTCAGATTTTCTAGCTATCCAAAGAAATTGTTCACAGCTGATAGGAATCAATGTGGCAGGATCTACCAGCTAATTAAACAAATCGACTTTTTACTGTAACAATTTGAAAATGTTCAAAAGTGTCTCCCATCCACAGTATGTTTTCTTCTCAAATGTCTATTAAAACTCATGCACTGTATTAAGAAATTGAAAGAACTTACACATTCAATACAAAACACAATTATGAGGACAATTTGAAATTTATAGCTAAAATAGATTGGAAGTTCATCATAACATTAAATTCAATGACATGCTTTCTTTGAAAAGTATTAGAAATTCTCTATAGAAATGGATAAGCCACAGTGTGTAATATAATTTTAAATATCTGATTGAGCTTTGCTTTTGCACAATTATAGCACTAAAAATTCCAGCTCAGGACCTCAATGCATTTTGATAGCAACTAATTTAACTTCACACAGCATGATGGCAGTGTGGGAGAAGTTCTATTTCCCCATTTCTTAGGAGACACCATGTAATGCAGGACATCTGGAGGTTATAGAGGAAGATTAAAGGTGGGATGTTTTATCTGAGTCTAGGTATTCAAACATTATTGAGAGGATGTTCCAAGAGATGGGAAGATGGACTACATCAGTCTTTTACTGTCAGTGTGAGGTGGTGTATTCTAAAGACTCTGACAGTTGAAACTATCTCCACAGCCAAGAAGGAAGACATCTTCAGAAAGAGCTGAGCTCCACTATGTTGCACGACAGATCAACTGCAAGTAGCAAAGACATAAATTGCTCCTCCAAAAACATGGTTTCCAGAACTATCCTCCCTACGTAGGAAAGGGAATGATTTGAACTTAAGACAGGTGATGACTGCAAGATTGCCTTCCCATGCTAGGCTGCTTCCACAAACTCCATGGAGGCTAGCAAGGCTAATAGTGTGTCACCACATGACTCCTGCAAAGGAAAAGTCCACTTGTTCCTTTAGGTTTCTCAGGAAGAAATACTTGGTCAGTAACTCAGTTGATGTCTGTATTCTTGCCTTAAGAAGAAGAGATTAGGAGTGACTTGGCTTAAATTTAGACTGCAGTATCTGAAGAAAATTGCAACAAATATTCCTGGTATCTGCTGTAACAAAACTGAGAGCAACAATGAGATTTTAAAGTTCTACCACCAAGTCTACTGCAGGTGTCATCTTTGTCCTGTTTTCCCTTCTAAGAGCACAAAAGTATCAAAGGTTGCAACACACTATAGTTAAAGCAGTAAAATTGAGCATGCCTCAAGAATCTGACCCCTTTTTGGTCAATTTAAAAAAAAATATTCTCTACTTCTTTCCTTACATATATTCTTTTAAACCATCAACCATTTATGGTTTTTTTTTTTAGGTTTTGACTGTCATGGTCAGTTGAAACTTCAGAGGAGACTTTGAAAGAGGACAGCTCTTGAAATTCTCTCTGAAGATTTACTTAGTTACACCTTCCAGTCCTGTTTTGCCTTCAACACTGCAAGTCTGTCTAGCCTTTTCCTAGCTCTGTTTCTCTTGACTACCCACATACCGCCAGCTTCTCTTTTATGGGCCCCATCAGATCCTTCAGCAGTGCTGACTTATGGGGAGGCTTCCTACCAGGACTTAAAACCTGCAACACTTGCCCTCAGGGCTGCAAAAATGGAGCCCTTCCCCTTTGTGAGATAAAAGAGCCACAGAAGAGGCTATAGACTTTGTAATTTCAAACCAGGGTTGTTTCTAAAGCATGCATTCATTTCAGAAAGCCTAACTCGATTTTAGTATGTTTTCAATGTTTTCATTCTGTGCCTAAAGCAATTTGTTATGTAGAGTACACATTATTAATCTACTTAAATGAAAGGTAACATTGCTAGCAGTTTAAACTCTCAATGCCCATATTTAACCATGTTTCATTTTGACAGGACAAGATGAAATAACAGAAATGATTAATCTGAGACCAGAGGAATATTCTACTACCTATATTTCACAACAGGACTAGAATTTTTTGTTTCATACTCTGGCAGTAAGATGGGTATGTGGAGTACAGTAGCTTCAGATGGCTTTTGTGCTTGAGCACACTGCATAGTGTGCCAGTAGTTGCTTTTCTCAGTCATTCTGGATTTGATAGCAGTACTCTAGTACTCTGCCCCTCTAGGGCAGGAGGATATAACAGGTCCTGAAGTTCTTAATCATGTTTTTATACAACATAAACTGGTGCAGGCCACAAGATCCTTAAGGAAGGGTTCCTGGTACAGCTAGAGCCAAACGCTGTTACAGTGGAGAAGTTTAACATTTTTTCCACCAAGTTCAGCACTTCATTCATGGGAGCATACAAAAGGTCAAAGTTGATTTGACATCCCAGATTCCTTGAGTCTGTTTTGGCTTACACTTTCACTCAAAGATAAGAGACTTACACTTTATTTACGAAGATGAAAAGGGACAGGAAGCCAATTCCCACGGGTCTGCAAATCTGGAGTAGGAATCTTAGTTTTATGATATCCTCCACTCAACTACAAGACCTCATCAACTTGTTTTCCCACATTTTTGTCTTTTTCACTTGCAGTTATTTCTGGAACTACAAAACTTAGAGGTATGTGAAAAAGTAGCATATGAATTGTCCAAAACATTAAAGTGCTGCAGAGGGTGCACTTGATCTTCTGCAGAAGTTGCAAAACTTACTATCTTTTCCTCCAACACAATGACTTGAACTACTTTCTTGTTTGAACTGGCTTTAAAAAATACTTTGCATATTCTCATAAAATATCAATATTTTGACCACAACAGATTACTGAATCAGCACGAGGATGCTGAGCATGTAACATTGCAATAGGTAATGGAATATTTTATGCCTGTCAATGAGGAAGAGAAACTGAAAGAGGTTGTTTTGGTGCAAAACAGATGTTGAAGAGCTTGAAAAACAGGTAAAAACTAACTTTTTTTTTTTATTTAGTCATTAATTTCTCATGAGAGTGTTTAAATTCTCTTCAGAAGCAGTAATATGTGAGCTCACTATGGTAATTTCAGTAGCAATGGTAAATCTCGTACTAAGAGCAGAACTATATAATACTACTGATATCACCAATATTCCAATTTGGCAGTACAAAAATAGATGTTAAAATATTATAGTTAGGGAGATAAAACCCCAGAATTGAATAGTGAGTTTGAAATAGGTGCACTGCAATCTCTCTTTTCCTGAATACCTTTTGTAATCATTTTATTGTTACGAAGTAGACAGACTGCAACAGACCCACATAATGACCAGATTCCACATTTCAAACTTCTCTGCTAAATAATTTCTTTAATACTGCTATGAAAATAAAACCTTTATTTGATAAATGTGCCTGCAGGCTGGAATCAGACCTTGCTTGTCTATCCTCACAAAGGTCTAATCTTGTGCTGCCTTATGTCTTGAAGAGGCATTTATCCCCGTAACAGGCAGGTACAGAACACCACCTTTGGAATACAGGAAACACTGCACACCTACATGCATTTGTCAGATCAGACACTCAACCTTTTCTCCTCGTCACCTCCCCAACAGCATGAAGTCTGCTTTGTGTTGATCTGGCAGCACAAAGCAGATTTATAGTATGTATCTACATCACAAGTGAACTCCTCTCGTACCTAACCTGTGCCATGGCAGCAGTGCTAGGGTGGCCCACAAAACCAACCACATAAGATAAGTACTTGAGCATCGACTCATGCCAAATTCCAACTCACCTAGCCTAAAGCTAGCTCACTAGCTCTTACTACTCTGAAGGTACATGATGTACCTTCAAGTTAATAAGGACAGCTTTAAGATAATACTCCTGAGGTGCCTTTCTCATGGGAGGCACCATAACATTGTCACTGTAAAGGTGAATGGCCAAAACCTTTGTCATGGTTTAAGTTAGAGAAGAACTAATTCTGTTCAGTGATTTTACTAAAAGTTAAAGCCAAAAGGTAGAGATCTTCTAAGTAACTGTACTTTCTGAAATTAACAGCATGCTTTTGCAGACACTTCCTACATCTCGTAGTGGTAAGACCTAATGTTTAGAGTTACTACCAAGGATTGGTATGCAGACCAAGTCACTGCTACATCTTGTGTACCACATTGGGGGGTGCAGAGTAAAAGGCCATACCTGCAGGGAGAAGAGGACAGGACAGGTGACCCTAAATTGACCATCAAGGTATTCCATTCCACATACATCATATTCAGTACAAAGCTGAGGGATCACGAGGGTCAAGCTCTCTTCTTCAATGGTCAGCCTCCAAGGAGGACTGTCCCTTCTGCCTTAGATCCTGATACACGAGTTCCTGAATCCAATTCCGAAATCCAGCTCCTCATTCTGGTTCCCATCTGCTGCTGAGTCCTCTCTGGGGCTTCTGCCACAGCATCAGTGGTGATAGTGACGTAATTGCCATCAGGGAGGTTGGATTCATTACTGGTTTTGTATATATTTGTATATATTTCATTTGATTGTTGTTATTTTCATTGAAGCTGTTTTAGTTTTCTTTTCCAGTCTACAAGTCTCTCTCCCTTGTTCCCTTTCTCTTCCCATGGGATGGGAAAGAGTTTAATAGAGAGCATCTGTCACCTGGTTAGGGGCCAGCTCAGTCCTAACCCTTGACAACCTGCAATAATCCTGTTCTGCTGCATTCAGGTGTAACTCACAGTGGCCAAGGCTAGCCTCCATGTTAAGGGATTGCTCTAGACTGCGAAGACCTAAGGCTGCATTCCCCAATTCCCAAAGAGCCTTCTGCACTTCAAGCCAACACCAGGCTGTCCTTAAATGACTCCAACTATTGATCTCACCATGCCTGTGTGTATACAGCTGGACAGCACACAAAATGCTGGGAAAAGGCTTCTTTTGACCTTCCTGGAACTGTTGCTGAATGCTAGTGGTGACACTAAGAGAATTAAGCTGGTCACCTACCAAATCAGGAATGAGCTGTTCTCAAGTGAGACTACATCTAGAGAGTCATCAGAGCAAAGGACTTGTTGCTGCTTCTATGTATACCTAAAGCAATGCTGGAGTAACTCCTTTATATTTAATAACAGCAGCTGCAATGTAAGTGGAGCTGCTGCCAATTTATATCAGTGTGGGAGGAAGAAGAATTCAATGAACTCAAATGAGATCAGAGGTCAGTGGAATTACCCCTTGATTTATTTTTATGTGAGAGCAGAAATTGTTTCTGCCTCCATTGAGAAAATGCTGATAAAAAGCTGAAAATGCAATGGCTTGAACCTTGCTAAGAAATTAATTGTTTTTATCCATCTAAATCTTCATGTACATAAGAAAGTCAAAAGAAAAAAGAAACCCTATGGTTGTAACACGTTGCCTTTTCCAAAGCAGGCTGTTACCTGTTCCTTATAGCCTTCCAAAGGCTGCACACCAGATGAGGGACAAAGGCCACAGATACACATTTTCACGTGGGTTAACTTCCCAATCCATTTTTTCATTTCAGTAGAAATAATAAATCACCTTATCCTGGAGAAAGAAGCAGCCTGACACAAAACATACGGTGCTGGGCTATTTTTATAGCACACCTAAGACATATAGGGATTCATTTATTTACTCAGCTATTTAAAAGTGGCTACTCTTACTCATTCTCTGGACAGCTAAATGCCAGGTTGCTAAGTTACTCTTTCTTGACATCATCTCCTCCCCAACGTGTTCCCACATTTGACAGGTTCACATGATTTACTAGGCCAGTCAGCTCGTTATTCACTTGTCCAGTGACGTCTGGATAATCATTTTAAATTCACATCATGTCCTCTCCAGCAAGCCTTCAGATTCCACATGAAAATATTTAAACTGCCTGTCAGCTACTAAGTGCATTTGTAACCACACTGGACAGCGGACCTGTATTTTTCAAATTACAATTATTATAATTAGGTTTAGCATTGTTCTTCAATGTTGGTTTGTACTTTAGAAGAGAAAACAATTACTAAGGGGTAAATAATGGCCTGTATCTGTTACAGTCTAATTTTACTTCATGAACAGCTCACCTCAGCTATGGATGATACTAACACCATTAGTGCTTTTGGTTGGCATGAGGAAGGTAAGACTTACACATAATTTGCCCAGCCAAGGGCATTTTTCACCTGCTGATCAATTTACATATTCTTCCAATACGAGCTAGTCATCAGAAGAGTGACAAAGAATACAAATTATAGACTTTCCTCATTTAACTCCAGTCGTTTCTATATTAATTACAATCTGAATTGTATTTAGGATTTGTTTTACTTACAGACTAGAAAGCTTTTACTTAGTATCACAGCTGCCCATATAACATCAGAAGTCCATATAGTTACTTGATGCCTTACTACAGTGAATATGCAGCTATAGGAATTCTTTTGTTCCTCTAAGCAGGGACAGATTCTTAGACAGCAGCGCCTGCCCAGATGGTTAGCAACACAGACACGAAGCTGTGTGTGTACAGACCAGAGCCTCACTTCTGTGGGATTATGTCTAATCGATTGCCTAAACACCTAGCCCAAAGTTTCAATTTACACTACAAGTCCTCAAGAAAATATAGTTAAATAAAATTTCCTTTTTTCCTGTATAACACTGTAACTTTGTGACCTCTTTACCCAGAGGTAAACCAATGCTAAAGATGGTTCCTTCTGAGCTCTCTCTAAGCAGAAAAAGGACCATTTCTAGTTCGCACTCAAGTGTCACACCTACACACACCCTTATGCTTGGACCATCGTGACACTTCACATTACACACGACAGCAGGGCACACTGATCATAGAATCATTTGGGTTGAAAGGGACCTATGGAGGTCATCTAGTCCAACCCCCCTGCAGTAGGCAGGGACATCCCCAACTAGAGCAGCTTGCCCAGAGCCTTGTTGAGCTTCACCTTGAATGCCTCCAGGGATGGGGCCTCAACCACCTCCCTGGGCAACCTGGTCCAGTGTTCCACCACCCTCCTGGTAAGGAACTTTTTCCTAATATCCAATCTAAATCTACTCTTCTCTAATGTAAAACCATTGCCCCTTGTCCTTTCACTCCAGGCCTTTGCAAACAGGCCCTCTGCAGCCTTCTTGGAAGTTGCCTTTAGGTACTGGAAAGTCACTAGTAGGTCCCCCCAAAGCCTCCTCTTCTCCAGGCTGAACAATCCCAACTCCCTCAGCCTGTCCTCATAGGAGAGGTGTTCCAGCCCCTGATCATTCTCGTGGCCTCCTCTGGACCTGCTCCATCAGCTCCATGTCCTTTCTGTATTGAATGCTCCAGAACTGGACACAGTGTTCCAGCTGAGGTCTCACCAGAGCAGAGTAAAGTAATGGAAAACACTGGTACAAGTGGCAGAAGTAGCAGCTTCCCAACAGTAGTTTAAAATGTCAATTCTCCTGCCTCATCTGCACTTTGTATCACAACATTTCAATGAACTCATTTTTCAATGGCTGCACACTGCAACTGACTATTTAAATCCACATTACTAAAATGTGAATTACACACATACTGTTGATTGCCTGTCTTCCATATTGCCCACACTTTCAAAGTCATTATGCTGGTTTGAAAGAATAAGCCACTTTTTTGAACAGAAAAAAGTGTACTGACCTCCAGTGTATTCATCCTCACCTTTCATTTTAGTATTAACAAACTGTATTACATGCAAGTCTCCTGTACTACCTTTACAGCTTGGCCTTCTTTCTATAAGAAGGATTTATTTCGTTTTTAATTATTATTAACATCTTCCTCAGCCATCCTGCTTAGAAAAGCAAAATCAACAAGGAGACTGGTCTGCCATTAACCTTTGTTTATAGTCTTGGGGACAGCCTTTGAAGCATTTACACAAGATGACATAAGTGGCTAAGTGTTTCACGAGCTCTGAAGGACTGCAAAATTTTGTTTCTGAAGACTCAGTGATCTGAATGGACTCAAGACCTTTCTCCTCACTCAGTTAGCAATTTTTGACTATAAACTCAATTAAACCTTTTTTTCCCAAGCAAAAAAAAAAAAGTGACAAAGATTAGGAATTGCAAACCTCTACAATTACAAAAACCATTCATCAAGTTCAGCTTGAAAAAAGAGCTCTGTAAAATCTGAGGTCACAGATCTTAGCTTGAGGCTCTCTCCCTTCCACACACCTACTTTGTCTTTCTGAGGAGTAAAATTGAATTAAGTCCCTTAACTCTCGAACCTAAAACCAAACAAAACAAATAAAACAAACTTCAAGGCACGAAACGTTCTCAAGGGAGACTGGAGGTGAGGAAGGCAGCAGCTCCCTTCCTCCAGCACTTTGGGATGTGCAGCTCAGCAGCAGAGATGGCCCAGAGTAGAAATTGTCAGTTGTTGCCAATGGTTTGGTTGGTCAAAACACAGACTGTTAGAGCCCCTTCTGTCTACCTTTGGGACTTGACTGTCTTGCACTCCTTCTTGTTTACCTCAGCAACAGCCCTGACATGACACAAATGTTCATAGCCTAGTTTTTTTACCTGGGGAAGCTGCCATCAGGGAGCCAAAGCCCACACTCCCAAAGGCTCTTCAGAGCCTATGTTAATGGCCCCTGAAGACCAGAAAGTATCTGTCAGGGCTAGGAACTTAATCCAGGTTCTCAAAACACAAATCACTGCTGAAACCAAGAGTCATCCTTTCATCTGGAGCACACAGCCTGAATCTCCTGATACAAGGCTTCCATGGGGAGCCTGAAGAATGGATTTCGACCACTGCTAGGCATCACATTCTCTTACTTATTTTCCCTCTGTTGCCTATGAAGTAGAATATGATACTCTGCATGCAGCCAAAACACATTTCCCACTAGCTTACTCTGCATTATAAACTTGAAAAGAACAAAGTCTTTGACAAAACTCAGGTTCTTCTACTTCCATGCGTGCTTCAGCATCATGCAAAGTTGCCATTGAAGGCAACTAACTGGGACTAGGGTTTGCTGGGCCTTTGAAGGGCAGCCCCAGAAGTGGTTCTATGATCTGCTGCTTTCATTCACTCAGGGTGTTGCTGGCAGCCTGCCTGTGGACAGCTTACAAGCAGGCTGCAGACAGCTTGTCAGTGCCCAGAGCTGCTGATGGCATACTAAGCCACCCTCACTGTGTAACAGTATGCAAACCTGCCTAGCTGCATGTTGGTGAAGGAGTGTGCACCCCAGATGAACCATGGCTGAGCTCCCAAGCCCACACCTGCTCCCCAGGCTGGTTTATATGCTCATAAAGCAGCTATGCCTGCTTCTACAGCTTACAGGTTTGCTCCATGGCTGGATGGCAAAGGTGGTCATGAGGGGTACCTCTGGGCATATGCACTTGGCAGTCAAGAATAATCTGGCAGTTTGTATCCCTTTTTTTGGGTGCCCATTATATGCCCTTGTGAGAGAGATCTCCAGAGACAAGGAAATCAGCCAAATCCCTGCTTTGTCCATCCCAAGAGTCTCCCCCTATGTCTAACAGCCTACTGATGGTAAGAGCTGCTGCCTGCAGCTGCTCACACTCTGTGGTTCATCCTCACCCTCTGAAGACAACAGAAAAGTCCTGCACCCATCTCAGCAAGTTTCAGAAGGAAGCTCAGGACGTTCTGCCTCTCTTTGTTGACTCAAATTACAGTCATAGGGTAGGAAACAGGATCACCTCCTCTTGATTAGAAAAAAGATGTGGCTGCTTCCTGTGATTTATATGCACAGTTCCCACATTAAAACTGTCATCTGGATGACTGATCCCTGAAATTGGCTACATCACATTTCCTTTTGATGCTGTTTACTGAAAACAACTGCTTTTCTCAGCTAACCAAGCCATTCATTCCAAATATAGTAATGAAACTAATTGAAATACATAAACAGGGGAAGAAGACATTTAAAATGTACCAAGTATTTTGCAAAGCCTTTTAATGTTTGCCTTGCTTTTGCTCCCTTAGAGCTCCATAGGTAATAAAGGCCTGCTCACTTTGAAGGTTGAAACTAAATTTTATTTATTTGCTTGCATTCACTGCTGCTGGGTGCAGCAGATGCTTGCTCCTCTGTTACTGCAGGCCTGCATATGGGTACTTGCCTGCTGCTTCAACATACTTCTGCAGCAACAGTAGCAACAACAGCACCACAGTTATAAACAAGATACAAAAGCAGAGGGTATTACTCACCCGCAATATTTCTTCCACACAGCTGGAGTCATTGGGAAGGGTAACCTAGGTTTAAAGGGGAAAAAAAAAAAGAATTATTTAGACAAGTGCTGGATGCAAAGTTCAGTGACAACAAGCACACAGGTGAACAGCTAACAAGCAACTGCTTCTATCTGAAGACAACTGTAGCCACACTTGCTGCCTACCAAATTTTCCAGTTCAGATCAACATAAGTCATCAGCAGGACCCATTTTGTCAAAAGTTGTTTTTTGGTGTTTTTTTTTTCTCCTTCCACACTGCTTTGTGCTACTAATGACACTTTTGAAGGAATAAGCACTCCGATTTCCTCACAGTTGAGAACTGGCACTAGAATTGCCTGAAACTTCTGTAATTGCAGAAGATCCCACTGTTCTTCCTATCAGCAGCCTTCAGAGAGAAGGGAAAGTTTGGTTTAACTTGCCGCACGCTGCAGTGAAGGACAGAGGTGATAACAGTTTGGAGAAAGCTGTTATCAACAACTCTCTTATCCTACAGCTTAATAGGCTGTAACAGCCCAGACAGCTCTTAAACATATACTGTAGTAAAATATTGGTTGGACTATAAGGGTGGCTGCTGATTTTGTTGTCCTCTCACTTCATCAGCCTGTTGCAGGTTAAGTATCTTCTGAAGACTGAAAAGCATACAGGAATCCACCTCGAGAGGCTTAACAGATAATTCCTTCTCCCCTCAGAGAGATGTGATACACCTGTCCACCCACGCATAGTCTGGCACACAGTGGTGCCCTCAACATCTTCCAACTGAAAATACTTATTTACATGGCACTTACAGCATTTGCCACAATCCCTTATTCCAAGGACATTGAAAGATCACAAGGCTTCTAACTAATGTGAATAATTACAGAAATAACAGGCAGATATTACCCGTACATACATCCATTTTGTAGCACTTGCAGGTAGTTATGATGGATTCTTATCTTGGGGGTACAGCAGAGCAGGAAAAGACAATGTTCAGAAAGGTACTAAGTGCTTCATAATATAAATATTCAGGGAGACTTTCCTGCCCAATGCTTCTACCCTATTACCCATGGTAACTAGTTTGGTAAAAGGCACTCATGACTAAACTTAATCCTTGTCATCCTTATCTGCTAACAGAGCATGCCCAAAAGCACCAACTATGTCTTTCCTCCTATTTCAGCCAGCATTAAGCTTCAAGATTAAATCCTCACAGGTACAAAAGTCAAAGACCAGAAAGACCTATTAGCTCACCAAGTTCACACTCTGCTACTGTAGTACGTTTTCCTCATATCTTTTAGTATTGTGGCTAGTCTGACACAAGAGCAGTAGGGAAATGAGTCTCCCATTACTTCCCTTAATAAAATATGGAGCAATGTTGAAATCTATTTGGCCCTTTTTGATAAAATTTTCCTTTCAGTGTCATTTCAGTCTTTCTGTAGAGCTCTTTGCACTACTTTAATTCATTACTTCCCTTCACATTTACACCATGCGGAGACATGCAGAAGTATACTCTATTTTTCTCAAATGCTGTATGTTCAACTTTTACCTTCTTTCCTCACAAGCATGATTTTTCCATCCCTTTGGCTTATTTCATCACAGCTCTCTCAATTTCCAACTGTTCATCAATATATTGGTAAAGAAGTACTCAACTGAATATGACTATACTGCAGGGATATCAGTGATTTTTATCTACTTCAGCAACTATAGATCATAATTTTCCATAATATAACTTAGAAACACTCAACCAATCAAAAAGAGGACCTTGCCTTTTGTCCTCAAGTTTCTACTCAGCTCAAACTCTACGTAACATGTAGGCTGAGAGCTTCCAGTGGATGGTCAGCATTAACTGCAATAGGCATGCAGTCCATCTTCATACCACAAGGCCTTCCTTCATCCCTTTACTTTTCACTTAACTCAGTTCCCCCCCCCAATAACTGTAGGTCCTTTGATAATCTATGTTTTCCATCTCATACCAACTCTCCACTCGGTGAGAAATATAGTTAACTTCAACCAAAAGATTAGCAAGGATAGGCATTACTGCAACATGCAGTGGGACTACACATGTCTTTAATATACCTCTGATTTTTTTTTAATTGAAAAACTAGTATCCTGGAATTTGAGAAAACAAAACAAATACTCTCCCAATAACCTTGCACTGAAAACACTAACCACAAAATCTCTCACAGCAGTTAACAAGAGCAGCCCCAAATCCAGCTGAGTGACTCATACTGGGAAGAGTGAGAGCAGCAGAAGCAGAGAAGCCCACTCTGAATTTAACACCCCTCTCTACCATTATAGATGTCATTTTCAATGGTTAGCTGAGATACAATGTGCATTCCTTTGTTTAGAAATGTCTTAGTTGTGATGACTGTGCCCCTGACTATTAACAGAGGGCAGAACAAGTTCTTACTTGTTTCACAGCTCTCTCCCAACTCACAGTTCTGTTTGTTACTTCAGAACTAATTATGATAATAACAATAAACATACCATTTTACTTTAATAAAACCCACTATATATTATGCAATCACAACCAGCTTCTGCTGGCAGCACTTGCTAATAACTTTAAATGCTCATGCATCACTTTAATTGTGTTAATGGCAAAAAAATATTTTAATGGCTTGACAGAACTTTTATTCCCTTTGGCATTGCTTTGTTTTGAATCACTGGTATTAAAGTAATGCAAGATGTCAAAGTGCTGTGATTGTCATATAGGGAGATCCAAGTAGGAGCTTGCACAAAGAGGAAAACATTTAGATTGATGCAAACATTAAAAGAATAATTATTACAACATGGCTATCAGAGAGAAGATCAATGTAAGAGTCTTTCAGTGCATTACTATTAATGGATTTCTAAGGAAATGAGACCATTTTTCTAAATTCATGCTACAGTTGCACATTCTAAGAGACTTGAAAGGCACAGATCTATTAGAAACATAGTCTATCCTGGAAAAAAAAAAAAAGAAATAAAAAGCAACCTCTCAACCTTTGAAAGTGTGAATCAAAACCTGCAAGTTTAATTGTTCATAAACACTTGCATTCAGCTAACGAGTGCAAGCAGACCCACGTGGCACACCATGGCATCCTAGCAGAGATTCATCAGGACAGAATGAAACAGAGCAGATGCAATATTCATCATCTTCTTGAGTACTAGTTCTATAACAAATTGTTATTAGAACTGTCGTTAATAAAATGCCACATTCCT
The DNA here is from genome assembly GCA_013396975.1 of Bucco capensis. Lineage (NCBI taxonomy): Eukaryota > Metazoa > Chordata > Aves > Piciformes > Bucconidae > Bucco > Bucco capensis. The sequence continues at coordinate 816,137 of VWZO01015147.1, forward strand.
CCTGTACTTTAGTCAGGATCAGACATCCATCCTATTCTACTACTTTCCTAATCTAATATTATGTGATTCTCCACCCCCTCTCCTCTTCAGCTTGTATCAGTAATAAGACTCTAAATATGTGGGCACAGCTTGCACATTTGCACACTTTTGGTGCTTTTCTTCCTTTGCAAGCAGCATTGTCTAACCAAGCTGAAAAGACAGATTCCAGGAATTTGGCTTCCATAAGACTGAGTAGTTGCATTTCACATCATGAGCTCTTTCCTCAGCTGGCAGTGTGTTCATGAACCTCAGACTGAAGAACAGTGAATATTACATAAGCTGCAGGCACATATCCTGAGGTAATAAAACTTCATTCAAAACAAAAAGATTTCCCAACAGCTACATGCTACACTGAACTCATCTTCCAATTTCATTTTGATCTGGCAAAACTCTTTTGCATCAAAATGCTTCATGTTTGCTTTTAAATATTGCTTGCTAAAAAAACTCCAAAAAAAAGGCAAAAAAACAACAAACCAACCCCTCCCCCAAAAAACAAACAAATAAACAAAAAAACCCCAACAAACCAGAAAGAAGGAAAAAGTAAAGGCCAGATGGTCAAAGTATTCCACCTTATACAAGCCACTATTGTAAGGGTCTCTCCACATTTCAGTCTCACAAGAGAGAGAACAGCACTTAAATTATGTGGAACCAAAGGTTTAATGTATGACTTGGATGTCTCGGTGCTAAACTTTAAAGGGAGGGGAGGAGGGCAGAAATCTAAGAGTGAGGGAATAGTAGCCTTTAATGTTATGCAGATCAAATGACATGGGGTGAATGGGTACAATATCTGATGAGTCATGTTGATCTAACCTTCCATTTATTCATTCAACAGCTCCTTGGCCATTCTTACCTCCTGGACAATTTATAATCTGCATGAGATCAGGTTTTGGTTTTGCAGCACAGAAAATTCATATAAAGTCTCTTTTCCCTGTAATTTACATCTGACAGTAGGCATTTCTCAGAAATGTTAGCAACAAAATCTTCCAACAGACTTGTCAGAATAGTTCTGAAAATTCAAATGTAGTGTCAGAAAGCAGAAGTACACAATGAATAATGTCTCTGCTAGAACTGACCGACTGCATTTTCATCTGGATAAACTGTTTGTGAAAAATCCCTCTGGCTTTATTGATACACAGTTGGCATTCAACAAGTAATCTCTTCTTCCTATCTTTGTTTTATAGGCAAGATAAATGTAGCACGTTAAATGAACGTAGGAACCCACACTCATTTCTTGCATATGAGCACCTATGTGCTTATACATCAAGAACTCAGCTTTCATTGTCATCTCCTTTATCAAGGAACACATTTTGACTCTGGGGAGATGAAGCTCATACTACTGTTTACTCCTTCGAACACAAATTGATTTTTCACTTGCTAGCATGAAAAGATCCTGTGCATGAACCTCAATTGATCATTTCCAGTGTGCACTACATAGTGATAAAAGGAAAACACTTAGAAAACCAGAGGCAGCAAAACCAGGACTGGCAGCAGAAGCCTCATCCTATGAATGCCTTCAGCCTCTGCCAGGCTGCCCAATAACAGGGTGCTGCTTTTGATTAATACAAGTGGGAAATGGATTGGGCAACACTAATAGAAGGTTTTCCAGATACAAGACAGTGGACTAGATGACCTTTGAACATCCTTCCAACCTCTACCAACCTCTGATTCCATTTTTTTTGCAATATGCTCCACATGATGTTTTTACAATTCTTCCCTTGCACTTGAATTGACTATACACCCATGCCTTTCCAACACCAGCTTTACTTTGATCACCATCAGTATTTTCTTGCTTCATTTTCCCTCTTCAGTCAGCCCCTACTTCTCTTCTGGGCTTGCACCTTTTCAGACAGTAGCCTGCCCCTCTGCTGCCATCTGACTGCACATTCCTCTTCCTGAGGAAGACTTTCACATTTAATTGAGGTAAGCTTTGCACCACTGCTTAGATGCCACTGTTCAAACCTCCTTGGGTCTTTCGCAGTTCAAACTTTCGTCTGTTTCCTACCTTGCTAATATCTTTCCCCAAAGGGTCATCCATGTTAAAGACATCTGAAATAGATGTCAAACTAATCTCACTAGCTGGGAGGATCTTGGCTCTTCCTTACTATACTTTTGTGCAAATGGGTAAGAATTGGAGTAGCAAAAGAGCACGGATTGAATGTTGCAAACTGGGTGTTGGGGGTTTAGTTTTATTTTTTGGTGTATTTGATATTCATGAGGTTATCACCAACATGTATTAAGACTGTATGTTTGGGATCTGTAGGAAATGGAATGAGGTCAAACATGGTGGTATTCAAAAACATCCAAATAAAATTGTTCCCTTGGTATTCAAATACATATATGTGTTTTTCACAGGGTTATTCATTCTCAAGGGAGCCATTTGTGAGTCTCCAATATTGTATATCAAATGTTTTCTTTTTAGAACCTCCTCCATCCTGGAACCAAAATACCATGAGAAGACTACATTTCCCATTATTTCAACCCAAAAAATATCTCTTGGGGCTTATTAAAAAGGTCTATGAAAATATATACTTTATGTATATATAAAAAATTAAGAGAGAAAGAAAAGCTATTGCCTAAAACAAAATACAGAGAGCTGCTCCTCTCTTCCTCCTTCATACAAATACTGCAGAAGCAGTTGTGTCAAATACGTATTTATTTACTGGAGAAGCTGAAAACAGTAAAATGTTTTAAGAAGCAGACTGAGTTAATTCATTTGTTAAGCTAAGACAGTCTGGCCTGCAGTCAGTGCTGCTCTTACAGTGGTGGAAGGAGAAGTTTATGCCTCATCCCTTGAGTAAAGCACATTAGCCAGGAAAAACTACAAGTGTGGTCCAAAACATGACTGAATCAGGCTCCTGGTGACTTCAGTGAACTTCCCCAAAGGTCTCTAATTTAGAAGCCAAAACTGCCCACAGTGGGTACCTTTAGTTCCCTACAAACCCCAGTGACTCTAACATGCTCCTCTCCAGTCACGTACGAGCTAGACAAAATGGTGCAGTTCACCAGGTTGGGACACTTGGGTGCCAGCCCACAAATCTGAAGGAACTCTAGTTTGATTTCCCTACAGTGAACTCAGCTTACAATGACCTCCCAGTCAGAGCAACCCTAACTACAAAAATAATGTTTTTTCACTGGCATTATTTCTGCTATAGCAACTTTTAAACCAGACTGACCTGGATGTGACAATTATATATTTCTTGCTCTTGCCAGTGTATGCTGTACTTAGCCCATTTTTTTTTCTTTTTTATTTTTTTTTGATGTTTTCTTTTAACAATACCATTTCAATGTTGATCAGAATAAAATAGTCTTCAGGAAAGCACAATATGCTGATGTTCAATTTAAACTCAATGGTTCTCCATTATGTTCATGTAGTAAATTGCCAAACTCTATTAGAGAGAGAAGCCTGATAAAGTGATCTCTCACTTCAAGATCTCCTGGGAGTTCTTTAATGTAGGTAAGGCTGCACATTTTACTTAAGGAATATTCTGAATGTAGTATTTTAGAAGCTCATGATAATACCAGAGTAACTGGTAATGACACTAGTCAACAAGGCCCCAAAACAGGGGCATTTGCAGTACTTAATTTGTGACCAAAATACTGGCTTGCATAAGGGTTGTTACAACCATTTAATACTGATAAAGAGCAAGGAAATTTGTAACTTTCCATTTACTTTTTTTTTCTTTTCTTTCCTCCTTTATTCCTTCCTTTCTCTCTCTGCTCCTCCTCCAATGACTGTGAGTACTTATTTAGTTATATAAAATAAGTACACTTTCTTACGTGCCTTGGTATTTTCACTTTATTATGGAAGAGATAACCTTATATATTTCCATTAAACTGATGATAAAAGGCACCCTGACCTAAAATACCACCATGCACCTGTCCACTTGAAACATCAAAGCCTCCCTAACACCTTCTGGTGCAGTGAGATATATAGTGTGGCAGAAATAAAGATCAAGAGTCTGTTTCTTGTCTTACTTTTACCAGTGCAAATGAAATCTAACTCCTCTGAAGACAATGAGGCAGTATAAGAGTATGACAGGATTTCAGCTTCCAAGTCTATTCACCCTCAGTTAGGGGGATGTAAATTAGATGCCACTTTTATTGTCAGTGTAACCCTTGGAGTAGAAGCTCTTGGAATACAGACAGAAATGTCTGAATTTAATACAACTTGGAATTTGATCTCCTTTAAATCTCTTTCACATTGGTGGAATTTGGTGTCTGTTCCCAGTACACACATTAGCACAGGAGCAAGCAGGAGTTTTGTAACTTCCAGCTAAAATAGTAGCAGTCACCAGGTCAGACTGGAGCCTTGGTGACCTGACTAAAACTCCACTGATGTCAGTGAAGTTGCATCAGTGTAACCTGAAGCATTATCTGACCTCATGAATTCAGGCTGTAACATTTCTTTTGAGGTTTTAAAGAGGAACCTTTTGAAGCATCTATTTACATCTGACAATACAACAGTTACAAGAATACAGTAGGTAACTGTGCCATTTCTCTGTTCCACTTCTTTTTTTAAGCAGGTATGAATGTCCTCACTGAACATGTACTCCAGGGTTTAATTTGTACAGTAGTTTGCACAGCTGCAAGGCCAATGTTGGAACCCAAATTAATTGCTCAGAGCTTGTTTGAAAATGAGTTGTTTTCATATGTCCCTCCACTATAGGCACAATTTGCAGCTCATGTCCTCAGACTGTCTCCAAAAGTTGATGGCTAGAAATCAAAGGGCAAGGACATGGTCTTGCCCAGGGAGAAACAAAACAAATGTATTTTTAAATATCTACAGTTTAAATACCAACACTACCTGTTAGCATTAACCAGACCATGCACATATATTTTTTACATAAACTTCCATCAAATAATGAAATTTCTACATGAAATAAAAGCATTTTCCTTTTATGAACAATAACAAAATAGCACAATTAATAACTGAATCTTTATTTGGACTGGATCCAAATTCAGACTACATTAAGAGCCAGATCTTATGTTCATTAAATAGTAAGACACACTATTACCCCAAGTGCCACTGAATGTCATGTTTATCATATAAAATGGGAGCTGAAAAAACACTTTTTGGACAGTGCAGAACTTAGGACAAAGAAAACCTGATTTTGAATGGGATCTTTATGGCTTCTCTTTTAGTTACATTTCTAATTAAAATACTTTGATCTATCAATGCCAAGGGACACTGCTAAATGTATTCAATGCAGAAGTTGCACACTTTTCCTGAGCTCCCAAAATCTCTTAGATCTGTGTGCACTTATGCCGCGTGCAGTTAAACCGCTCACTAAAATGAAAAGATATCTAAGAATAACTCACTTACATTAGATTTATAAATCACATTAATTAATTCTACATCTCCAGTGGTGTAAAGACCAAACTCTAATGTGAGATCTAATTAAAGAAAAGGGGGAAAAAAATTGGAATTGAAACACAGAAGTAACTGTTTAGCCTCAAATTAATGAGGCGCTATGCTAAGCAAGAATGTCCATAAATCCCTAATGAGGATTTTAAACACATTAAAACTTCCTAATACAAAGTGTTTGCCTTCCTTTTATCCAATAACAAATAAGCCAATAATTTTCTGCCTCTAAATGACACTATTAACTGTCATGGCATGTTTTATTTGACAAACCCTCCATTCAAATACAGTAAAACCAATTAATTTGCCTGCTGTGAAATGTGTTTCTTGATAGCTTTTATGTGATTTTTCTTCTCAAAGAAATGTAAATAGGAGGTCAACGTAGGTGCCTGATTTTGCTTAAAAATACGCTGCAATAACTATAGATTTTCTAGTCAGTTTGCATTTCAAATGAATGGAAAGATAACCTCCATTTTCAGGTCATCAATCAAATAATGGTCTCCTGATAAGTAAACAGTTACAGAGTAATAGTTTTATTACTAGGGAAATGGTCCCATATTTGAGCCGTGATAGTTGTGAAATTACCACTTTACTCAGCTATAAATAATGGTTCTCCACCAGGTTGCTTGGCCTCTCTGCCTTCTCCAGCAGCCCAGCAAGGGCCAGGCCACCACTCCCACCTGTGGGCAGCAAGCATCAGAGCCTCCTCGCAGCCACGGACCATCTTCTGGTTACCCACTGCAGTTAAACTCCTTGTCTTTTAAGTGTTAGGATGGCAATGTGTTACTTTTTTTTTTTTTTTTGGTCAGAAATATCTATAGAACCAATAAAACACAATTCTGTGGTTTCAGTGGTCCCCTGGGCCCCGCTTAGGAGATCTCAGCAGAGGAAGCAAGAGCATGTTACAGCTGTCCCACAATCTAGCCATATCTGAATCTCTGAGGCTCTTCTAAGGTTTTGTCAGTGGAAAGCTCAGTCTACTAAAAAGTATACAGTTTATAATTTAGAAATATATACTTTTTTTTCAGTCTGTGTCCACTCTGTGAACTGTCCTGCACAGTAAATTGAAGGCAACATCGAGGATAATGCATGGCATGCCATGCTTTATGGGGCCTAACTGCATGCCGATTAATTTTTACAACATATGTACAGTTCCATCAGCTCTTCACTGCATCCTGGTCACACATGGAGACTGTGGTTTCTTTGCCTTCAGACAGAAACACAACTTTAAAAAACCCACAACACACCACATACACACATAGACAGAAGGAACGGGGAATTAAATAAAACAAAGATGCCTACCAGTGCTGAAAAGGACATAACTGCTCTCTTATTTAATTGTCTGCAAAACATTACCAACTAGAACCAGATAATTTATGTAGCATACCGGGACAGTTGATTTCCAATTTGCATTATCTTCTATGTGTGTTTGTATTGAAATAAGCAAAGAAAATCTGCAACCTCACTCCAAAAGCAGTGCCAGTGATGCCTGACATGTGAGGAGGCTGGTGAGACATAAGGCTGGGACAAATTAAAGGCAGCAAAAGTGGTCTGCAGCTCTGTTAGCCACCATGTCTATCTCTAAGACACATGGCCTCAAACCCTTATTTGTTCCTTTTTCCCAGCAGAAATTCCTGTTACTATTACCAGAAATTTTAGCTATAGTGACCTTTCCAAAAGGATGTCTGGAGAAGCATTTTGTATTTATGTATTATTATTATAATCAAATAAAATTATATAAGTATGTATCCAAACAAGAGAAAAATGTACGATGCAAATATCTGTATTCTGTTCCTTAACCAAAATATTATTTAATAAGCTTAGGAATTGAACTGCAGTAGTTTCATAAAGTAAATTGAAGAGACTCCTTGTCTTGCCTGAAGAGTGGGAAAAAAATGTTCTTGCTATATATACTCTCAGCTAATAAAAATTCTCAAACTTTAAAAACTATTTGAGAACTACACTTGGCACAGTAAAATATCAAGAAATGATAGATACAAGCTTTTCAGCTTAAGATACTGCATATTGTAACCTGTGTTTTGCTCCCTTTGCCATCCCCTGTTCCTGAAGTCTGAACCAAGCTCCATGTCTCCAAAATGCAGCTGTCTGCATCTAATTTTGCTGAAAAAATCAAATTAATCATATTTTTGCAGAGGATCCAACAAGATATCCCATATCAACAACTTTTACAACTACTTTTGAATCGAGACATTGCATGGGGCTAAGACCACCTGATGTTATTTCACTCCTGACCTTTTCAACTGTCAAAGCAGACAGATTTTTATCCTACAAGATTCGAGCCAAAGCCTCAAAGGTGCAGTGCCAGAGCATTAATCCATTTCACTAGACAGTCATTGAAATTATAATTGAAAGTTCAACTTACTTTAGCATTTTATGCTGAAATACTTCTGGCAGCCCAGGGCAGAAAGTCGAAATCTGGTTTCCAATGGAGACCATTTCCAATGGTTTCTAAATGTTGGCAGCAAAATTCCTTATTGTCAAAGAGATCAGCAGATGCCAGCTCCCATTAATTTACTTTCTGTGACTGCTGCTCACTTCAGGAAGCTTCCCTTTACCTAAGGATGCTGACCTGCTGCCGGATCCCATCAGAAACAGACCAAGAAAGACACTGATTTATTAGGAGACTAGAGACACTTCCCTACAGCAGCTGGGGCAGATCCCATCCCCCCATTTATTCTGACTGATGCCATAAGCAGAAAAACAAATCTGCACAAAAGACGTAACACAGATTTGTAAAAGCTCCAAACTCAAGCTAAATAAACTGACCCATGTGTATTACACGAGCAAGAGCAACTCTAGAATATGAAGGTTCAGTAGACAGCTTGTCCTCTTCACCAACAAGGTTGTCATAAAGGAAAAAACTTTTCAATCTGTAAATAACATCACCATTTTAAAGCAGTCAGAGGGCTGTAAATCCTTTGTTCTGGTATTCTGGAGCAGCCCAGAGGTCTTCAGACAAGAAGCTCCCTATAAATAACAGTTTATTATTCTTAGACTAATCTCAAAAGCTATCTAAACAAGCATTTAAGTTAACTTGGAAGACATTTCATTAAAATCTAAATGTCTTTTTTCTTCAATTTTGAAGCTGAGGCTGACTTGGCATCTCATTCATGGCATCATATGCTATTGTTGGCATCTTACGCAGAGGCTAGAAGTTTCGTTTGTGGAAGTAGGAAGAGATAACAGGCAACATGAGATCTAATACCTATTATGCAATGATAGGTCATTTTAGCAACGCTTTCAAGACAACTATTGTATTTGCTTTGTAAATTATACTGCCTATATCTGCACGAGGTCCCTCAAATCCTTAGTGCCAGAACATTAGCCCCTTAATTCAAACCACTGAGAAAAAATACTGCAGCAATGCATGAGCAATGGGAAGAAAACAGCCCTGAAGACCATAACAACTGGGTGTGTGTTGGGTCTCCTTGAGGCACAGCAATCTCAAGGCTCAGCTCTCAAAGTCAGACCATTCAGGCAAGGAGAAAACAGACTGGCTCCTAGGTAATGCAAATCTCACAGAAGGGTATCTGAGACAAATACCAGAATTACAGAATACCTTAGGGACATCAACAGTGTCATTAGCAAACCTTCTGTACCCTTGGAGAGGGTGTCTTGGCTCTTACTGCTTCAGCATCTTTTATTACTTTGCTTTTACCAGTCCTATCCGAGATGTCTTCCACGGGTGTGTGTGCATGTAACTGAGTGTAAAGGTATCCCTCCTTCCTTTTCTTCCTACTTAGATCTTAATGGCAAAGATGATCTACTGATCTATGGACTGCTGCCAGCATTATTTCACACACACAGTGTGACCCTTCCTATGGTAGACCTGTCTGTGTCCAGGTCTATTTGGATCCCTGTCTGGACTATTACCTTCAGGTAATACCTTCTAGTTTGCTGCACTGTACTCAATTCACATACTCTGTCAACGATCCAATGCACCACTGCTTTTGCCTACGTGGGATCCAAGATATGAGCCCTTTAACAGTCAGCTTTCACAGAAAACAGTTAATTTCACACAGTTTTATTTCACAAACTTTACAGTAAATATTCTGAGAAAATCTACTGAAGTAGAAAATAAAAGAATTTTGAAACCATAGAGACAGAGAGGATATGAGAATTTCTATTTTAATTTTGCTAGAGGTGTACTGCAACTTTGGACAAGTGAATTATCTTCTGTGTTTCTTTGTTTAGGCTTCTATATAAACACAATGAGCAAGGTATAACTAGCTACCACCTGGTTACAGGAGAAAAGCAGTGGCTTGGAGATCCTCAGTAGGATGGTGTCATCTAGAAGTGACAAATATACACTAAGCTGTATACAACTGGAGATTCCTGACTGCTGTAAATGTCAATCCTCAATAAATGGTTTGACCTTTTTTACCTATTATTTCCATTTTATAGCTGGAATCAGGTCTGACACTCTAAGCATTTCAGGGGAATAAATGCAGCTTGGGGATGACTTCGCAGTCTCATGTATCACATCACACCCTTGAAATGCAATGATCTCCCCAGAAATACAATGCTGTCTTGGTACTTAAGCCCCAAGGACCTCCCAGCATCCGTTTGCTGGCTGACCTAACAAGCCAATGAGCCCATTATCAGCATGTCTCTATAAGCCATCGAGTTCTCTTTTAGTGGAACTGCTTAAAGCATAGAGCAGCTTGATCTTAGAGAAGCTATTCTTCAGGCATTTAATTGAGATCTTCCATGGGCAGAGTCACCTTCTGGATGAACCCACTTCTGCACTGACTACACAGAGAGGCCAGGGTCACCACTCTGATTAATCGGGGCATCTCAGTTAAAGACTGAAAGTTAGGTGAATTAAATATGGATCACAAACCCCACAATTGTGCTGCAGCTCATGTGCCAGGCTCAACTCACAGTGTAGAAATGGAAACAGATGGGGAATAAATTCCCCATCAGACAGTGGTTTAGGGATCTGAATGCAAGACTGAGAGCCAGCCACTCTTGTCAAGCTACATGATGAGCAATTTGTTGTCTAATGATAATTTTGAATTGTAGGGAGGGAGTGGAATTGCTTTGATTTGGACTTAAATCAACATATTAAAAATGGTTCAGCTTTTCAGAAAGATGAAAATTTGAAATTGTTCATTTTGTGTCAATTAAAAAACAACCACCCTTCACTATGGCAAAAATAGAGGTGTCTCCTGTGATTCCAACCTGGTAAACATTTTCATTAGGAAAAACAAAACAAAATAGTGGCAGCAGCTGGAGATAGAAACAACACAGAATTTGTTTTAAAAAATGGAAATATCAACAAGGGAAATGCCGAAATGTCTGCCTCTGATTTTGACAATTGCCCAGAATTTGTAAACCCCAATAAATTAAAAAAAAATATTAATAGAAGCAGAAATACTGCTAAATTTGATCTTCCCCTGTAGAAACTGTGTCCCCCAAGGTGCAGAGCTATATGGCTGAATTTCAAGCTTCCCTCACCCACAGCTTTGCCTGTGGGATAATAGAAAATACAGTTTCCATTCCACATACAACTCAGTTCATTAAAATCACATAATTGCTATAGGGCTGAGGTGTGGGGGGTGAGGTTTGACACAAATGCCTCTGTTTGCATCCTACCAAGTAAGTTCAACTCTCAGAAATTATCAAACTGCCAAATTTTTTTCATTGGCTTTCACAGAGAACAGCCCTGCTTTAACTGGCTGAAGGGAAAAAAGCTGTCATATCTGAAATGGCCAGAAGAGAGAAAATGCTGGCAGAATGATGTCTTCCTAGGTGAGGGTAGTCCAAGACTTAATTCCATGTGTCAGGGCAAGATAACACACAGCCATACTCATATGATCTCATCAGCCCTTCAGGAGACAGGATTTTACTTGATGTTTGGTAATATTATTTTAGAGACTTTCTTAATATGTTTGTGGAACACACAAACAAGGAAAAAATACCATGTAAACCTCAATCTAGACACCACTTAAAGGGAAATGCAATCATTATAATCAGAGTAATCACAGCATTATTAATTACAAGAGGCAAAAAAAAAAAAAAGAAGATAAGCAGTAGGAATTCCACATGTTGGAAAAAGTGTTTGCTGTCTATCATCAGTGTTCACATCTCTCCCCCTCCTATGTGCACTTCCACCTCTGGCAGCATAGCCAACCTAAGGGCATTAGCTAACCTATCAGTGTGAAAAATCACCTTGCTACCACCCCTTCCCTGCCACCAGGAGCTGCTTGGAGAGCTCCTGCCTGCCCACCTGTCCTGCTGGCCTGCAGTGGGCAGGTGATGGTCCCCATTAGAACAACACGGCTTTATGCTTTGCACAAAGTCATTCCAGAGCTTGGTAGTGACTAAAAGGGAATTTGGGGTCAGTTAGCAGATCACTTCCCATTTCTCCAGATGACTGCAGGCATTTCAGCACTCCTGCCCTGAATCTCTCTCTGCAGGGACACCAGGCAGGGGTTCCCTAGCAGCCTCAGGGCAAACCTGACCTGGTTCCTGTTGCCTTCCCCATCCCCATCAGGGCTCACAAGCACAGGAGTACAACCTGAGCCACCTCTAACAAATTGCCCTTTCGCTCCAGCTTGAGCAACCTGTGCCCAAGAGGCAGGAGCTGGCTGCACCAGCAAAAAGGAACATGCAACTTTGGAAACTTTCCTTCTAAACAACAAATACTAAAAAATTTAGGCCTTGATTTCTCTGTTGCAACATGACAACTAGAAGTGAGGTATAAAACTACGCTGGAAGAAACCCTCTTCTTCGAGTGGCCTGGCCAGGCTTGGAAGAGCTCTGGCTGTTGGTCCCCACTGTGCTGTAGTTGGATCCTCATCCCAGTATCCACAGACAAGGTCTCCCACCCCAAACTGCCACCTCAGCCCAGTCCTTGGCTGGTCTGACAAACACCAAATCAAGCCCAAAGACACCCTCAGCCTGCCTTCACGTGGGGCCAGAAAAACTAACAATCAGAGCTTTCTTTCAAGCCATAAAAGCTTAAACTCTGTAAAGCTTGACAGCAACTTGCATTCCCAGCTAAGCCATCAGCATTTTCAAGCCTTAGGGAGACAGACAGCTACTTGTGTGTTTTTATATATAAAGTCATATGTATTTGTAAATACCCTGATGATTTCCATACACACCCACCAGCCACACAATGCAATAATAAATTATTCCAATAAATGACATTACTCTAAGAAAGCAACAAGGATAAATATAATTGCACAAGATTTAAACAGGATGTAAATCAGTATTAAAAAAAAAAAGGGCAAGTTAACTTGAAGCTGTTTATTCCTAGAGAATCTCCACTACTCTAACATTTCAGCAATAGCCTCCAGTCGTGAGTGTGCTGCAGGAAGTAAGAGAGAGCAGTTCAGCAGATGAAACAAAGAGGACCTAATTACCATGCGAAGCACAACATCCTTCACATGTGATGAGAAACGTGACTGCATGAAAAACTGGTCCTGGGGAAATTTCAAAATATGACCACCCAAGCATAAAGAAGAGAGTGGTGAAACCCAGAGAAACTGCAACATGAGGGTATAGGATTTCTATACAAAGGACATTAGTTTAAACACAAGCACATCCAGATACTGTGTACACACATCTATATACAGACACACAAATACAAGGCACTGTGTGACTGTGGATGAAAGCTATAAATGTATAAAAGCTTTCAAACTCTATGCTACATATTAATAAAAAAAATAAATCACATGAGTTCTTTGTATGTTGATCCATGGAGATTCTTGAGGGAAAAACAAACTAACAGCCAAATGCATGAAAAACAGCCAAGCAGCCTGACAACCCAGTGCAATCCTTTTATTTTCATCATACTTGGTCATTTAATATTCATTTTTGCCTACAATTCCACAGTTTGAATGTAAATAATTTATGAATATTGCTCATAAATTATTTTGGGGGGTTTGTTGGGGTTTTTTTTCGTCTGTTTTGGTTTTGTTTTTAAAGAAGAGAAAGACAGGTGATAAGCACTGACATCTTTTTGGAGCAACTGAAAGCCTGATTTTCAGTTACAGGTAGCAAAGCTGTGTCATTTGCTAAAAGGTTCAAGGAGGTATTTAACAGAGAAAAAGCTGCCTTGTGCTGTGGCTGGGCTCAGCACAGGAGCCATGCTGCTGGCTCTGCAGTCAGCCTCTGCCAGCTGCACAGAGCTCACACTGGTTTGGCACCAGCGCAGCTGTGGGGAACGAGATCCCTATCACCACAATGATGTGAAACTCTGCTCAGGAAGGGTCATTACTCCCTCCAAGGTGGAAATAAGAGTGTACCATTTGCAAATTTTGATCTACCAAATAACGTGCCTTTTTGGACAAGACATGGCTAAAAATTAGCATCTCCTGAACACCCTCTTGCTAGAGAACCTAAACAAGGCAGATGGTAAACTATTTGTTTATTACCCCAGCCCTGAGGGACAATGTGTGTATGTGATGGTGCCTCTTGAAAGGCTGTTCAAAGTGTGCAAAAACTGAGAAATAAAGAGTTTGCAGATTCCTCAGCACAATCAATACTGCTCTCCAGCTCCAGAGTCCCTTTATCGATGACAGCCTCTCTCATTGCAGTGATTAGAGATTCTACATCTTCTAATCACAAAGAACATGACAACTACACCCTATCTACAGCTTTGTGATTTACAGCAACTGATGTCCTATCATAATTGCATTAGTGTAATGATAGCTTTTTTTTTTCTTTTTTTGGGTGTTACCCAAGCAGACGAATTTAAATCTGGTTGCCTTTGTGAAAAACTGACAAGGAAAATCTGATGTTTGAAATCAGCACTGATTTTAACCCATTCAGCTTTTCTTGTCTCTCTCTCTCTGCCTGTTAGGGGCAGAGATGAACCATTCTTTTCCTGCCTCACCAATTCTAATCATAAGGAATTGGAAAGCTGACCTGTGGACTAAAAAGAGAAGCCACATGATGGGGCTGTCTTGTGTATATGTTGACAGAGAGTAAGTTTTGGGAGCAACATCTTACTCTTCTAATAAAGTATCAACTCCTGTTGCTATGAGTGGGTGGATTTCAGCTTAGCCAGTACAGCCCTTATTTTGAATTGTTTTAGATGACTCCTGAGTTTATACTATAAAGTCACTTGAACACTGACGGTTCTTTTTAATTTCAGGGGATTTGTTTGTTTTATTTTTAGCCTGAGTCCTGACAGAAATGAGACACCCACAGATTGCAGTCACAGGAGTCTGAAATAATGCATTGTGTTTGTGCTCTCATACAACTTACCCCTGCTGTCCAGCATCAAGGTCAAAAGATACAGAAACTCTTCAGAGTTTGAAAAGAAGGCAGTGGGGGTGAGGAGAGAGACCCTACTGCTGTCCCATTACAGGAAAAGCTAATAAAGCTCAACCTTTGTAAGATATCAGAGGATTCGCATGAGAGAGACACATTACAAGCCAGGCTTCATTAGCTCCTCTGCTCACAGAGTGCCTTCTTTTTACAAGAGAACAGAAGATTTCAGTCTCCTGAGCTGAAAGCACAGGCTGGCAGGGAAGAATGAGACAAGATGAAAAGCAGGTTCTTCTTATCTCTTTCTGAATATTACCATACAAAGTACTGGCTTGCATCCCCCCAGCAGCGTCCCATCTAACAGCACTCAAAACAACCACCGAGTGCCAGAGCTGGTGCCTGCTACTTGCAGGCAGTGAGAACCAATTCAGGACAACTTGCATCTTTTCCCAAAGCTTGACCCAAGGCCAAAAGGCTGTGGCATGGCCTTTTTGGAAGCCCTCAGTTTAACACACAGCTCTGCCAGCTGCTTCTCATCCAAGCCCTGGAGACTGCATTCTCTGTGTGACCCTCAGCTTCTACCCAAAGGCCAGGATGATGGCACAGGGACTCTGGGACATATCACACCTGACAGCAGGAAGCCATTTCGTGATTCCTTACACCAGCACCTCGGTTGCAGGCACACAGCCATCCACAGAGCATTTCCTTGTGAGAGCTCTGAATTTACAGCAACAAACCAAAAGCTACAAGTCTACTATGTCATGAGAGATCAAGGACACTGCCGATGGCCTAGATCACTCTAACAGAACCATCCCAGCACAACCCTGCATAACCTCTCAGAGTCCCTATTTATGCAGTTAAGTGCTGGCAAGCACAGCACTGGCACCAGATCTAGCATGCTCTGCATTTATCAGCACAACAGGCAGGGCTGGCACCACTTCTCTTGCTTTGAACACAAAGAACAAGGCCGAGAGTGACCAGTCCGTTCAGTAGCCTTGCAGCAAGACAGACAGGGAAGATACCTGGAGAGCTGATTTCCTTGACATCAACATGAAATGTCAGAATTAACCTATGATATTTTATTATACAGTTAATTTACATAGAACATCCTGGTGATGTTTAGTATTTTGAATCACTGGGAATTATCAGGGCCTCCAGACTGCAGGCAAGGAGTCCATGAAACAGAGACACTGGCTCTCTCCCTTCCTCAGCAGAGATGCCCCAAACTGGACAGTCTGTCCAGCCACTATGTCCTCCTCAGCCACCACCTTCTAGGAAGGGCTACTGAACAGGACATAGTAAGTTGCCTGGGATCAGCCCCATTAAGTCTGGCTATAAACTTGCTTTTGCTGCTGGAACTGATCATTTTCTCCTGATAACAGAGCACAGGAACAGACTGAACTGTATGTTTACTTTGGGAACAGCTTCAATAGCTGCAAGGGTGCTGAGTGCCAGTGTATGTAGAGTGTTTATTGTTCTAAATCAAAAGCCAATATAGAAACACCTAGCTTTTCAAAAATCCACTCTTCCTTAAAGCCCTAAAAACTCAACCAGACTATTAAGTTTTGTTTCTAGGATAAAATCTGTCTAGTATGATTGCATGCATGGCAGGACCATGACAGTGCTTGAACAGACTAATTTCTCATGCAGCTGTACCAGGCTTCTGCCTCTTCCCTCCATACTGCTTAAGCTGCAGTTTCATTAATATCCAGCTACAAACTCTGAGCACAAGGTTGCAACCATGTTGTGACCCAGCTGGATTGACGTGCTTGCCCATGCTGTTGTTTTGAGGCTCTACTCACAAGTATCCACTGAGCCACTAAGCAGAGATTCAAGAAACTTGTTTTAAGCAGCTGCTGGATATTCTGCTGGATATCAAGTCTGGATATTCTGCTTCTGGATACAGTTCCCAAGAATAAACAACTGTTGTAATCACAGAAAAATAAATACTTTATTACAGTTGATAATGTTGGTTCTAATTACAGTATCATTGATTTATTTTCCTATTTGGGGAAGATTCCCACTTTTCTTTTTTAAATTTATTTATCCAAAACATAATACTCAGCATGACGTTTGCAATTGAGCTGTTGCTGCTCTCTTTTTCTGCCAGGTTTTCAGCTGGATTGTTAGGCAAAGTTTATCTCACATCCTTCCAAAAATCAAACAGGTATCAGCTTAGTAAAGAGAACTGCTTTCAAGAAGGGGCTCCTTCCTATGCCTTCTAGGGGTTAAATACCCTACAACTGCTCTAGTATCTGAATGGAAGCCTTTTAAAGGAATTAAAAAGCATTCTGGATCAGATCTAACAGCCATTTAGCTTTGTTCTCAAAGCACAATTGGTTGTGCCAGGAACCCCATGTTGATATTTTGGTATAACTGGCTCTTTTTTTCCCAAGGAGAAACCCTATGGATTAGCACTTAGTAGGAAGAGAAAATTGCTACAAGTATTGTTCCTCCAAGACATTTTTCTCATTGATGCTGCAGAGGAAAACTGCAACCACTTAATGTGGGACAGGCCAGGAGCTGAATGAGCAAAGGCTTTATTTCTGAGTCTGTGCTGCCAGCCTGCAAAATCCCCATAACGTGGCTTTCAGCTGCAATAATACCATATATGCTGGTAAAGGTAAAAAAATAGCCCCTGCTGTTCCTCCCTCGTGGTTCCATGCATCTAAACTCCTATCAACTGTTCCTTCGCACGCCACTCCCATGCATTTGGTTGTGTAGATGCTCTCTGAGGATGTGAGTAACCCCAGATTATAATCTGAAACCTTTACAAACACTGCTATAACAGGAGTGGGTTATATGAGAAAGCAGAACAAGTGTTACTATTTATTCAGGCAGTCTATAGTAAAACTAAGCTCGAAAAGAACAGGGTGACGACAATAAAACTGGAAAGCACAGTTTAACAATGTTAACTCCTTCAGCAATGATGACACCACCACACCATAACCTCAGCAAACAACCACAAAACCAGGTTAGTGAACCATTCTCCTATAAAGGCCATCCCTAGAAACATGCTCAAAATGTGTCAGACCTTTTTATACAAGATTCAAGTTCTCTGGGTAAAAAAAGGGGGGTGGGGGGGAGGAGATTATTTATTGATCTCCCATGGCTTTGAGAGCACATCCTCTACATGCAAGCACTGACATATCCATTGAGAGAAAGCTTCAGTGTCTTTTTTTCCCCCCTTCCTTTTCTTGAAACATTGCCACAGAGAACACCAGGATGTGAAGGGGCTTCCTGGTGCACAGAAATTATGTATTAAAACAGCTTCAAAGACTGAAGAAGTTTGCCTTGCACTTGGACTAGATTCCCAGCAGACAAGTCAGGACAGAGGGAGAGATTGGATGCACGGGAGTGCAGCAATCACTGATCCATAGAGCAAAGACAGCAACACATTCAGGGATCAGAGAGAACCAGGAGTTTTCTGGAGGTTGTATGGGAAACTGGGAAGTGAATGCAGGGTCTGACACCTCCACTGGTGAAACTGCCAGTGACTTCAAACACCATTGACTCCTAACAGCTACAACAATTTACACCAGCTGAAGACCTGCCCCCAGGAGCCCTGCCTCGCTGCCCTCTGCTCTTGCTGCTACAGATCGATCACTCTTACAGGTCAGATTTTTTGTTTTGTTTTGTCAGGCTTAGATTGCTTCTTTGTACACTGCTGAGATCAAATCAATTACTTTCCACTCCAACCATCTGACCAAAGTAATTCTAATGGAGCAGAAAGCAGAAACTCAGATAAAAGAAGGGACAACATATTTTTCACGGTTATCTTTGTGCTGAGCATGATAAAGAAGGAATGAAGGCTGAAATAAAGATCATTCTTAATAATTTCCCCTCACATAAGAGTAATGATGGTAATTCCCACCCTTTGTCTTTGTTGTGGAGATTGGGGACATGAGTTTAGATGGAAGATGAACCCTGTAAGTCTTCAAAGGAAGAGCACTTATAACAGAAATCCTGTTTCCCTGATAATCATATCCAGGAAAACTATTATTTTTGAACATGATTGCATTTTTCAGCTACCTTAATACCATTTTTACTGTTCAGCTGCATGAAAAATTACCTAACCTGTTGGAATGGATTTCTTGACCCACACATAGCTACATTAAAGGGTGTAATTTAATGCAATCTAACTAAATTAGCACCAATTAGACAGGCTAAATTAAAGGGCATGTCACTAATAAATTTTATGCTAAACATATTACTGATAATAAGCTCACTAAAAATTGCATAATGAAATAAAATATTCTTTTTAACACTGCTCAGCCTAAATATGAATATATAAAAAGTCATGAAATAATGAAATACAGTATGCTAATTCCCAGTTGCCTTTCAGGATAACATCACAGCAAGATTAAAATGCATCGATTACAGTCATGTTTAAAAACAACAGGTCAAATCCTACAGGGAAGTAGAAAGCCAGGCCAAATTCCATGCAACATCTAGGATCCTGATCCTGCAAACATTTACATATATATGCTCAGCTCCTTTGAACTCAGCAGGTCTGCTCTTGTACATGAAGTTGTGGGCTTGCTGCTGTGTCTGCTCAGAAAGCTCAATTGTAACAGGGAGCAGGGTGTGAGGGAGGACTGCACAAAGGGGTTGGCTTTGCATTTGGACATTTTTCTGGAGAATATTTTCCATGTTTTACTTTCCAAAACACCAAGCACCAAAGCTTTACAGTACATTCTTCCTAAGTCCCACATGTAAAGATATCCCACAGCACAAAAACTAAGGCTGAAGAGCTTGTGTAGAGCTTTATGTAGATAGTTCTTTGGTAAGTGCAAGTAAGGCTGATTTCCTACAGCTCTGTGTGCATGCATCTGTCTGTTCTGACTTCTGTGACTGGATTCTCTAATGTCTGATGAGAGTTGGGCTCCCACCACGTCCCTTTGCCCCACCACAACCTGACTTGGCTCTCTCTTTCTTAGGTCACTGCTTATTTTCACAATACTTGCAACTTCAAGAGTTCTACCATGTCTTCCAAATTTGGTGGAAAGTGGTCAAGAGGTGGCTGGGTGGGCAAAAAGACACACTGAGATGATCCTCCTCTCCCCCAGTTGCATAACCAGCATTCCTATCAGCAGGCTGTGGGAATTTGGTGACTCGGCCATAAGCACGGTTTAAGAATGTCATGTTTAGCAGGCTGAAGGCATTGGTGTCCACCTTTTCAGCTATGCCCCAAAAAGCAGCTTAGGAGAGGTGTAAATGAGTCATTTGTGATTCCATTAATTTTCACCATCAGGGAAGCTCCAAACTCTCCAATGCCCCTCACTCCCAAGAGCTATTAAGGTACTAAATACTGCCAGGCAAGCTGGTTGCATCCCCACTTAATCCACGTGTCCTTTGCAGAGTAGACCCAGAGGTTTATGACCCTTTTGCATCTTCTTTCTGACACAAAATGATCAAAAGGCCAGACAAGCTCTGGCAGTCTATGTACAATTCATCTATCAGATATTTATTAATCAGTAATAAAGTAAATCAGGGATAGTAAAGTGGAAGTGACATCTTTATTAAGATAGACCAACATGTCCTGAATAGTAAGGAGAATGGGCTTCTGGAGCACATCCTCTGCATTCACACAGCAGCTAATTAGGGCCCTCAGCAGGATCCTTGCTCACATGAGGTGTCTTTTCTCATACAGGTAGTCTAAAGTTAATAGGCCCATTCAGGTGAGTAACACTTGTAAAAGCATGTTCTAGCCTCAAATTCCCTGTCTTCAGCTCCTGTGCAAAAATCAAACCCCCCAAAATATTTTGAGGCAGAAATAGAGATAGTGATATAACAAACATGAATAATTCTGCATTAAAATGCATCTGGACAGTTTTAAATGGCTTCCTGACACCTCATGCACAGGACTTGGCCAATGCTTAATGCAGAATTCAGCCTTAAACCAGAAAGGAAGAGCAGTAATATGCAAGTAAAACTATATAGGGAAATTTTGCAAGTTAAAAAATTAACATACATGAACACCATCCATGCTTTGGGGCTGCAGCTTGTTCTTAGAAAACAGGAAGGTTTCCTATGAGAGCATGCTTCCCCCCAACCTGCCTTCATAAATACATCCTTCCCATCTCATAAAAAAATCAAATAGGATTTGCTGAATTCTGTTCAGGCCACAGTAAAAAAAACCCAACCAAACAAAAAAAATCCCAGAAGGAGTAGTGACATTGTGCAGTGTCCATTAAAATCCTGAAACTTGCTAAAGGCACCTGCAAACTTGGCTTTTCCTGCTCTAGGGCTTCCACTGTTCAAACAGATTTTTAAAATAGCTAAGAAACAATACCAAATGACCACTGTTGAACAAACACTCCTTTCCAATTGCATGGAAACAAACCAGAATCAGAAATGATGAACTGCTAGCTATGCACACTTTACTACACGAGGAACTGAAAAATGACTGAACTCACATTGGTGTAGATTTTGAGAAAAAACGTTGGCTTTGGAATAAAAGGGACATACTGAGGATTTTTAGGAGTGCTGTGGTTTTCTTTTCCAAAAAATTAATTCCTGATTTTTAGAATTTGTATTCACATCCAGTCTTTAGGTCAGCACCCATGTGCACATAAAGTGCCACCATTTTACTTACTTCAGACCAGCTTTCAGCGTATTAAGCTCTGCAAGATCTAGCCCATAGCAGACAGGACACTCCTGTGCATTGTGCACAGTGCACCATAAAACCCCAGATGGTGGCTGCCTCTTTGCAAATCAGAAGCAGGCCTCTAAACATACAGCTTCACTATCACTTCAAAAACAATACACAAGTGATTTATTTTCTTTAAAAAAAAAGGAAAAAAGACCAGTTTGGTCATTAACCTATAGCTGTACAAAAGCAAGAGTCAATTATGTTGCCACATCAGATGTGTGTAAGGATAATTACCCTGAAAAGAAGATGTAAAGGTGTCCATAAAGGCAGTGAAATGTGACCTATTAAATCAAGCTGTAACCTATTATGGGTCAAACCCCACATTTGTAGGGCCCACAGGCTCATGATAATGGCCAATCTAGCATGAATTCTGCAGGTGTCTTTTTTAAATAAACATGAAATCTACCCTTTTCATTCCTGCAATGTTACTGTTTTCTTACCTTCTATACACAGGTTACTCAACACAAACAAACAACACACAAAAATGTCTCTTCAAAATTACGCAGAACACACCTAAACTGCAAATAAAACACAGAAAATAGGCAACAGGAAAATCACAAAGAGTACCATTACCCTGCTGCTTTACTGGGCACTTCATAATGCTATTATTCTGTCATCTTACCAAAGTAACTCATCCTTAGTAGAGTAAATCTGCATTGGAGTCAATGATTCAACTCAAGATCTGACCCAGCTGACTATGAGGACTGAAAAATCTTGGAAATGTCCTGGAATTCTAGCTTTGTGAAAATTTCTAACACTAACTTGAAATTATTAAGGAAAAAAAAAATTACCATGCAAATTTGCTTGGCTGTGACTAACTTCTGAGTGATGTTCCTTTTGATTGATTTATTCCACTTGCAGTAAGCACCTCTGATAGTTGAAGGACCTCACTTAACCAGTTGAGATTATATTTTGTCTCCTTTGTACTCGATGCAACAAACGGGTAGGAAAGAAATGTGCTTTATGTCACATACTAAAATATATAGGTATTACTGAGACTTCTAGGAATGCATCTCCTTTGGGATCACTCAGAATCACCTTTTGGCTTGTACTGGGCTTGATTCTGCTTTCACTTGCACCAGAGGTCTAATCAGAAGTTATTAAATGGAAGTCACCAGAGTTCTCTCCTGGCAATCGCAGTGGAACTGAGTCTGTAATCAAACTTGCAAATTTTTAAACAGAAGTACTGCATTAACACAGGTGTACAGAACTGAGGCAGAAACACTGATGGCTTGTAAATAGTTTCACACAGAAGCCTGTAACAGAATTAGTGTGTAAAGCAGATGTATTTCTGATTTATTGAGCTGATGTGCCAATGGTTCAGTCACTTCAACAGAGCTAGGTCAGATGACCACTGTGAAGGGTCTCACTCTTGAAGGGGTCACAGAAATGGCCTGCAATCTATGCCACACAGAAAAAAATCATGAGAAACTCATGCTAAGTCACTAGAGTTAATAATGTAAAATCCAGATATTTAGGCAAAGAACCAGAACCAAAGCATTTAATTTTTAAATCTATTTACATTCTTAAAAATATGATCTGACCAGGTTATACATCAGAGAACCAGCATATACTCTGAGAAAAACATCAATATACAGATGCTTTCACCCTGGACTAGGCAGCTTTGCAGGTAACACACAAAACTCCCACCTCTGCCTCCTTCAGAGTTATTATAGTTTTATTCTTATCCTCCATACTCCTTTATATCCTTCACGCTGCATAGCTGGCTTTTAACTGCTCTAAAAATAACAGTCATTAAAGGAGGCACAGAGATGTTCCAGGCTCTTTGTTGAATCTGAATTCACACCAGCTCTGTTAAGGAAGGTTGGCCACAAACCTGTCTGCAGCAGGTGTGGGGCCAAGTTCTTTTTTGGAGAATTAGTCTCATCTATCACATACATTTGTTTTGGGTTAACCAGTATGTTGCTCCCAGCAGAAGAAATTGAGAAGCCTCCCACCCAGTGCAGGAGAAGTTTAAAGTATTGGTCAGGAAAGTAAAATGATTCTGCAGAGGTATCTGTGGAGATAAATTGTCCACTTATCTACCTTAATTTGTAAGACCCATCAGGTGTCATATAAGACAGTATTTCTAAGGGAGTAAGTCACCTTCATAATCATCATGAAGGTGAGAATGTTGGGCAAATGCTAACTAAATCAGAATAAAAGACAATTTTCTTCAAGGAAACAATTTGTGTAACACACAACAAATAAAGGCTTATTAACAAACCCACTATCTATTGTTTGCTTTCCTATGCATATCTGTATTTGTATGCACGGTTTTTAAGGAAAACACACTTAATATGGTTATGATGATAGCAACACTATTTTCTGTGTTCCTTCTTTTTCTTAGGCAATTCCAGAGAAGAAATTAGGTATTGATTCTCTTCCTACCTATGTCATCTTTTCTCTTTGAAAGATTCACAGCTTCCAAGCTTTAGTTCCACAAACTGGTAGGTAGCATCTAAACAAGATTCACTTTTCTGAAAGGAACCCTGATTGCTATTAATTCTTCTGGTTTTCCTTTTTTTCACAAAGTATTTTTGAAGTGCCTTTCTAAAGAGGCTGGAAATTAAACACTTTTCAAGTTTCACAGTAGAAAGCCAAGAGACTTGCTCCTTCACACTCACACCAGATCAGTCAGTGATACAGAATAGTCTCCTAGAAGTTACACAACTGATTCCAAATTTCCAGCCCACGCTGACAGTTCATTATCCTGCACAGCAAAGAGACTTGCACCAGAATAATCAAGACCACCCTGGTGTTTACAATACTGACATGGTATGTGACAGGGTAAGGTTTAAGCCTCTCAGTTGAGTTCAAGGGAGTGGGAGCATGAAGCTTTGCCATCCACGTGACGAGTGCTTTTACTGCTGCATTGTGTATGGTTCCTCACCATTCTCCATCAAAATGTCCAAACAGGGACATGTGCTACAGTGAAAACACCCTGCACTTTCTGAGAGCATGCTAATTTTCTGTTGGATTAATTCCTTCAAATGGTTTGCTGTCACTTTGTTGATGCAGAACACACCAAAGTGGCATCAGTAGCTGGAGCCTCCAAGCTGAAACTTCATGGTCAGAACTGTACAGCAGGGAAGGAAAAACAGCTCTGGTTTGCCACAATTTGACCTATAAATGATAAACTTTAATCCCCAAAACTTAGAGAAAGTCTCAATCCTGCAAAATGAATTCCATTGGAAATCAAGAATTTATTGCCCAGGCAGATGTAGAGTACCTAAGGTGACTTCAGCAGAGGTGGGCTGATCTGTGTCAGCTGAAGATCTGCCCTTGGGTCTATTAAAAAAACACAAAAGAGAGACTTCTTCTGCTCAAGAGGTGGAATTTTATAATTCACTTAATGAGGAAGAGCTAAAGTCCATAGAGACACTAATGGTTAATATCAGATGTGTCAATCAAAACCTATTAATGTTGAGTTGCTAATTTGATTTGTGAAATACTGTAACAAACATTCATATCATTTTTCCTTAAGGGATGTTTGTTGGGTATTAAATTAACCTAGTGGATGTTTGTCCCATTTTCTAACTAAAAAGAAATGTGTTCACAATAGCTTACTATCCAGGGCAAAGCCAGTGAGTATGGAAAGAAAGAGAAAGGTACTTTGGTTTAACATTCTTATTTATTCTAGCTATATTTCATTTAAACTTGTCTTATCTTCCTCAGCTCTTTACAGAATACCTTAAAATAGGAGTTCCTGGCAAGCTTAATTTGAAAAACCAACAAACTTAAGAGTTTTGCTTGAAAGAAAAAATAGGTACTTAATAGACCATTCTGAACAATGAACTCTTTTGCTGGCATGAAGATATAGACATTTTGAGTATCATTTGTAATTGCAACACAACTTTTATCAGAAGTACACTGTTGTCTCTATAGTTTTGTTCTACACTAAATACTTCAAAATCACTTTAAATTTTATGATTAAACTCCTCTATTTAGTGTAACAAGAAAAGGCACTGAAAATGTACTGATGAGTATCACAAACAAGTATACATAGATACAGACAAAACTTCAGTTTTACAGCTACAGTAAAGTTCTGTATTTGGGAGGAAAATATAGAGAAATGTACATTAATTTTAAGAACAGCACTTCTGCAAGCTTACCTGTGGCCATTTCTAGGCTTTGGGCAAATTGATAGGTACGCAAGAGTGAATTTTGGTTTTCAAATCAGTTCCAGGACTATGCTTCACTATGCCTGACAAAAGGCAGACTTCAGGTGAGTTAATACCACTGTGTATACTTTCAGCTGACCTCCTCAAACAAACTGTCTTATGGCCTCAGCTGAATGACATTCCTAGCTGCTTAGATTGCTTCCTTTAGCAATGTTTTCTTCAAAATTCATATTTATCAGTTAGGGCCTACATTGTACAAGCTCTGCACCAAGTGCCTTTTCAATCCCTGATTTAAGTGGGACACTCCTCAAGAGAAAAAGCACTAATTTACAGCAGTTGTGGCAACACAGGGCCCATAGAAATGCTACAGTTTAGATTTATTTTTGTTGCAGCTGACATAAAAGACTTCTCATTCGTATTTGCCAGTGTTTTGGTTTTATGTAAAATAACAATAATCACAGCAATAATAATAATTCCAGATGTTCATGTAAAGGCAGCTCATTAAATCACAGTTGTGCACTCTTCCAGGTGGTAATTTTCTCAGATAAATTTCCTTTTCTTTAAGCAGGTAATAAATACATAAAGCTTTTCTATCTCTGTATCTTTTAATCGACTGCAGTCATTTAACCTAGACCCTCTAACCAGATTAATAATAGAAAACGTGTCATAACAATTCCTTACCACAGGATGAATTATCATTATTGTTTTGGCATCGAAAATCCTTTCTGCTACCTCAAATTACCCTTCTTTTCAACAGTGCACAATACATGAATCACTTCCCTAATCCTACATGTTACTAAAAATCACATCCCAGTACAATAGAGCCATCTGACAAGCTACTTTCTGACAGCAGGCTAAACTATTGTGGTGGTGAATTCCCAGAGACCCTCTGGATCTGTTTCATTAATAAAACTTGCAAGTGAAAGCCAAAGGAGGAACTGCTCCCAGCCTGTGAGAATCCACCCAAAGGCTGAACTTCCCTCCCCAGCTCTTCCCCATCATCCTTGACAGCATGGAGACAGCTTCCCTTATGCCAAGGAGGTGCTAGGCAGACAAACACCATTAGAGCTCCAGCTATACCTCTTTTGAAATCTAAACATCTGGATTTTTTTTTACAGCTGGGGGCAATTATAGTGTTGTTTCCAAACACCATAAATGTGTGTGTATCCATAGCATTATCTATTCACAGGCTCTGATCCTCAGCTGTCTGGTAAATCAGTCAAATTTGACAATGACAAGCAAGTTGTACTTTACAGCAACTAAGAACCTACTCCTCCGGTCTGCGACCGTATGTCAAAGGGATGATCTCTAGAGCTGAGAACCAATGAACTAAACATCTCAGTGTTGATTTTTGTTCTGATCCTGACATCATCTATGGTTTCAAGCTAGTTCTTTCTTACAGCAACCTCATAAAAATGCATTTTCTTCCCTTGGACTGGAGAAGGAGCAAACCTTGTGTGAAGCCAGGGGCAAAATGAGCAGCACCTTCCTCACAAAGGGGACAGGTTTGTGTATGCACAATTCTTGTAAGGTATATGTACTAAAAAGCAAACTAAAAACAGGTTGCATGGGTATTAGATGGGTACAATCCTCACAGGTGCCAGGCACCTTTAATTTGCTGCTCCAGATTGACCAAAGTGAACCCTGCTCTTCTCAAGAGCAAATCATAGGGTGGCAAATCCTTTTCACAGGGAGTGATGAACCATTCATAACACACACTTACCATTTTTAAATGACAGTAATGAGATGTCTGGACTTAGGCCCTGCATCAGGAAATCTAGGCTTTCAAAGATCTAGAACACTCCAGACAAAATGTTTCTGAGTCCAGTTCTATTATTATTGTTTTTGAAAAGCTATTAAATCATCTGCCCTCTTTACGATCTTCTACTCAGAATCAACTTGCGCTTCTCCCAAACAAGTATTTAAGCAACTTTTTACTGCAACAAACCCAGCATTCATCAAAAGTGGCATATTTTTACACTAATTCTAATTATAACAAGCAGTGCATTTTGTGTGCTTTCCAATTATGCATGAGAAAAGTCAGCATAAGTGTCCTCTCTTATCATAATTATCTGTTTCTAATTTCAATTTTGGCTATGACTTTGCACTCAGTGATGTAAATGTAAATGTTCCTGTCAGATAAAGATTAATTTGATTTAAGCCCTCTTTGTTCTAATTATATATTCTATTTCTGCTCACCAAGCAAGTTTCGTTTGAAGTCACATCTGTATTTTATCACAACAATGAAGAAATTCTGTGGTATTTCAAAAGGTAACTACAGGATTTCAGCTAGTCCTGTCAGGCACTGTTATGACAGTGTACACTAAGACCGTGCCAAATGAATTAATATTTTAGCTAATTTACAGATTACTGTAATTATTAAGTGAATATTAAAGTATGTGAACTTTTATCAAATGAAATAAAACTTGTTGTCCTAATTGCTCACTTTACTCTTAAGGAAACATGACCTTTATGGGTTTTGAACCTGAGCACATTGAAAATACTGAATGATACCCCGTAGGCAGAATAGGAGCTTTAACATGGAGAGAAAGCTAATTTTATCTCTAACTAATATGGAACATATCTCCCTGATATTTTCCTGTCTGGAAGTCAAGGTTTTGGGGATAGTCTAGAGAGATTTCTGTCATCAAGTGCATCAACAATGTGTGGGCATCCTGGGGAGAAAGTAAGACAGAAACAGTGGGTGGGTAATTCTGGTATAATTGTCCAGACTTTGATGGAGTCTCACACTTACAGGCATCTAACACTATTATGAGTTTTGCAGGGTCTGCACTGCAGGGAACACTTCAAGACCATAGACTAGTTCTGGCTCTGACCAAAATGGGATGTGGCCCACTAGCCTTGTGTCTTCTGACAAAGCTCTTCTGGAGGCAGCAAGAGGATATGCTTTGGCAGAGGCAAGATTCAGATATTGCTAGGGCCACTATGGCTAACCTTGCTTGCATTTGCATCCTGGAACAATGTATTTTTTCACCACAATCATGACAAGTGAGGGCTAGCTGGCTGTGCAGTCAGGTCTCCAGGTACAGCTAAGAGAGGTTTCTCATACGTCTAAAATAAACCAAGTTCACAGCCCAGCCCTTACTGCTAGTAGGGATAGTGAACAGTCCTTTATGCCACTGCTTTCACAAATCTTACAGCAACTTGAAGAGTATTCAACGGCTTCACTGACACTTGGTTGAAATTGCTCAACAAAACCAAAAGCCTTGATACAATAGGGACACAACCACATCCATGGACCCCTCCTTTTTAAAAGAAGTTTGACTAATAAGACTTGAAACTATGAAGGCTTCACTGAAGCATGCAGACTTTGTGGCTATTCATTTCCTGCAGTTGCAGAAGTCTGGCTTTCCATTCAGAATCTGTTTCTACCTCATCCTCTCAGCTGCTATCTCCTCCCAGACATCACTTCTCCCACTCCTCTCCACAGAAACACACCTATCTGTTGTAAGAGTAACAAAGAACAAATGATTGCACCTAATTTTCAAGATACAAAATCTCTAGATTCCTTAGAAAGTTAAAAAAAGTTATTCGAATACTAAAAAATAAAATGAATAGATGCTTATGGCAACTTTACAGTCACAGCCAAGACTCAACAATGTTATCTATTATACAATAGCTCAGTGGTGCAACATCTCTTTGAGCTGTTTTCTCCTGACATTTCTGTCTACCTCAGGGGGCAACCACTCAAACAACCTAATGACTTGAGAGACCAAGATTTAGACACATACCACTCACTGACATTTAGACTTCCAACTTGATCTGTGCCAACTGCTGTCTTAGATGTTGACTTCTGAGCATGTCAAGGCTGCAAGCTAGCATGTAAGTACCTCTGACTGGTCACTCTCTTCAGAATATATTTACAGCACCTTCTAATTATTCTATAGCATGGAGAAAAACTATGTCTAAAAGTGTTTTTACAGAACATTTCATCACTTCGTGCCATTATTTATAAATGAGAGATGGGATGCACACAAAAGCAGTGTTTGGGTTAGTGCTGTTATAAACAGTTTTTCAATTTTTATTTTTTTGTTTCATTTATAAGAACATTATCTTCCTACTTGCCAAAACAAAAATACACTGCTGGAATATTGCTGTGACCTCAGCACAGTGCTTCTGGACAGGGGGTGACCTTCTGTACCTTTTATCTGGAGGAATTTGGCCGAGAGAGGCAGAAATCAAACACCATGTGCTTCAGAGTTGCTGCAGAACCCGTCACCTCTCATCAGCTTGTGATTTAGTGTAACCTGAACAGGGACAGCCCTGTTATTTTGTATAGGAACCAACATGACATTATCCAGAGCCAGGAGGTCATTGGTTTAAATCTCAACTAATCTGATGTGTCAGACCAAAGGCTCAGATTAGGCAGTTGGAGAAACGGAAACATTCCTATGCAATTTAATATCATAATTAACTATGGACAAAGGATACAACTACTTCAAAAGGAAAAAAAAGCTTTAACAACAAAAGATAATAGGTCAGATTCACTGTTGGTATAAACTGCCAGAACTATGCTGATCTTGCAGATCTCTGCCAGCTTTCACCAGAGGCAAATTAGGCTACAATTAATGAATTTCAGTGATCAAACTTCAATTAGTTGTTCATTGCTGAAATAATCCATCTGGAGAGGTGTGTGTGCAGATAGACAGTTTATAGTATCATTGCAGCAGTACTTCAGCTGTCAAACAACAGACACTAAGACAAACTGCAACAATAATTTAGGAGTAATAGGTAATTTTACCTATTAATCTTGGATTAGTTTATCTCTGAAGAACAGTCAGATGCATACTGCTACCAGAAAAACATTCTACAGATTGGGGAGACAGAAAGGATATGTATGGTGAGGTTTTTTTACCTACAGGGCCAAATATTCCTAATATATGAATGACTTTCATTGAAATGGGTTGGACTACATCCATCTGCAGATGAATATTTGGCTGCACATGCTTTCCTGGAGAGCATGCAATAAAACGATTGCATTGGTGATTAAAAGAAACACATTAGTAAAAATGTCTACCATAAATTTATAATGTACAATTTTAAAATGAAATATCTCTAAATCATTACAAACATCATTAAAAAAAAAACAGTGGGAGCAATGTCAGGATACTTCCTTCCTTCCTTCTCCTTCAGGCTCAATTACCTGAGCTCTTGCCTAATCAGAATGGCCATTAGAATTTGTGACATGATATCTGTTAGAAAGTATATTCTTTGGAAACAAGGTCTTGATTCAGGAAAGCATTTAAACACAAGCTTGAGTGCTCTTCCAAATAGATGTGGTTGCTATGTTGGAACTTTGATTTGGGAAGTACTCGTAGGCTTTTAACAAAAATATAGTCTGCTTGAGTTCAATTCAACAGCTCAAATACTGCCAGTTAAGCATCTATTCAAGTGTTTGATTGGAGAGGGGTCTAATATGTATTTTCTTAATTTTGCAAATGTTTGGGTTTTGAGGACATGAGTAGGTAAATAATAATGGAAACTTTAGCAAAGGTATTAGTTTATATGACAAGATAAAATCCAGTGTTCCAGAGAGATCTCATAAACCCCTAATTCAATAGCAGACACTTGTGTTCAAGAGAGTACCTCTGGATTGATGCAAAGGAAATAACATCCACGTGTTGCCCCTACTTCCTAAATATATTTTGAGGGAAAAAACCCACAACGAAAGTATCTGGGACTGATGAAGGTTGATTGCTTCTGAATGACCTTAAATGCCTCTTCCTAATTCTACAGCATTGCCCCCTGCTCTGAACTACTGAGTTGTGTCTTAAATTCACTCTTATTATTTGCAGCAGCAGTCTCCTCTGGCAATTTATAACCACACTTAAAATTTACCTCATAGTGTGTAATTTTCTGTGCAAAAAACCCCATGAACTACAAAGCAGTCACAGAGCTAAAACAACTAGTGAAATAGTTTCTACTCATAGTTTCTCCTGCAGAATTTAAAACAGTGTCACCCTAAGGCAGCTTTTTTTTCTATAAAACAAGAATTAAAGAGTATTTTCCATGACTTCCTCATACAAAAAATAGAATTAAAAATGCATAGAATGAAAACTGTGGAAATGAATGAATTTTGTCGATTTCCTACTTATTAAATCCTTATTATCCCAGGAGCAAAAAGCTAGATCACCACCACCTCTCTGATATAAGCCAAGCCAGATGGCAGTTACTCATTCCCTGAACTACTCCATCTCTACCTTTTGTGGATTAATAAAAAAAGGAGACTGTGCTACCCAGGTAAATGGGTGACAGGACAATTGTTCTTGAGATGAATGATACCAACTGCAGCGTAAGGCAAGAAAGAAAAAGTGGATTTTAATGCTGTTGAAAATTATGGCCTTAAGAAATGTAGTGGATGACTAAAAGTCCTCTATTCAATGAAGAAATCATTGAGAAGTTCTTGGCAGGATGTCAAAACTGCATTTAAGAGGACAATTAAAACAGTATAATGCAAACTCTATAATTAGAACCATATCTGATTGAGCAACATACTATTTGTCTTCCAGGCTGTTAGAAGAAAAATTCCTCACTATCTGTTGCCAGTGTTTATTGGGATATTTATCAAATAACACAGATTTAGCAAGAAGATGAATTTTGTTACCATGAAGATTAAGTGGAAAATCGCATACACCTTTGTACCTTGAAAGATTCTTCTCAGATACTCATTTACCTCCCACAAATAACTTGACTTATATATCCATGCATTTATGCTCTTTTGCAGGGAGAATGACCAAGGTCTCTCTCCTGATTATGCAAACTCAGGCCTGCTCCCGTTAAGGTGTCAGAGTTTCTGTGCAGTTGAAACTGGCACAGCTTAATTTGCACCAGTAGAGAAACAAGCTGGAATTTAAAGTAGAACATGGGAAACCTGCCAGACGTGCTACAGGGGGCCCAAATTTCATCTATAGAAAACAAAATAGGGCATCCATATCACACATTATGAGGCAGAAATCATGAAAGTAGTAGAATGAGATGAATTTGACTCAGAAATAAAGTTTTCACTTCCCAGTTAGCAAATACAATCTTTAAACAGGGGATTTTCATGACATGGGATGACATGTAAGAAGAGCATTTAAAATCAAATGCAAGTGATTTTCATGACAAACCTATCTCTTTGGGAAGCAGTGAAGTCCTGGCTTGGCACAGCACTTAAGAGTTAACCAAGGTGGTAAAATCAGGGACACAGAGAGGACCTTTCTACCTGCTCCTCTCAGTAGTCTCCTGCAGGCTGACATGAGAGGGGCTGGCACTGACACAGAACAGACAGCAGCCATGCGTGGTCATCTCTGATGGAAAGGAGCTGGATTTTCCTTTCACAGCTGACACTGGCAGAACAATCTTGAGCTGCCTGGAGCACGGTGGCACTCTCTCTGATTATTGCCAGCCCAGGCAGGAATATCTGTTATATGCCACGATGTGTGAAGTACCTATAGAAGCCCACAAGCCACTGAAGCTCTATGTGCTCTGGGGTATGACTAATAAGGGACTTCAAAGCTCTGAAAAAGCTGAATTTCTTGACGATTATCTGAACCAAATTCCAGAATCTTTTGAAGATGGTTTGTCTCTGCTCAGGGGGTCTCTGTTTTACAAGGCTCTAGGAGAAGTTGCGATTGCTTAACCTCATTTTAGCATGCAAAAATTTTACAGTGTGTTTTCCCTTCTTTCTTAAGTGCCCTTGTTCCAGCCACAGAAGTTAGGGATCCCAATGTGCTGGGTATCTGAAATGGGGGGGAACATGAGAAACCCCACAAGGAAACCTTGAGGAGAGTCTAGTTTTCCATCCTCAGCAATTCAGATACAGGACCTTGTGTTCGATACTGCCTCTTTGTGGAAAAATGCTGTTATACGTTCTAAAATGTAATTGTTCAGAGAAGCTTCTCTTCTGATTTTGGAGGCTAGTTTCTCTCAATTTAAAACAAAATCTCATGGAGGATCTCATGATACTGAGTTTTATTTCTGACAGGGACACTTCTGTGCTAGAACAGGTAAGGGAACATATCAGAACTAGAGGCAAATTCCAGTGGTACAAATAATCATAATGTTCAGCACAGTGATTATACTGTGCATGATGCAAACTCCAGCAGAGAAAACCCACACACATGCATTTCTCCTACTGAAGAAAAGTAAGGATAACATTGAAGCTTAAACGTTGCTGGTTGCCCTCTTTCTCCCACACTCTGAACTGCATAAATTCTACAGTGTATTTTACTCTTTGGTCCTGATTAGTCTAGGTGAGAATAGAGGAGGTTTTCCTCAGCTCAAGAAATCATACGTTATTCTCAGCAGTAAAATGTTACAAAATTAATGGGAATAAATCTCCATCATAAAGAGTGCTACCATACAACTCAGTCTACAAAGAAAGCAAGCAACAAATTTCAAAGATACTGTAACCATTGAACTAAATAATAAATCCATTATCTTTAGCAATTTATTACCTTGTACACATGAAATATATTAGGTATTAGTAAGACACTTCTCTTTGTATATGACAGATAACTTCAGATTATTTCAGCATTATTGAAGCCTCTGGAACATTGTACCACTTCAAAAAAAAAAAAAAAACAAAAAAAGGAAAAAAAATACAGCCCAAATTTGTAAAGGTCAGTGAGTAATTGTCGACCTTGGAGGGGGAGGAAATCAGAATTTTTACTGACAGCACTCAGAGCCTCTTGTAAATCATATTCATATACTTAAGCATTAATTTACATACTTAATTTCTGACAGGTTGACAACTGCAGTCCTTCTATCCTCTTGGTGTAAAGTAAGAAGTCAATTGTTATTCAGTGTATCGGTTACAGTAGTAGTGCCACTAACTGTATTTTATATAATGTGCTATCTGCAGAAAAGCAGATAAGAATTTGATTTAACATCCAATTAAAAGCCGTCATTGAAAAATTACTTCAAATAAGCCTTTTATTTTCTTTAATCAGTCCTCAATTCAAGCCTTCCTTGGACCTACTGAACCAAGCATCAGGACTCATGAATTTTGATTAAAAAATTGGAGCCCATTTCTAACTTAAGCAGATTTTTTTTTTTGTTGCACTGTTTGATAGAAATTTAATAAATCTATGAATCCTTGCCAGCGTCATTTATCATCTTTTTTTCCACAAGACTGGCCTATTATGCCTCAGCAGTAAATTATGAGGAAGCCAGCAAACCAAAACTTTTCAGTCCGATACTGAAGAAGAGATATAATCACTGGCATTGAACCATATAATTATAGGAGAATATGAATCTCTGAAACATTAGGTCCTGTTTTGAATATGTAATGCCCATGCTTTGAGAGCCTCCACAGATTTCTAGCTGATCTAATATAGCTCATTTTAGCATCATATTGAACAATTTGCTGTTAATGAAAATGACAGCAAAAGCCATAAACAACAAGCTGGGAGACTTGGGAAGAATTATTAGGGAAATTTCCTTGTCTTTGGAAGAACAATCAAAGAGTCACCTTTTAGGATTCCTGACCCAACCACTTTCATTCTAAACAAACACAGGGAGCTTAACCTGGGGTCATGTTACTGAAGTTTTGCTGGTTTAGGGCTGAAGCTGGGACATGACTGAGAACAGGGACTTCTCAAAAGCCCTGATGAGGCAGCTCATATAAACCTACAAACAGGCACAGTTTATCATTTCCCCTCTAAAGGGCAACTTCACCCACTCCAAGGAGCTGCGTGTAGCTCTATTAAAAGCAGTTTGCTAGGTGTTTGGCTGCACTGTAACACTGGAGTGCTACTATGTTGCAGGAGTCTTCATCTAAAGTGTCCCTAAAGACCACACTTTGGTGCCTTCCTTTGATGCTGGTCCCATCTTCCCTAGAGTGTCGTAGGAAGAGAGAGGCCCCTCCAGGGCTGAATTTGGATTAGGAACTGAATTAGCTGCTTGAGTTCACACTGTAGAAATGCCCATCTCTGTGATCCCAATCTCCAAGAGCCAAGGAAACTCTCTTCCTAATTTAGCCACTAAGTTGGGGGAGTGAGGCTCAGCAGTGTGAATGCTCCTGCCCCCAGCTGCCTACCACTTGAGGTTGGGATCTCTGAATTTATAGTGAAGGACAGCTTGCTCTAGCAACACAAAGCAGCCATGTATATACATGTGAACAGACACAGAAGACAAAAAAGAAACAGTGCTTTGGAAGCACATTCAGCCTAGACTTTCCATTCTTTTTGAAAGGAAGGCCTTTCTTTGTTCACACCTTTTTTTTTTTTCAGTCAGAACAAGTTACACCAGCTGTGGAAATACCTAGGGCTGTGTTTGTGACCCATGGCCTTGCATAGCAAAATAATCCAGTCCTCCCACACTCATCCTGGCCAGAGAGGTCACATGCAGTACTGTGCATGGACTACCCTGGAGCTATATGCACAGTGGTCAGCTGGTTAATACTAAATGTGTGCTACTAAAGACATTACACAACTACTCCAGTTGGTTGGGCTTTCTGGAGGCTCCAACAGGATTCTCATGTCTCCCTTAGGAAAATCAAGCAAAACTATCTTTAGTTTCTTCAGCCATCAAAAAAGGTTGGGTTAGGTCCATTTTTGATCTTACTGAAATAGGTTCTTTCACCATCACTTGGAAACAGATTGCTCAAAGACTATCTTCAGATTGACTCTGTAAAATAATCACACTTGTCCAGGCTGCAAGTTTTTTTTTCCCTAATTTGAAAATGACCTGGACTCTGGACTGTCTTATGCAATGAAACACACTGAGTCAGAAGTGCTGTTCACTGTTGTAAAGCAACACCAGTTTCTTATTTTACTTTCAAACCACATTGGAACATTTGTGTGAGAGTCTGATGACTTTAAGTATTCATTCAAAAATGAAAAAGCCTTGAAAAGAAAGGTTAGGCTGAGCCATAAGAAAATTAAGTACCAATGCACAAACAAGGACGGATAGTCAAAGAGGGAAAACAGAATTTTAAATGAAAAAGCCTGTCAAGTATTCAAGAATTAATTAAGAATAGATCTAAAGTAGATGAATATTCTACTTGAGAGGCTGTAGTATCATCAAACTTCTGCTAATAAAGCAGCCATTTCTTCTGATGCTATCTCCTAAAGATGGATATTTCTTACATTACAGCTGCTCTACAACTTCTTAATTGAGAAGGTATTTTGTGATCCTGTAGTTAGGAGTGTGCAAATATCTGTTATTTCAGCACTACCCTACAACATGAAAGACTTCACTGGAATTGATGCACTTCACTACAGCCTGGAGATTCTTCAGACAACTGAGTTGCAGGAGACCAAAAGGTTCCTGTATAACAGCTGGTTTCACAAAGTAGTATTTTGACTCCTTTATGTATACATATATCAAACTCCTGGACAGATGACAGTAGGTATGAAGGGTTTTGCACATAGATTGCTTATAACACTCAACCAAATGAATCTTTGCAAATTAAGCTGGTATATGAACACTGAGGGTAACCATAGCCAGCCATTCTTATGGGATTCCTGATAGAAGTCACTCCAGTTAGCAGCCTCAGTTTATTTTACAGTACTTTCTGAGCCCTCTCCATCAGATAGAGCTAGATACAACCACAGAGCCTCAGAGGATGTCTTAGAAAAACAGCCCAGTGGTTCCAGATTTCACAAATACCTGTACAGGAAAGCATGCAACTATCCAGCTGGCAGAAAGCTGCCAATCACCTCTGCACTTGAAAATACTTTAAGCTCTTCTTAAAGTAAAAATAATGCAAATTGCATTTCCTCTGATCCATGGCAGGGAGCAAAACTTTTTTTTTCCCTTTCTTTTTGTCTTTAATAAACTTAGTAAACAAAGTCTAACCACACCTGCTAAATTACCTAACTGATGAGCTCCTGGCACAGAGAAGAATTTCTATCTAATAAAACCAAAAATGCCCATTGTGGGACATTTTGCATTAGACTCAGAGGACCACAGGGAATAGAGTTTCCTGCCCTGATTTTGATGCTCTCTACAGGAACTGCCCTCTGGCCCCTTGGCAGGAACTCCATGACCCAGCTGAGCTTTCTACTGAATAGCTCAGCAGGGTGCAGGAGCCAGTTGCATGGCTTCACATGGTGCAAAAAGCTGTGGAGCTTTTCTCCTGAAGAGTACCTCAGCCATTTTGAAACATCTGCAATAGCTGCTATTCATGGTACAGAGGGAGGGGGGAAGAAATTCTCCAGCTGTTACATCTCTGCTGAATCTTTTTTATTCCCATCTACTGCCCTCATGATGATTTTGAAGGACACCAAATGGTTTCCATTATTCAAAATGGAATAACATCTGCTCAACAAATATTGTTACCCCTTGGGAAGCACCTCATTCAAGCAGCAGCTCTCTTTACAACATTACAGTACAAACCACTTTATTTTATATAGTATTGAGAAGAGAGTCTCACAGACACACTAGAGAAAGGAAGGGGGAAAAGCAGAAATAACTGCAAACAAAAAGAAAATGAAGATGGTTTCAAAGAAAAGATCTTGTTCCAGAGTTGGGGGTAGGCAGATCATGTCCCATACTTCTAGGGTAGCTCATGAGGAAAAATGACCTCTCTTCAGTGCACCAGCCAATATAGCAAGGGAAATTGTCACAGGGAGGTGGCCATGCTGGGAGAAGGTATGTGAGCAGATGGACATGAGGTCAGTAGCATGGAATAGGTCCAAAGTGTTTTATTTAGACTTGAAATGAAAGTTAAGAAAGAGAAATAGAAATTACTGAGTCCTGCTATCTTAGAGCAGAAAAGAAATCAGCTTGCAGCACTGAATTTCAAAGATCAGACTCCACGTTTCTGATAGGCATGGACAGGCTAGGAGATACCAAGCACTGAGCTGTTCCTGAAATCAAAATGTCCTTCTGGCTGCTGTTCTTTCACAACGTTTTTGCTAGAGCAGTCTAGCTCAATAATCCATGGGTGGCATTTAATATAGCAGCTTGGGTGTTGATAAACTGCAGCCCAGATACTTCCTGTACTGTGCCCCATGACTGAGTTGAACAGACTCACAAAGCTCTTTTACCAGTTTAATTAAAATGTTAACATTCACTCAAGGATAAGAATATACCTGTCTGCTTAGCATGTGGGCACCTAGATCTGTTTATTTTCATTTTGCTATTATCAGCACCATTTGGATGAGGAATTAAAGACAGAAATCTGATCACATGGAGGCATATTCCAGCATTAAAATGATCTAGGGGCATACATTTTAGCTTTATAATTTCTTTTGTTCAGGGGATGAGTGAATTTAGCAACATCTCCAACATTTCAATTTACTGAGGCTTCACTAATCCTGCAATTCCTCAGCACCTGTCAGAAGGGCACTGAAGACTTCCCAGGGCTCTGCCTATGGAGATGCAAGCATCAAATTACAAAAGAAGGTATAAATATCCATACAGATGACCTCTGAAGAGATCTTTGTAACAGATAAACCCAGAATTTATTTATTGTACTTCTGACAAATAACTATTTACCCAGATTTAGGGTGATTTTTGGACTAGAGATACCAATCTATCTAATGCTAATACATCTATGTGATCTCAAGGTTTATCATTTG
The DNA here is from genome assembly GCA_013396975.1 of Bucco capensis. Classification (NCBI taxonomy): domain Eukaryota; kingdom Metazoa; phylum Chordata; class Aves; order Piciformes; family Bucconidae; genus Bucco; species Bucco capensis. Next base: position 855,095 of record VWZO01015147.1, read on the forward strand.
TACAGTCATTACGAAGCCTGCATGTTTAATGTTACCTACACCTTCACATGATGTGCCAGATGATGTAAGCTCTACTATTTAAAGACATCATGACATTTAAAGGTCTATTTCCCCAGCTATTAAGAACTGTTTAGAGGCACATAAAGAAATACATTTAGGTTGTTAAGAAGACTTTCAAAGTTTATGTTTTTAAAAATGTTGACTCTACAACACTGTGCCAATTCTTACAGATTTTGATTAGTGAACACGGGACTAGTAAGTATTTTACTTGCTAGTTCGTGGTGTTTTCAGCCTCAGAAGAAATGCAGAAAACATACTCAAAATTTGTAACAGTCAAAAAATCAAATCTTTAACAGTCACCTCTGCACATCTCAATTGTATTTTGAAGGAGGCAAAAAGCCTCAGATGCTACTTGGATTTTCAAAATAATTGAAAAATGAACAAAAATGTTAGTTTTACATTTCTGCTAGCATCTCATAGTCATATTTTACTTTATGTTACATTAGAGTATACCTGTGTACTACATTACATCAACATTACCCATAGGACAAGGGGGAATGGTTTCAAACTGAAGGAGGGGAGATTTAGATGGAATGTTAGGAAAAAATTCAGAGGGTGGTAATGCACTGGAACAGTTTACCCAGAGAGGTTGTGGATGCCCAGTACCTGGCAGTGTCCAAGGCTAGGTTGGATGTGGCCCTGGGCAGCCTGGTCTAGTGGATGGCATCCCTGCCCATGGCAGGGGTTTGGAACTACATATTCTTTAAGGTTCCTTCCAAACCAAACCATTCTATGATTCTACCACTGTGTATAGAGGAACAGCTTAAAAATAATGTGCTTAGGGATGGCTTACTGCAAAGGAAGAAACTTGGCCCCATGAACAGATAGCAAATTAGGCTGCTGTTAACCTTAAATCCAACACCTAAACAAGCTTGTTGGCTGCCTCTGTCAGGAAGGTGTGTGCCTTTACCGGCTTCAGCCTCTCCTCCATGGAATGCACACGACAGCAAAGGAACCTCATTAACAGCAAAACCTGGGGACACCACTGCCAAAGTTCATCTTGTGGCACCTGCTTGTGCCACTACACATCCTTCAAGCTAAGTACTAAGGATTTTTTTATGGCGAATGTGTGTTTCAGGACAAGAGAAAACAGAAGCAACAATAAGTAAAGCAAGGGCAGGAAACACAAAAACCCCACGGAGCAGCAGGAGCAGCAGGCAGAGCAGAGGTAATAACAGACTGACATTCAGCTCTCCAAGTCATTCAGATTAATGAGCTCTAGAAATGTGGGGTCCCACTGTATTAATATCCATTACATAATGTGCTTCTTCCCCAGTAAATAGAGGATTCAGGATGCCTGGGGTATAGACAGTCTCTTACTGAAGATAATGGGCCCAAACTGATTTTAGACACAGGTCCCTTTCCCTGGAGATAGTTCCTAATGATCTCCAGTGTTACAAAGGCATGACAAAAATATAAAGCAGTAACATCAGCACAGATAGATCTTTTACAATTACCTTGACTCCTGAAAGCAGTCAAGTATCTTATTCATAAAATTTGTATTTTTCTCTGTTTGCACTTACATAGCCTTTCTACTTTAGTCCTTTGTACTATAAATGGAATACACATTTATTTTTCATGGGCACATCAAACTGTCTTAAATGAAAGAAGCCAATACTTCTCAAAGGCTTTTCTTAATTTTAGTCTTCTTCCCTAATAGCTAATTGTAGCATGAGTGTTTTATCAAATTATACTACTGAAAACTGCTGATATTATAAATGCGTAATTTTAATGGATGGGGATGTTTTCTAAATACAGCTTCCAATCTGGTATTTACTCCTGCTGAAAGCTCTGGAAAGGCTTTGCTTCCTATTTGTGCTTGTCTCCATGCAACTAGGTGAGGGTCTGTCCCAAAACAAATTAGTATTTTGTCAACCATACTGTCAAATTAAAACATTTCTTTATGCTTGTGAGACTGAAAGCCACAATTTTCAAACATTAATTACCTTCACTAGTGGTAGGGAGTGCACACATACACACTGATACATTAAGAGGATGGCAGCTTTCCAAAAAAGCCTAGCAGCCAAAAAATATTAAATATTAGTCATTTATAAAGAATGATTGATTTTTAAGAAAATATGAACTTTCTGCTCGACTGCATTCTTAAAATATAGCATGAAGAAAAATCACTGTGCTTCCCAGCAAAATCTGAAGAGAGAAATAGAGCTTTTGAAACACCCAGCAATGCTCTGGTTTTGATAGCTCTCACTGAAACTATCATTGTCTGATAAGAAAGAACATAACAAAACCATTATCTTTCTTAAGGACCCTTCTCACCCCTGTAAAACTCAGCTGGAGCTTTGTTACCTACCAGGGGGAAGCCAGTAATGCTGCCTGGAGAACATCTGCCACAGGACCTTATGCAAGTGCACCCCAAAGCAAGTATATACCACGTTAAAGAGCACTAAATCATGCCAAATGCAGCCAGCCAAGCAACCAGCAGAGACAAAACCAGCAGATCCTCCATCCTTATTCCTAGTTGCCTGCTTATGCCTATACCTGCACATTTTCAACATCACCTGAATCCAGTTGAATCAGTACAGCCATGAAGTAACAGGTAAAGGGGACTGATGGCTCAGGGTGATAGGAACAACAACAAGGTCTATTAGGCTCCTGTTGCTTAACTAAAATATCTGCTAAAATACCTGATTACATTAAGTGTGGAAGGATGGTGAAATAAGGTCAGTCATGGACCCGGGATGTGTAAGGCACTGAGCAGTTTTGCTGAGTGACAGGGTGCTAAATGTGCACACATGTTTGCTTATAAAGATCTGTTCACCAGCAAGAACACTTCCCTCTTTACAGGAGGCCTTGCTTGAGCCAGTTCTCTTTTGTCCACTTTTCTGCTAGGTCCCATGCAAGTCTCTTACTTGGTACCTCAGTCCCCCTTCCTGCAGAGCCTTCTCACTACCTCCAGCCAAGCAGGGCCCATCAGCAGCCATCCATCTTGCCTGGGCAGCCCAGATGCTCAGCAGGGCAGTGGCAGGCCAGGGACATTTGACAAGCAGTAAAGCTTTTCCTGCTGCTTGCAGTGTGCTGGACCGAGTAAGGCACATAGTGGGATCCACACTTAGCATCTAACATGGGTTGCAGCTCCACCAAGATTTTGATTTTTGTTTCCCTTTGCTGTAGGTCCCCCCCCCCCAAAATGCTACCTACCACACTACTACTGCTGTCTGCATGCAATTAATTGTTGGGCCCTAATGACTCTCTGATTGTGGGGCAGATCTAGATTCTCTGCTCAAAGCCTGATTGAGTCAAAGCCATTAATATCAACACAAAAAGATCTGGCTCTATGTTTGTATATTTTGTTCTAATAATGCTCTAGGACAAACACAGAGGAACGACATCTGCAATATTTACAGTGACAAAGTGCTAGCATAATGTGCCTCTCTCTGTGCTGAACAATTTGTAAAAATCTCATTAAAATGTACTTTCTGTTTCTTCCCTCTCCACCTTACACTGGTTTGTCTCCTTGTTTTTCACCATTTCCTGGGAGAAAATGTCAAATCACACAGTATCAAAACAGTCACTCTAGTTTGGGCTTCCTTTTTTTTTTTTCAGGCATCCTTAACTGCATTATTCTGACACATTCTGTCATCAAAGAAATAGTTTTGAAATTCAAATGTTCAGAGTGATTTGACATTTCCATTTTATTATTTCTAGGACAGGCTACTGATAACAGCTACAGTTATCTCTAATTACACAAATTAGACATACCTTAATATAAGTAAATATTGTACCTACATAGTTTCCTGTGGCCACACTCTGCTGACATAAGCTTACATTTAAAATGTGGGAATATAGGTGAAATGGATTTTCAATCTATTTCAAAACAATGAGAGGAAGAGTTATGTCAGATGCAATCTAAACAAACTCAGAGTAATTAAAAGCTCTGGAGAAGAAACATACATGGCTGGTATTGCATGTCCAGCAATAGCTTTAAATGGCTTTATTACCTGCCATCTGTTCTGCCATTTTCCCTTAGTGTTTATATACTTATATAAAAATCCTGCTTATATATATGCAACACATTAGTTTGTCACTGGAATGAATCAAATATAGCAGGAAAAAGGTACTTCAATTTTATATGAAAGGTATAACCAAAAATAGAGTGTAAAAGAGGTAGAGATGCAGGACTGTTCTCGTCCATTAAATAATCCTTTTTATACGTTCAATAAATTGACCAAGGCAAGTGAGCATGCCTCCAGCCAGGCAAAATTTTACTATTCTCCCATGGAACATCCACCCACTCTGTTCCCCTTACATTTCTTTGCAGCTTCTGATTGCAGGAGAATATAAAAACTGTAACTAGGTAAGACTGAAATGAAGCAGGGATAGAGCAAGGCTATAAAACTGAGATGCAAACTTTCCCAAAGTCTGAAGGTGTTTGAACCCAAGATTTTGGCTCAGACCCATCCTTAATTTGAAGCAGCATCTGGCAGGCCAAATGCTCTGCAAACGCTGGCACCATGCACGATGAGGTCTCATGCGACACAGCTTGTTGGAAGAACCAGGGCCTCCGTGGAGGAAGCTGGGTCACACAGGAAGAGTGAATGCAGGGAAGCTGGAAGTTGCAGCTGCATGGAGGGACCCAGCTCCCACCATTCCTGTGGTGTTTACTTCAAAGGAGAAAAGACCTCCTGCTTCGGTTCATGAAGCGCTTGCCCTCCCTGCTGATCCTCTTGTTCTCACCCCTATTCTTTTCCTGAGACCAAACCCCCAACCCAACTCAGGGACACAGCTGCCAAGAAACTAAGCCTCTGGTGCTTGTGTGGCTGCAGTCAAGGACCCAGCTCCTCCCAGGCCAAGTGCTGTGTCCTGAGCTAGCAGAGCTCATTACAGGATCCCAGGAGCCTTTTCACGCCTGATTTTCAAAAGCATTTAGGTACCTAAGGAAGTCCAAGGATGCCTAAAGGGATCTTAGTAAAAGAAGAAATTTCCAAAGCACCTTGAGTCTGGTGTTCCCAGCAACTTGGAAAGTCCTGAGCATATCTGAAAACCTCACTCTGTGTTTTCCATATCCTTACACATACACACGAGCTTGGCCTTATAGCCTTAAACTCATGACTTTCCACCCAAAAAGGCAGATGCTTCATCCTGGTATTTGTGAATTTAGTGTTAATTGATACTTAATTATAGCAAAAAAAAAAAAATCTCTGTATTTGAACAGTTTGGACATGTCCTAAAATAAGAGGCTTATTAACTGCTGTGAGACACATTGCACAAAACGATCTGCATTTTTCTAGAACTCTGTAATTAAAGTATGCACTAACGTGACCACAACATTTTTAAACAGCTGGCACATGGAGCTGAAAAAATAATTAGTTTTCAATAAAAAAGTTGCTTTTTATTACCCAGGCAAAGTTCTTCAGTGACTTTTAAGGATCTGCCAAGTGAAATTCAAAAATGAAAATAGAGTCTCTATGCTGGCTGTTAGCCAAGCTGAATGAAACACGAACACTCTGATTTGTGCCAAGTATTAGACATGCTGAACTGAGGCAAAGTGGTTAAGTATCTCCCCAGGTTTAATGTTACACAAAACAGTGTATCTGCCCCAAAAAACGCTGTGCTCAGGGGGCCCACCGCTGTGGCTTTCAGTTGTTTTATCCTTCTTCTCCCAGCAGTCAGGAAATGAAAAAGCGGTTCAGAAGACAACCGAAATATTTCTCTACGAGAAGCTGAGACCCTTGGCAGCAAAACCTATATATCTGGGTTTAACTGTTACAAAATTAGGAGTAGGGGAAAGAAAACCTGGTAACAAATAGGAGGTTGCAGTCTAATGGCACTCTGGCAAGAGAAAGCTGCCCTGGGCTCACCCTGCTGTGCAACGTGCCCGCAGCTCCAGGCATCCCCTGGCAGCCCCATGAGGGCTCACAGCACACCTTTGGCACATCAAGTAGCTGCAGCAGTAAGCCTCAAATGCAGTGTCTCTCTATTTTACCACCTTTGCTTTGCTGATTGAAAAGGAGCTTGGGAGACTTCTTTATTTTGTGCTTTCAAATCTATAATTCCCACAGCTGTACCTGAGAATGAGTCTATGGGTTTTACCCACTCAGATAATGGCTTTTTATGTTGTTCTTCCCACTACTAGTCCAGCAAACTCTCTTTGCATTTATACTAATGACAATGGCTTTAAATATAGGCAACCTACACAGAGTAAGGGAAGCACTAAAAACAAGTGCCTTCACTGGTGTGTGCTAAGACAAGAGGCTCTACAAGAAGCTGAGACCTTTGGCAGCAAAATCTGTGTATTTGGTTTTAACTGTTAAAAAACTACAGGTAAAGGAAAGTAAGCCCAGTAACAAATAAAAGACTGCAACCTGATGGCACTCTTAGACAACGGGCATATAAAAGCTACAGCAATTTATGGACATAGTGAAAGTCTTCCCAAACTTCCCAGGCATCTTAACCTTCCTCATCACTTGACAAAAGGTAAAAAATTAATTTTTAAAAGAAGCTGTGGTTTATTCCCAACTCTCATTTCATCATCACCATTTAATTCCCAAAATACTTAAAGAAATGATCATTTGAAAGCTTATCATTTATCATTCATAGCTATTGGGAACTCACAGTGCCAGTTCTTCCAAGTTATATGGTGGAATTACAACTGGCAAGTGAGTGCTTATCTGAAAGCACTGAATAGTCCATGATTCAAGCCAGGACCTAAAGGTACTTTGGCCCACTCCACTCCACAGCTGCTCTAAGAGTTCTTTTTATAGTACAGTTTGTCCACTGATTTACTACTATTGTTAAATTAATTCTACAATTTGCTTAAGCATTTGTGTTTGAAGTTGAGGGGAAAATAGCTTCATTAGCAAAGGTTGAGTCTAATAAAATGGAAGTAAGTCATCTAACTCCCAAACCCCATCTACTAGCTCTTAACAATTAGGCAAATTGTGGTAAATGAGTTCCAAGGACAGGGGGAAAAGGTAGATTTGTATTTCACGCTCCAATGAGGATAATTATCATGCTATTGTTAATTTAATAGATAAATAAAAGCAAGGTGAAAATCTATTTCAGAGTTTTGAGTATTCTATCAGATCCCCTTTCATGGCAGAATGCTAAAGCAAGCCAAACCTGGAACCAGTTACATCCAATATGTATTTTAATTAAAACGCATGGGCTATTTTCAGGTGGAAAAAATCACAGTGGATTCAATGGCAAAGGGCTGACTGAAGCTGCATTTGCACACTGAATAACCTGGTGTTAAATCACTGTAGTAAAGGTGCTCTGTCCAGAAGGCTTTCAAGTATCACAAGTAAAATAAGTCTGGGTTGCTTAAGTTCTTACAGCTGATCCCCTTTCATGGAAAAAGCCAATTACAGATCACAGATGTCTAGACTAATCCTTTTAAATATCACAGAGGCAGGAAATAATGTGAAAGTGCAATAAATGACAATTTGTATAACTTGGGTAGTGGTGGAATAAGAGGGCACATGAAAAACAAACACAAAAAGGCTCAAATGTACAAAGGAAAAATAAAGGCTTATATTAACATACAAGTTTAGTATGGTAAGACTGGAGATGACCATGGGCTAGATTCTGTTCTGATTTACAGCCTGTATATCCATTTCAACTGCATGGAGAAAAATTAAGCACAGAATGTCTGCCAGCACTATTGAATTACTTTTTCCTCCTCCTTCCCCTTTATTTCAGCACTGCATTTTAGTCTAACTTTTGTATAATTTCTGAACTTTATTTTAATCAAGGGAAAGGAAAATTCTATTTTCTAATGGTGTCTGCCTCTTTCCAAGGCATATGTCTGGTAATTAGCATGGTGAGATCATTAGCATAAATATACAAAGATATTTGATTTTCGAACACGAATACCATTTTTGCCGTGGAGCAATAGAGGACAGGTGACAGGCCCAGCTGGGAAACCTCTTTTTCATTTTTCTGTGACCACAAATCAGACATCTTGGGCTCACAGCAGGACAGGCTCTACTGGCAGTAATTGGCACCATCTGTAGCTGTCAGAGCAGTGCCTGGCATTCCAGCATTTCATCTTTCCAGTCAAGGCATTCATCACTAGTCCAAAACTCAGCCAGCTGACACTGAAAGATTAACTTGCATTGATTTGCTTGGATAAGCTCGCCTGTGCCTCAGTTGGTACTGAACGTCCCTGTTTAATAGCCATCACCATCACAAGATGTTTACAAGGTGATTGTCTACTTAAGCTTTTGCCATTCCCCTTCTCAGTCCCAATGTGTTTTCAATTATTATAATTTAGGAGATAGTGAATTAAAAGAAAGGAATGTGAACATAGCCAGCAATCAGAGCACAGAGACTTAATGAAAGCATTAGAAAATTCACAGCAGAGGCTGTTTACTGATCTTAAATGAGCAGCTTCTCCCACCCCTGTGTGTGTCAAGAGACAAAACTTGTTGATTTAGGGGTTCGGCAGTGGACCGAGTCTCCTCCAGCTGTCACTCTGCATGAGAAAACTAAATGAAACCCTTATTATTTTCAAATGCAATTTTCCAGCACTCGGGTAATTTGGTTTACATTTTCCAGGAATGCTTTATGGTAGCTCCACCAGATGCAAAGTTCAACCTCTTTCTCTTAATCACCTAATGCTATACCTACTTACCAGTGTTTTTTAAGCCTCTGATGTGTACAAAGCCCAGAGCTTAATCTTTCACAGTCATACAAGAGTCATTACGATTTCAATTGACAAAACTAATGTGTTCCCTGGAATGTTTTTGAGTGAACAAATTTAAATCTGAAATTTAAAAATTCATGTCTATTTTAGCAAATGACAGACAAATACAAGGACTTCCCAGGCAAGCAAACCTAAGATAGTGGAAAAATTTGTGTCTCAAATAAATGGCCATTCTGTTTCTTGAAAAGGAAAGTAAAGATTTCTTTCTGTGAGTAAATAAAGAGGGCTCGTGGCTCCCAGCAGAGCTGAACTTGTGCTCCCTGAAGGTGATTCATTTTGCCCCTGAAAACAGAGTAGTTCAGTTAAAAGGGAATATTGTGGCTATGACCAGTGGTGCCTGTCCCAGCTCTGACAATGTCTGCCCTGAGAACATATCCTAACCTTAGAGCTGCATGTTAAACTAGGCTGATAACTTAGTGCAGTTTTTCCTTTTTTGCACCTGAAAATAGCAATATTCTCTCTCTTTACAATGAAGACAGGATATACAATGCTCCATCAATCAGAAAAAAAAGAGTAGTATTTAAAGTAGCTTAATATAAATTACATCTATTTTAAACTATCTTTGTTAAAAGCATTTAATCCACTACAGAACACTCATGAGCGTTTGCAACACATCTGTGGAATAGAGTTAAGCATAAAAGAGTATTAAGTCATCTGGTTTGAAGGGATTTTTGTATTAGATCTGTTAATTTATTAAGTGTAATGTGATAGTGGCCAGATGATTAATACAGTGCAGTGGGAGTGATGTAACAGGGAAGTTAAAAATGGGTATCAAAAGTGAAGAGAATGGAGATGTGGAAGGGATACAAAGCCAGGGCTAGGATTAGGAGTTTAGTATTTACAGTGTCTTGAGTGTGACAGACTTCCTCTGGAACGGGCTTTAGGGAGATTTACTCTTTCGGCTGGTAATAATATCCTGCAGGATGTCCCAAGTGAGGGAAGAGAACACAGTGCTACTCTGTTTTGAGACAGGTACTACCCCTACACCAACATATTCAAACTATTTTTCTGCATGTGTGGGGAGTGAGATTTGGGTTGCCTCTGCCTGCACTGAATGGTCACCCCAGTGGGAGCCTGGTGGGCACTTGGGGCAGACGGGATGGATGTTCTGTAGATAAGGACCAGTGCTGAGATGGGAGTGACTGAAGGATTTGTAAATCCCTGCTACTAATTAAAGGGTATAGCTGCCTTTGGCAAGAAATTCCTGGAGAACAAACTTATCTATCAACAGTGTTGACTGACAAAGATCCAAAAAAAGGTGGAATTTCTCCAGAAAGTCTCATTGCTTTCAGATATGTATTCTGCCATGGCTGTCAACTCCTCTCACATCTAACTGTATTTGGGCTGGCCCCTTCATTTGGCTTGAAGCAAAAATAGTAAACCACAGTGGCTAACGAGATGTCCCATAGGACAGTAGTAAGGAATTTAGTCACACCTGTGCTCACAGTGTGACCTGGCAGTCTGGATAGAAACTACTCAATACCTCAACACCATATCACAGAGTACTTCTACTCTAAGGCCTGTCTGTTTCTGCTAAGGGTCAGATATTCAAAAGCATTCAGAATCAGCACATTTCACCAGGAAGATCTGGCCAGATTTTTCAAAAAAGATCTGATCACCCAATACCATCTCTTGAGTATCTAAATCTGAGGGAAATGTAAAGGATATTATAAATTGACCAGATTGTTCAACTGCAATTTTTATGCTATGATGACGTCAGTTCAAGTTAAATAAAGTGGTGTCAACACACTGGACAAGCAAAGAAGAAAAGAAAATGCTGAAGGTCAGCCATGGCAGCAGAGTGTGCTGATCTGCTGAGAGCCAAGGTTTTATCTCTAGTAAGCATACTTGACAGGTTTCACACAGAACAGCCAGGAACATAAAGCCATTGCTGCTTAGAAGGAGGCTTTCTCTTCAGAGTAGGAACTGCTCAGGGGAATCAGACTTCTGTATTGACTTTTACATATACAGAAGGTGACTAAAGGAATTAGGCCAGCCTGGATTGCTCCAAGGGAATAATAAGCCCTGCAGCGAGATGGAAATGGATGTGGATTGTTCTAAACCCCTCTCTTTCTAAGCATTTTCACATACTATTAAAACAAATTTTACTTTTATTTCCAAATAAAGGCTGTCTTGTTACTAGAGTCTCAGCTGGGCATGGACCCATGGCAGAAGACCCCGTGCCCTAACTCCCCCATGATGCCAAACAAGCACCCTCACATGCACAACTCACTGCATGAGCCCAAACACTGCAGGATGTCTCCTAAGAAGAGCCACTCGCTGAAGAACAGCCCTTGCCCTGCCCAGGGACAGGAGAAGATGCAAAGCTCAAGCTAGGCTTTCTGACGACAGAGCAGTGCAAAAGAGAGAAACCAGCAGAGTTCAGCTCTTCACTGACCCAGCAAAACCAAAATGATCTTTTCTTTGTCTGACTTAGCTGATACACTAACAGTAGCTCAAGACTTGTAATAATTTGTGAATTTGGTTAACAAAACCAATGGAGGTAGTATAATAACAAGGCCTACACAGAGAAGGAATTCCAGACAGCATGGAGTGGTGGGAAACTGTCAGCATTTCTTACTTATGTTGCTTCAGTACATAAAATTTATCTGCCTTATATTTACCAATGAGCTATAAATGTTGTCCTTTGGACAACAAGCATTAGAATAAATCTGCTAACTCTGAAGAAACAGAATCACAGAATCATTAAGGTTGGAAGAGACCTCTAAGATCATCAAGTCCAACCTCCCCTTGTGCAACTTGAGGCCATTTCAGTGGTAGCCCATCTGATTTACATAGAGTTCTGACACATTTGCTGCTTCTCCTAAAGCCTAAGCTACTACATCATTTACTCCCATGAATAACTTGGTTTCAATTTATTTAAGAGCTTTCTTGCTTACACAGTCCCAGAGAAAATCTTCAGAATGTTACCCTTATTCATATGGAAACCTGAAAGCAAATAAGAAGGCATAAGACCTTATTACTTTTTTAAATGTCATGATAACTATGCCAGTCTCATGATTTTTCTCAGAAAGAATCTTTAGTTTGGGAGTTTTTTTAAGTGCTTCTCGGTGACAACATCCCATTTGATAAATGGTTGGTGGTAAGTGCAGGATAGGACTTCTGGCATTACAAACCACATTTTCCAAAATGATTATTGGTCTGTGTGGTTTCATTAGAGGAAGTCCAATCTGAATTTCCAAATTGCTGAATGTTTTCTGTGAAACTCAGGGGGCTTTTAGGGTCTCTTAGCTTGTTCCACTCCCTCGAAAAATAAGCATTTGAAATTGCCCAGCATACCTGAATACAGCAGATAGAAGTATGCCTTAGAGTGGAGTACAGCTCTTAGCAACACAGCTCTGAAACCAGAACAAAAAGTTCCCTGGAATTGCTAAATTCATCTCTTCCAGATACATTAGCAGATTTGCTTCTCTTCCAGAAGTAAGCTTCTACCACTAAAAAACACTACAAAAGGATAAATTAGGAAAATCCATCGCAAAACTTTCTAAGAGATGGAGGCCTTTGCCTTTGTATATGTTAAGCACAGGAATAATGATAAGAAAATATTTGAAAACAGACACTCTGATATGGTATTCTAAGTGTTCACATTGCATAACATATTATGGAGTCTTGTCTGCTTTTCACTACATGCACATTGTCCTTATTAATATGAAAAGGATTTATGTGTGCATATGGAGGGAAGAATGTATGCCTATGTGTTTGCAGTCTCACCTGTTATCTTTCTCTTGTCATTATCTAGCAACTTCCCTTCCACAGGACAACATTTATAGCTCACTGGTAAATATAAGGCAGATAAATTTTATGTACTGAAGCAACATGAGTATGAAGTCGGTCTGACTCAATTGTATCAAACTAGCTGAAACAGATACTGTGTACACAACAGACACATCTCTGGTTTCAAAGTTTTCATAAGGAAAAAATCCTCTGGGCAAAAGAAATCAAAACATGAGGATGAAGTACACTGGATAGCAGGAATTTCCTTTGCAATTATTAGGATCACCACAAAAATGAACCATTAAAAAGCAATCCTTATTTTTCAATCCTATCAGCTCTTGCACATCATCAAAAGTTTACATAATTCTTAAAACCAGATACAAAATGTCAACAGACTGCAGCTGAATGTATCATAGATATGGAATACTCTTGCAGAAGGTTTCATTAAGTCTAACATGATTTACAGGACTTAAGACACATTGCTTCAAGATTTTTATATCACTGCAGTAAGTACTCCAGGGATGTTTCAACCCACTTGAAATTGTTTTAGCTGTGCTATTACCTGGGTCAGAACTGATGGCAGCATATATCAATTAGATTGTAGCAGTTTAATACCTGCTCCCATGCATCTGGTCACTCAGAGATTCATTCACATCCTAAGATTTCCATACCCTAAAAAGAATATTAAAACAGAGCTCTGGAATGGGCTATGGTTACCTCATTTATTTAAGAAGCAGCCTTAAAGAAATGACATTGGGAGACTATCCCCATTCAGATTACAGATGTCCACTGCACTCACCACAGAGACTGGTAATGCTTCTTTTTTCTCATTACTGCTAAACCTTTGCCTTGACCATATTGAAGATGATGGTGCAGCACTGGAACTAATTAGGAATGGTGGACTGTAGGCTTTTTGATAAACTGAACTAGCATCAGGGACACCAATTTACTCCACTTTAGGATCTGACCCTTCATTTTTTATTATTTCAAACCCTGTTAAATAGACAGCATTTAAAACAAGAGTGCCAATTTCAGTATTTTCTCATACTTAGAGTCTGAAATACATGGGTGTTACTTCTCTATAGAGAGGTAACTACAGCTAATGACTATGTCAGTGCTGATCACTCTGTATATTTTAGGTGACATGGCACTAGGGTAAATCTGCTTTGCAGCAAGTTGTTAATAACCAATTTGATTGGCAGTGAATTTGTCCGTGAAACTTGAGGATAAATGCTCCTGTTACACGATTTTATTATTAAAAAGCAGTTTTAGCCACAATTTTTTTCACCAATACAGCACAATATGGTTAGAGTCGCTGTTTTAGTAACACCTGAGAAGCTTAATCTCTAAAATAAGGAATGCTGTCTGGTGTCAAAGGGTGAGGCATTTGAGGAACATCTGTTTCTTCTCTACTGTAGGAGTGTGAGATTTTTAGATTGCCAGAAATACTGCATTTGGTACCTGGTGTATGCAGCAAGAGAGTTCACAGCCAAATGGCTTTACACTGACTCAGGGTGAAACCTAAGGTCACTAATACATTTGTGGTTACACCCTCATGATCTCTGTGCTCTCTGTACATGTTGCTTCATACAGGTGCCATGTTTAGCATAAGAAAAACAGGACATCAAGCAAAAGACAGCAGAATCATCCTCTACAGAGCTCTTCTCTGCTCTTCAAACACTATGCATGTCTATAAGAGAGTGCCTTATTCTAGCAAAAAATAATATGAGCTTTCAAGACCTCTTGCTCTCTACCTGTGAGTACCAAGATGTGAAAAAGGAATGAAGAGAATTCAGTGCAAACACTAAAAACATGGCTAAGCCTCATGATCAAGAAAAATATCAGACTTAATAACATTCTGTTAGTGCAAAGGCCTGCACATATAAACCAGCTCAAAATCTAACTTGCACAGTATGCAGCAGTAGCATTTTTACAACAAAGCTGTTAAAGCTCTACAAAATCTTAATAAAAGAAGAAACTAAGGCTATAAGGGCAGAAAGCTACTGGATTTGCCCTCCAAACTTTCCAGTGGGAGAAATCCATCTCTTTTAGCACAACTATGTGCTGTTTTACAGTGATCCTGCTTCTGTATGAATTTCAGAATACATTTACTCGAAAATTCATTACATGAAACATTTATCCCATGAATAAATTAGAGACTCTGAAATACAGTGCAATAAAACTTTTGCTGCTAGAAAGATTTTTATGGGTGAAATAATGTGAAAATTAGTAACATTAAATATGATTCTCCTTAACCCAGAATAGTCACCACACAATTATTTTGACATGTTCTGGCATACATCATCATAGATCTAGTCAAATAGTGTTATAGAACAGATTTTGAGCCCTTTTATAAAGCATCAAGAACACACAAAAGAGGGTAGTAGAAAGGGAAGTTTTCTAATCTTAACCTGCTGAAGAGAACAATTTTTGTCACCATTTTCAAGAAAAGCAGGATGGCTTTTTTAAAAATGGTTTTTATTCAGACTTTAGTAGACAAGCAAATAGTCTTAGTTTTGTCTCTGTTGTGTATTAGGTATGATACTTGCATTTAAGGCAAGCCTCCATATGCACTAAATGAGAAGCCTGCATGCTGTATTGAGAAACTGGATCATTTCTCTGTTAAAAAATTCCAAAACTTAATGTGTATGCAAAGCTGCTCTGTGTCATTAGGTTAACCACAGATAAATCTCACTAACAAAGTGTTAGTGCTAGCCTTTTGGAAGCCAGATTCTACCACCCTTCTTCATGCAGAACACGTAACTGCCATGTTTAGCAAGATGCCATTTCTCATGAGTAAATACACCTGAAACTTTAAACCTTATTGGAAAGTATAGTAACCAGGTCAATATACATTGATATACAGTTTCAATCCAAAGTGATAAGGCAGGTGAGACCTCTCACCAACTCTCTTACCTGATTACAGAAGACAACCTAATCTTGGACAAAATGTCTTACATTAAGTCAATAATATCCGGTGGGATGAAACACACTGTGAGGATTCAAACCTAGCTTTAGAGAGTGGGTTTCCTTATCTCATGCTTTCCCAAGTCTGATTGAGTTGCCACGTGGCACAGAGCTGCCATAGTGCACTCAGATGCTTCAAAACACTAGCGTCAGACTTGCAAGAAAAGTGTCTCTGCTTTGCAGGAAACAGATTATTTTAGCTTTACTGTGAAAGGCATTTTAGGGGGAAGAGAGACTGAATCCATGTATTTTCTTTGGGCACTTCCCTATTCATAGATTTTTGTCTAGTTAGGTGGATCTTGTGTTTTGGCAGACGAACAGCAGAATTTGTTTATTGCCTGTTCTAAAGAAAAGATATTTGCATGGAGTCTTTCTGGAGGTGTCCCCTTTCCAGACTCAAATAAATAAATGTTTTGAGTATTAAAGTATGAGTCTTAGGAGGGGAAAAAACACTGATGTAACTGAAAGTACAATGCTGCAGAGCACCCTGTGCACACCAGCTATTCCAATCCAGAGTGCATGAGCATGGCTGTGTTCAGAGGAGTTAAATCAGACATCCTTGAATGCTTTATCTCCCTCCCTCTCTGTTTGGTTTCCCATGGCACAACTTTACACATTACCTCATGACATCTTTATAGTGGTGGAGAAAATTATTAGACTCCAGTCCTTGAAAAATTGCAAACACAAACTCATTTGTAGCATTTGGCTGCTCTAATTAGCACATCACTGAGGGGTAATGAATAGGAGTCTGTGAAGAAACTTAAAAATCAGTACCACTAGCAATGTTAGAGTAAAAAATCTGAACTGTGAGCAACAATACTCAAAGGATTTGGGTAATCATTGGATACTCCCAATGTAAGGTCTGTCACTTGATCCTAAGGGACTCTAGTGCTTCAATAAGCCCCAGAGGCCTAATACTCCACCTCAATAAATGAGGCTCACAAAGTTCACTCAGAGTTAAAGACAGCATCACAATTCTATCATTCTTGCTTTTTTTTAAAGATGGTTCTTAAACGGCATGGAATTAGACAACCTTCTTTAGTATGTTAATCATTGGACTTCTCCATCTGTAATAAGATATTATAGTTTCCATGTGTGTGAAAGTGTGGAAATTACGTCACTCCAATAACCAAACGTACAAGGACACATGGATTCCTAAAGCTCCAACAAACAGCTGCAGTATCTGTGTTAGAAAAGGTCCTTTAAATATCTCAATGGTCTTCAAATAATTGAAGGTTGTGTTTGGAGATGTAATCAGAGGAGAGGGAAATGTTACTCTTCAGGCAACGGAAAGAGACCTTGAGAGCGTAAAGAAAAGGCAGTGCCTTCACCTGCCCCTGGGACCTCAGAAAGTCCTCCTTCAGCTTCCTCCTCCCTTATGGAGGAAAGCTTCCAATTCTGACCCATTCTCAACATGATGTAAAGGGCTCCAGCCTGCAGTCTATAATATATTTTTAAAAAGGCCCCTTAGGATCAACAAATTTTATTGCAACTTTCAGCTGCACCATACACTTGTAAAGCTACATTAAGCTGGGGTCTAAACGTCATGACCCTTTTCTCTTACCTACTCCCCTTCTTTCCTCCTTCCATCATTTTTTGTTTTACTTTAAGTGAATTCACTCTTAAGATTGGAAAAAGTAAAAAATAAAAAAAAGACAAGAAACAAGAACCAAACTCTGTATATAAACACTGGCAGCTTTCAGGCTTGGTTTTCATTCTGAACCTAATGGGCAAAGAGCAGCAGTGCATTTGCAAGCTTTTCCAAGTGAGCCTAGAGGGGCCTGTTTACCACAGATCGAATCTCTGGCAAACAGCTCATTGCAGCTCTTCAAACAAGCTGAAATTATGACCTTATGTTATTGTTTCTCAACAACCCAAACCTTTGATGTAAACTAATGTTGACCTTTCCCGCATAAATTTGACATGAAGCCACTTTTGTTCATAACACCCTATGAAAATTCAGCTCCAGTCTTATTGGATAAAGCCTTTTTATGGGATAATAAATAATAGATAACAAACAATGGGAGCCAATTCAGTCATTGAAGTATTTTCTTTTTCTGACTGGCTATCATAACAGATCTTTTCTACCTTGGCTTGTGCAGGGCTGTCTCACACCACAATGTGGGCCCATCCAACCTAAGCCAAACCCTAGAGAAGTCAATGGAAAAACTCAACAATTTCAGGTCTTCACTCTCTGGATGAAACCTAAATTGAACTGTGTAACTCCCACAGACCTCTGCAGATTTTATGTATTAGGAGATAGTCCCACCACCCACCTTAGCTTTAGGTGAGTGTCCAAGGTAAGCAGATGTCTCGTTGTGTCATTTGGGCAGTTTGGCTCCCAATTCAGCCTCAGTAAGTGGTTACTTCTGTCAGCTACAGAAAGCACTCTAGAGGGGCTCTCCGAATGTAAGTGCCTTTCCTCTACTGAACTGGTGACTCTATTCACTCTTGTTCTACCATGCCTACCAATGGTGATCTGCCCACCTTCTCATGCTGCCCAAGAGTCACTGATAACCAGTGCATGTGTTAGCTGAACATTCTCTTCCAACAATGCATTTCATTTTTCATGACTAATCTCTAGCTCCTTATTGTTTTACTTATTAATTTATAGAATAGTAAAAGAGAATCAACAGACACAAAGGAAGATAATTCTGTTAATTTTTCAAAGTGCTACTATTTAGTGCTCTCCTCTCCAGCTCAGCAGTTTTAAATAACAGAAATTTAGTTGGGGAATCCAGATAAAAAATGAACCACCTTTATGTGGAGTCCATTAACTAATGCTAAATTAAAGTGGCATTGAAATGGAATTACAAGGATGTGTATAAAAAAGAACACGTGACAAGCACATGGATACCACACAAATCCATTATGATGAGTATTCTTCCAGTAAGAGCAAATGAATTCATTCTCACCACACAC
This sequence comes from Bucco capensis, assembly GCA_013396975.1. Taxonomy (NCBI): domain Eukaryota; kingdom Metazoa; phylum Chordata; class Aves; order Piciformes; family Bucconidae; genus Bucco; species Bucco capensis. The sequence goes on from VWZO01015147.1 coordinate 873,444, forward strand.
TTAAAATAAAGCCAAATCTATTTTTTATTATTATTAATAAATGTCAAAATATCATCTCACTGTTAAGCTAAACTTACTGCCTTTTGCTAGGCTAAAAGATTTATAAGACAGTGCTTCAGTGTTAAAGATAAAATTCACTGTATATCACGATAATTCACTATATAATTCCTATCTATCAAATAGTAAAGGTCTCACTTTTTCCTAAAGATTTTTGCACTCCAAATTGGGATTCAAGGCTTAGCTGAGCCTGTTACAGTAATCTGCTTTGCTGCATGACATAAAGTGGCTGAATTCTTTTTTGCAGAAAGCTTCTGTTGCTTCCTGAGATGCCAAATTGCCTAAACATGAACAAGCTGCAAAACAAAGGTGATGAACCCAAGTATTTCAGGTAAGCTCCGCTGCCAGTACCATCTTGTATGACCTAATAACCACTTTCAGAAAGGAGCATAACTCTCACTTGAAATAACTATCCCATAATTCAAACTATTAAGCCTTGGGTTACAGTCTAGTTTGGTGGCCAGACTAAGCAGCCATGCATTTTCTTGGAGAGCAGAGATCTATGCAAATAAAGCACACGCTTGTGAACGTTGCTTGCTGATCATAAAGCAAGCCCCATGCAAATCACAGAAACAGCAATGACAGATTTCATGGCTTGGTCATGGCAAAAATGGCAGATTTCACAGCATGACACTGATTAAAAGACATGGACAGAAAAATCACAAATAAAGACATTTAAGCTGCCAAGAAAATTAGGTTTTCAAGTACTGAATGCTTTCTTTATTAGTATAGTTCTCAACGGCTGTTCTCCAAAGCTGCAAAACTGTCACTGTAACAGATCTGTAATACAAAAATACTCCCAATTTTAGGAATATTTTCCAAATGAGATCAGTCTCCCTAATTATTAGTTTAGATAACTGCTGAATAATGATGCAGACAACAATCCAGGATGACAAAAGGAACTTCACAGAAAATACATTTTTTAAGTGCAGGCTTCTCTGAACTGGCAGCTCAAGGTTTAATGCCAACATTAGTATAAAGGTGCATTACACCTGCACAGGAAGAAATCCCAAGGGAAGCCTAGTGTAAGATAATAAGGTCCCAGTTCTCACCGACAGACCAAGACTTCCCATTTATTTTTAGAGGCACTGACTATTCAGTCATTGCACTGTAGATCCATGTCCAACTGCTTGTCCAAAGTATATGAAAAATTCAAAGCCACTTATAACACAGCTGCTTTAGGGTTTGCACAAGGAAAGGAGGGGTAAGTAGCTCAGCTCAATGCTAAATCACTTTGTTTCAGGGTGAGGATGAAGTTTTCACCTAAATTCAAAGCTGAACCCAGAACAAAGAACAAACAGTTAAGGCTCAAGTCTCTGTTACAGGCCAAAGACTCTAGTCAGAACCTGGAATGTGGACAAAGGAAAGTGGTGGTCTCCTGCCCTATGCACTTCCTTCTGCACCACAAACTCTTCCTGTCATTCTCCACCATGCTCTGTGAAAGAGGCTGGAGAGGGAAATGATGATTCTGGATAAAAATAACCCAAACTGCTTACTGCAACATCATCCTGTGCTCTAGGACTTGGTTAGGAACCAGAATTTGCATTCCACAGAAAATTCTGCTTTTTATAAATGAAAAAAACCCCACACCAAAACTGTCTCTAAGTCAGAAAGGGAAAAATAGAACCAAGCTCAAAATGAAAATTCCATAGAAATCATAATAATGTCCATTAATTTTAAAGATAAATTAATAAATAATATGGTATTATGTTCCAGAAAATAACTAGAAATATTCCTGAGAATGTCCTATGTTTAGAAAAAAACAGTACGTTTCATTTCACTTATTTACTAAGCCATGTATATTCCAGTTCATTTATTGACTATATAAATTCAGTTTTGGCCTTTCAGTCCCTTCAGTGGCTATGTCTGAATAAGCAAAGGGGAACACAACAGCACAGCTCCTGCAAGCACACTGTCCCAGCAGAGAAGGAAGGTAAATCTCTCCATGGTTCATCCAAATATGGTCCTTTACTACAGGTTTCTTTTAGGACCAGAAACTATGTGGTCTCCATGGGAGCTCAGCACTCCTCAGAAACACGAAGGCAATGCAAAGAGTATTTTGTGAGAGAAACCTTGGGGATCTTTCCATTTCCATATAGAAAGATCACATAGAACATTTTAAACCAAACCTCTTATGGGGCACCTCTGAGCTATGGAAACTCAGAAGTCCTCCCCTCTAAGGAATGTGGCACCATTCCCTCAGTCAAGGAAAGTTACTGCAGCATATTTGGTAGAAGCTTTTGCACATAACTGAGGCCTAGAAAAGTACAACACTCACAGTATGCTGGCTACTATTTCTGTATATGATCTTTTATTAATAAATAGGGGCACAAGTCAAAGAAAACTTCATAAAAATGAATAGTTCTAGTCCTTACTGAAGAAACATAGGCAATCCCTCATGCAGAAACAAAAATGACCCCATCACTCATTTCTCAGAGGGAGGTAGCAATTTCACGGGGTAGTAGCCACACAAGGGACAAAGCCTAAGATCTTCTTGATTATTATCTACCTCCCAGTTCTGCCCATCTGTATCTGATTAGACAAAGAAAGTGTTCAAATTTATGGTGAACTTTAAACTCTTGCTGAGGTTCAAGACAAAATCAACAGGCTGCTGACCAACAGTGGAAAACTACACCTGAGCTGGCTGAAGGTCAGGTGTTTAAAAAAAGCATACACTTCTGGCATTTTTCTCTAGTTTCTTACACACAAACAAAGATTAATTAGTATCTATTTCAAATTATTATTTCATCTGTCAGTCTAACGCTCTTGCTTTTCCTGTGATGGACCTTGGCCTCCAGCTAGGTGGATGCAAAAACCTCTTCCAAATGTCAGCAGTACACATATGGCATGATGGACATTTTTCAAAACCTGCTGCACCCCTACATTTTTCTTGATTGCTCAACACATTGGTAGTCATTACTGTAGCAACTCATTTCAAGCCAAGAGATATAAATGTCTCTCTGTGCTTACTGGCAGGGTGCTGTAAAACAACACAGCCAGCCAATGCAACACACACATTCTCTCTTCCTCCATGGGGAGACAGCATATATATTTTCAGGAGTGTAGCTGGGACTGATTGCCATCAATCAAGACTTGGATTTCCAGTCCATCTCCAGATATAAGTATGCTGAGTGAAAGGCCAATCTAATTCATGAGTATCATTTGGTAAACTCCTGAGACTTTATTAGATTAACTTTTTGGACAAAATGATAGAAATAATCAGTTCATCAATTCGGGAAAAGATCTCAAAAGTCAAAATGCTTCCAAAATTAGATCTTCTCTGCTTTTAAAGGTAAGCAGATGGAAAACATTTGATTCTTATTTATTACTGCTTAAATTTATGTCCCTTATTTCACCACGAACTACAAGACTTCACCAAAGTGTATCTTATTTCACTGATCTTTAATAACCTGGAAACCAGTAACAGAAACCTATAATGAAGCACCCCATATACTGTAAATTAAAAATAAATAAGAGACCTCAAAGAGATTTTCTTCAAAAGCTGCTTCGGTTTAGTGTTTCATTTTATACATATATGTATACACTAAGAGAGAGACATCTGTAAACATTTCTCAAGTATAATGCAAAGGAACTAGCTCTGTTATTATCTATTCTAAGCACATGGATTCAACATTTGTTTATGCAAATCATATAATTGGAAACTCTGTCCATTTTCTGCCGGTGCTAAATATTCTGTGTATAAATACTTTTCATAGTAGATAAATAGGGGTTTTATTTAGGTCTTATCACCTTCATATTACATATTCATTGATTTCTAAACTGCCTTAAACAGCTCTGGAGATGTGAAACATTATGAATTCAGTTTTGGCACCTTGGTATTAAATTTGCATATCAGGTCACGCACCGCTTGACATACATGCAGAATTGCACTGCGGCTATTTTATTACAACCCACAGAAGATATTCAGAAACTGCACACAGCATCAAAATAAATTAAAATGGATAAAAGACCCAATAGTGAGCCACATTTTTTTTATTGTTTAGTAGTGCCTAAAGCCATTTATACATTCTAGTCAATAAACAAAAGTCAGACTAAACCAATTTTTAGTCTTTCTGTTATTATATTTTAATTGGAGAGGTAAATATATTTCTTTGTCCCTTTTACCAATTATAGCCTACTTAAGGCTTGAATTCTTTGGAATTGTGTGCTATAAAAAGCAGTGTGTATGGATCACAGGCAAGTCTTCATGTTTCTCTCCCTGTGTCAGAATGTATACAGACACTATGTATCAAGAGTCAGACATACAAAGCAATATATTTGTCTAGTTGATTTCGTATTTGAAATGGGTTTGTAACTTACTGTGTATGCCAAGACTGCATTTGCATGGAGACTCTGCATTTACCCAAAGTTAAAAGTGCATCAGTCAATGCTGTTCAGATATTACAGTGCCCTCAAAATACACCAACTAACTACATTAGGTGGTTCATCTGCAAATTACCCTCTTTATATTCAGTAGGCTGTAGCAAAGACATTAGAAAATTAAATAGAAGGTTCCAGTTGCCCCTCACTAGGGCTTCACTTCAACATCCACAACATTTCAGGATAAATAATTTGGCATTTCCAGTCACTTGTTCTCAGGCCATGCTCACTTGGCTGCTTAGGTACCTCATCATGCCTGCAAATCAGGGACTCTCAGGGGAGCAGAATGGTATCCTCAAGGCAGCTGTGCCAGCGCAGTGCAGGTGCAGGAAGGCTGGGTGAACATAGCCAGCTTGGTCACTTTTCCCAGCTCCATCGCCTGCTCCACATGCTGCAGCCAAATGGGTGGGCAATGAGGAGCTATGGTGCAGCTGGAAGAAGTTCCTGAACAGCCAGCCAGACCTTGTGCTGGGACCTTCTGCTGCATGCTCAACACCAAGATTGCTTTTAGCACCCTTTGAAAAGCCACAATTCCCTTCCACATGGAAGCAGCCATCAGCTCACTCTATTTTGGGTAACAAGTACCTGTGAGCACAGGAATGAGCCTGTCTTGCTCAAACAGCTCAACCTCGGACCCTGTGTCAGAGCACTGGGACCTGCTTGCATCCCTGCAACAAGGTCAGGTGGAAGCATGCTCCAAGATCCACAGCTGAGCAAGCACTGTTGTTGCATCCCCCAACTCCTCCCACACGTGCCAGGGTACACAGTAGAGGTGACTTCTCTCGAATGTGTTGTACTTGACCATTAACAACCCTTAACCTTGGGAGATCCATTAGAAAAAATGGTTGGGGGAGGCTTGTTTAAGAGATACAGCAGTGCCTTCCAAATGGCATATTTCATCCAACCAGGGCAACAGCCCAAACGAGGGAAATCATGCAATTAATATGCAGCAAAATTGAGAGCACATTTTACTGAGTTGGTCTAACTCAAGGTAACATGAAAATTAGATGACAGAGCAGCCAGATAAAATCAGCAACCAACCCTTCACCCACACAAATCAAGCAGGTGATGCTTGGACCAGCTAGCATCTCTTTTTGGGCCCTTAACCAAAACTTCTGGATCCTAAGTTTGCTCCATTTTTTCTCAAAATGTCACAGAAGAAATCTGAACCTCTCGACTCAAGAAAAACACTTTCTGAACTCAGGGGAGAAGAATCAGAGCCTCATCTACAGAAGCTGGCAGAGGTAGACAGACTGCTTAAGAAACCTGTATGACTGCAGCAAAAATCTGAGCTAATCAGACCACCATCTTCCTAGCAAAAACCTAAAAAAATTGACATAATATAACAAATTGGTTCAAAGCATTACTACAGACCACCATGCTAAATTCTCACATCCTTAGCAGTTTGTAAAAATGTTTAATTTATGTTTATGTATTCTTATTCAAAATGTTAGTTAACAGCCTGTAGGGACCTAGTAATAGGATCCTTTTTTCTTTTTTATGTTTATTAGCTACATTAATGACTGTTTCTGCAATTCTGCTACAAAGACTTGCGTTAATGAACGCCAATTAATTCTGAAATGATTTTAAACAAAGGGTGATGAGAATAACCAATCAACCATGACAGTGTAAAGAGCAAGCAAGCTGCTGTGACCTAATTTTTCTGTGTTGATTCTTTGCTGTCAGAGTGCATTGCTATTCATGAAGAACACCTATAGATTCTGCATATACATACTACAGTGTTGTAATCTCGGAAATGCTCTGCTCCTTTTCAACATGGGAAATTTCTTCATTTCAGCTACAGGTTTCAGTAATATTGACTCAAACTGCAAATACCTCAAAGGTGAGGCCTATCTCCACTAGCATTAGAAGGACCTTACTAATTTCAGGTTCTTAAAATTTAAGACATAAGGGCTGGCTTAAACACATGGAACAGTTGGTCTTCCAGACAGAAATAATCATCTCTCTGGTTCACATTGTTTAATTAGAGGCATAACATCCATCAATCTATTTTTTTTTTTATTTTCCACAACAAATTAACCATTTAGCCATTTAATTCAATCCACAAGCACCTGAATATAAAAAAATTCCCTGAAACCAGCAACAAGTTGACTGATTGCACTCCTGAAATAATACATATATGTGTCAAATCTGACCTAAAAAGTAAACAGACCATGCAGGCAGACATGACTTATGTGCCTACTGAGTGAACAAACATTTAAAAAGCTATCCAACACTATTCTAAATTTAAACAATATGAACCGAGACTGAGAAATGTCATTTGCATTGGTACCTACTTAGGGTATGTGCTTCCACTATAAGAGTCTTTCTAATAATGAAAGGTTCTGCTCTTGGAGAGCTACATCTCGAAGGAGTCTTCAGGTGTCCACTATCCTACTTTAAATCCAAATCTTAGATCAGCATTTAGCCTCCTCTTAGCAAGGGCAGATACTCTCACCTTCCTCTCAGAGAAGCACAACTGAAGTATCTTCCTTGGAAAGAAAGGGCAGGAAAAGAATGAGACAAGAAGCTCTGGTACACAGACCTTTTTGTTCAGTTCTCTATATGTAATACAGAGACACTTCTATTCTCAACACGGTATGAAAAACATTCTCCTGAAACAGAGCACAAAGGGCTGTATTGGTTTTACTGGGAGACACTGACAGTTATTGCAGTAGGCTTCACTCAAGTAATGACAGAGGGCTGGATCCATGATGCCAACAGAGGCACATGAGATAGATGGGCTTTGGTGCCTATGTGAAATACAGGCTGTGTTTAAAGGATGGCAATCCCTTTCACCCTTCTTCCCTCCAAACATAGTAGATGCCAGGCTCTCCTGACCTACAGTACCAGCTGATTTGTGAGTAGCATTCCTACCTTGAACAACCTACAAACTACATTCTCGACTTGTACCACCACTAGAAAACATTTTGGTGGCATGATGTCAGGGTTTTGAAAGCAGCAGGATCAGCATTCTGCAAATCAGGTTTTCCAGTGTCCAGTTATTGAAGTCACTCCGTATTGTTGCTGACTGATTCATATTTATAATGATGAAAGATTTGCATTAACATCTAGCCCTCTACAAAGGGTTTATTACTGAAATGCCAATTCAACCATAGCTGTAATGACCCTATTTTATAATGCACACATTTCAGGCACTTTTGCAAATGGTTTAAAAAAATGGAGCAGTTAAATTATGCTGCTAACATAATATGAATGTGTCATCACAGCCTATCAAGCAATTTCATATCAAACACTATGTGATACAGAATTTTGCTATTACAATCCAGAAGAAACTTGTAGAAAAAACAGTGCAATACTAGAACAATAATGCCCTACACCTCACACTCAGCAACCTGAAGTATCTTTCAGTTAAAAGAAAGTCTAACAGATAAACAAAAGATAAAGCTAGACTGACATCTTATTAGCTCTCTTTTGCTTTGGTTTCTAAATATTAAATAGAATGTCTCACATTTACCAAATGATTTCAAGCAGAAAAACTGCTATGTGAAACAACAAATATTTCAACCCTAAGGAAGCTTTAGTTTCAAACTCACAGTCTTCAGGCTTTTCATCATCATACTTCTGTATGCATTATACTACTAACAATGCAATATACAAAAAGGACAAGATGTCAGCCCTCAATGGAAATGAACTCACCACCCTTCAACATTCAACAATCAGACCTTGCTTCATTTAAATGTTAGATCACAAGCCTATTATTCCTCCAGCTTTTTAAAATGATTTCTAACACTGGCCAGACATTGTACACCTGGCTGGAAAAGGTTTCTTTTTAAACAATGCAAGAACTAACCAATATGTAAAGGCAATAATTAAATTACATTTAGCCGCTAGCCATTGTTCCTCAGCACTGCTCTCCCACCCAGGGAGCTCTAGCGATCTGATTTAAACAGCAATCTAGCAGAACACTTTTCCTTGCCCATGATTGTTGTGCAGAGTAAATTGGCTCCCATCATATTTGACTCTAATTTGGGTTTCAGAACAGTTAATTTGAACTTAAGCACCTACGGAAGGGCTGTTAACAAGAGGTGTCTGCACTGGAATTCTTCTCATAGCTGTGCTGTTTAAATCCAGCAACAGAGCTACTTATAGATCACATAATGCTTTCTAGTATGCCACTTGCAATCTTGTGTGTGGCAGAAAACAACTTATCAGATATTTAACAATGTCAAAGGAAAATAAGGATGCGGACAATAGAGTCTTTCTATATACAAATCAAGTAGGAGTAAATACATTCCTTTTCAAAGATGTAGCTACTTTCTGATTTAATCATCCCAAGATTAAATGTACTTTAGTCCTTGATTGTGGCATTTTGCTATATTAGCAAAGCATATAGGGTCAAATTCTATGCATTCGTAAGTTACCAAGAGATCCGTGGATGTATGGAAGGGCAAATTTCATCATTATTAGCTATTACATTACTAGCACTCATGTCTTAAATCTTAATATTCTGGCTCATTAGCTTAGGTAAAAGACTATTAATACAAAAGGTGTATTTCAGCCAATCAACAGAAATTTTATAAAGGCTTTTGTTTAGTGTTAAAACATTAACTCTCTTCAGTATTAGTGGTCAATATAGACACTAAATTGCAATAATTCTATAATTAATAATGATAACTTAATCTAACAATATAAATAGAAGCTCTATTATCACTTTGGCTAAGACAGAGTTTAACCTAATTTTGCTCTATTATAGATCAAGCTTGTTAGCCCTACCTATACCTAGTTGGTTGATGAACTTTTTTTTTCCCACCAAAATCATAACAAATCAAGAAGGGGCTGAATGGAGTCTGTAGGTTGCTTTGTTTCAGCCTTGTTCTTATACATCAAGAAACAAATTATTCCAAGAAAGACTCAGAAATTGGTCTTTTAAGAGACAACACAGCCTACAGAAAACAAAAATTAATTGTGTACAGAACACAACAACCAAGAATATCCAGTGGTCAAACACAGACTCCTGATATTTTGGCATCTCATTAGAAGTCTCCTACTATCTCTGTTGCCTACATGTAATCACAAACAAGTGGTACAGCACAGATTGTTAGGCAGAAATCATGCCAAGAGACTATTTGAAAGGAGAACCCACTGAAACACTGTTACAGATAGGAAAGTCTGGCTCATTTTTACACAATAGACCAGAGTCAGGACCTACACTCTAAATCCCCACATATATTTTGTCTGGTCATGTACAGAAAACAGCACCAGTTCTGATGGAATTGTACCAAATTTGCAAAGTCATTTTGAGAAGATTCTAGCTACAAAGTCAGGCATCAGTTACAGACACTGCCATGGCTTCAAACTCTGCTTATGCAGTTGAGGGGGGGGCTGTTTTCTGTTGTGTTAAGAACAAAGAGTTCATATGTTCCCAGAGTTGTACTTGAATGACTGGGAGTAGAAATGCATTTAAGAAATACATACCAGTATTTGTTGGAATACAGCCCTTTTGAAACTTGCATTGATTTATGAACTATATTTTTAAGTACAGATATATTTAAAATAATTAGCAATGGCAACTATCATTTTATTTTACAATTAAAATATGTTCCTTCCTGTTTCTCTTCTGTACTTGTTCATTTCCCCTCTGACATAAGTAATGTGTAGGCAGATACATTGTTTATTTACGACCCCAGTGACAGTTAATGTGGCATATGTGCCTACAATGTTTGACAGATAAAATGAGTTATTTACAGAAGCTGGGTTTATTATGTATGAACACTGAAGCAGCTGTAGTATTTGGAAACTTCTCCATTTATTTTCCCAAGAGCTTGTTTCAGGGAAAGTTGTGGTGTTTTGAAGTGCTACATAAGAGACAGCACAAATCCTCAGTCCAGACCAATCTGTAATACAGTCATTATCTGTAGGTGCTAACTTCAGAGTGGTTCTTCCTGAATTTACTTTTACAGGTCTTGATTTAAACACTACTGAAGTCAATGTCAAGTTTTCTACAAGTAACAGTAGGTTTGGAATTCAGTTCATGAAAATAAAATCTCTGCAGATGAGTAAGTTCACATCTGGATCTCACTGTCTGGCATATCAGTACAGATGTATGAAATCAGGGGGAAAAAATGGAGAAAACTTTCATCTATAAACCTTCATTATAAAGGGCAAAATTTTTTTTCCATTAAAGCCAAAAATAAAAATTACACTTATTTTGGCAGAAGCACAAATCGATCCTCCTAGAGAAAATGCATTGATTTTTCCTTTTCAGTAAATAAACTCAAAAGCCTAGACACCAGACTTCAGAGTAATTACTTACATCTCTTTTACTTTCAGACAAATGTACAAGACTGATGTGCTGTGAGGATTTTTTTTTCTTTACCCCAACAGCCTCCTTCAGTCCATTTTCCATCCTTCAGCTTTGGAACAGTTCAGAATGTTCTCACAAAACACTGCAGACAGTGCAGTGACTGTTGCTGACTGCCTTGGGTCGAAACCTGCTGCCTATGAAGTGCAGTGCTTCTTGTGCAAGCATGTTATGCAAGATGCTGCAACTTTAAGAGCCCAGTGTCAAAGGTAATCCCTAAGGAGACTTGCATAACAGCCACATGCAAAAGGGACAGTGTTGGCTTTTAGTTGGGTTGTTTTGCTTGTTTGGTTGGTTGTTGTTTGGAGTTTTATGTATTTGTTTTTTAAAAAGAAACTCTGTCATTTTTCCAAATGCATTTTTTCCAACAGCAATCTCAAGAGAGCTGTGTGCACATTTTGCTTGATTTTCAAATGGCTTTATACACATCCTAGATGGTGTATTTTTATACACATATAAACTCTTGCCATAGCTATCCGGGCCTTGAAACTTTTGGAATCCTTTCAAGGAATATTTGTGCTGTCTATTGTAGGAAGATCTGACTTCTCTCAGACTGTGTTTCAGGCTGAAAAAAAAAAAGTCTAAGTCTGAGCTGAAGCTCCACACAGTTTATTAGCACAGACATACAGCTGTGGTAAATGCAGTCCTGTGGCTTCCCCCCCTTCCTCAGAGCAGAAAGCAAACATTCATGAAGAAAAACTCTGTTCCAAAATATCTGCTATGTTCTTTGCCCAATGTGACACTCAATCCAAGGTGAGATTTTGCTGCTAGGATATAGGATTACAATAATCCATATGCAAAGTCTAGTCATCACCACCATAAAAACCAGTGGGAGAACACATTTGAATACCTTCTCTTATACACATACACAAATAGAGAAGCTTTGGTTCTACACCTTAAACAGGTGTACTGTATCACTTCAAGGTTTAAGAGCAGTTTCCTAACTCAAAGCTTCCTAACAGCAAACATAGGATTGTTTCTCAGGTACCAAGCACTCATTATAAATGTTCAGGCTTTTCTCTGACAACTGAGTACAGGTTGTGCTGCTATCACAGCCACAGCTATTTGCAACATGCATCTGATGGTACACAAGAGGAAACGAGTTGGGCAGCCAACTCATACACAGCTTAACTCTCCTTGTAATGGATGCATTAGTGATCTGATCTAAAACCACATTACTGTGGTCACTGTTACACCCTGAAAATGGTGCAGACAAGTCACAGGAAAAGGCTAAGAGACATTCAGTGTCAGCCAAGAGAATATCCTCCAGCTTTTCCATTTGTCCTCCTGGCAGCCAAAGTCTCACTCTTTGTACTTTTCCCCTTCTCAGGTCCTTATCTTTCTGTCATGTCCACTAAAGCATACAATAATGGCTTCACTTTTCTACTTAAGAGATTGCAATGTCCTCCTCTCCTCCAGCTCTGAACTCTCACAGCTCTGCTCCCTATGCAGTGGGCAACAAGTCCACCTTTTGTCCTCCTTCCCTCCTGCAGCTCCCAGACTACAGCCGCACACCCTTTCCCCCAGCAGGGGAAGCAGTAAGTGCTGGGAGTCATGGGACACCAGCACTGTGGGCAAAACTGATGTTAATTTTGTTTTGAGAGGGACTAAGTCTGAAAGTAGCTGCGGGAACAAAGAAGAATTCAAGTAATGGTATGATCCCCCTCACAAGGAGATAAACAATGCCAGTAAATTTAAGCATTGAACAGAAAAGAGAGCATTTGGCTAAAAACTAATTCCCTTGGGTGTCACTTTCAGAGGGAGGACCAGAAATGACAATTGTTAGGGCCACAATCAGAAACCAGATGCAGTGGATATCTCCATGTGGCTTTATGTCACAGGAGAGGAGGCAACAAAATGTGTAATTCCTTTCCACTTTCATCATGTGTGACCTCTTGTGAAACCACAGCATTGTGCCAGGGGAAGCCTTTTCATCCTCTGCATTGCAAGCCTGGATGTAGATCTAAGTCATCAGATGAGTGTCTATGTACTGATTATCTATAGTTTTACATCTGGATTTGTGCATCTGCACACACAGAGAGGAAACAAACGGATGATAGCACTGCCAGAAAAATAATAATCCACGAAGTTCACAAAAGCTCAAGTTCACAAACAGTGCAGAAGTCAACTTTTCTTCCAGTACTTTGAAGACAAACAGCTACCCACAGAAAAGGAAGTAAGATGAGATCTGCAAGAACCCCACAAAGAAGTAACAGCCTGGTTCTGGAGAAGCCCAGGTCGAGGCTGTAACAGTTGGGAAAGTCAGGTAACAGACCTTCAACATGTTCTAGGCCTTCTTCCATGTGCTCTGCCACAGTCTCCTACTGGAGCTCAAGCTTCCAGTTCTGGCTGCTTTTGTCCGAGTCTCCTGTTTTGCCAACACAAACTGCCACATTTTCACCTGCAGAACAGTCTTCAGCCTGGGCTCCAGGTCCACTGGTAAAAGCAAATCCATTTCTCTATGTCCAGCTGTGTCACCTCTCTGCCTAGGACAGCTGTAGAAGTACTCCTGCTACACTCCAATGCCATAGCCTTTGTCCTTCTCTGGACTTCTCTCTTTCTGCCATCACAACAAAACACCCTGGGTAATCCTGGAGAGTGCCAAGGAAATGCTCTCACCATTTTACATAGGTTTGCTATCTTAAGAGAGTTATGTTCAAGCAAACATTTTGAGGACATGTCATATAGATAGCATCTCTTCTTCCTGCCTCTGGCTGTCAACTTTAAACCTGGAAATCTCACTCAACAAGGGCTTCTGACAAGACCAAAGTCTAAGGCAGCTTGCAGTAAAGGGCTATATTGAAATAGTTAAATCCAGCTCACTGCAAGCACATCTTTACACACCATGCAATGCCCCTTGTTAGCTACTGGGGAAAAGCCTGAAATACTGGACCTTTACACAGTCTGGATCCCAAGTAAACTTGACCTTGTTAAAGGACAATCCTTTCAATGGTTTATCTGTGAACAGTATTTCCTATATATTTGACACAAAAAGCCTTTTCTTCAGCATCAGAGCTGCACGTATTCTTATTCCAGCTATTTGTTCTTGAACAAACATATTTATTGTGGCTAATGAAAGGGGAAATCCTTTTCTCTGTTCATGCCTCTGTTTGCTTTTGTCCTTCAGTGACCTGACATGTTCTTCACCCTAGAAACCAAAACGACTGGAGCAGCCAAGAACATGGAGAATTGTTCTGAACTCCCAATTCTGAAATGACATGCAAGATTTGTTATGGAAAATCGCCCACACTAGGCTGTAAAACTGAGCTCCCTTTTAGCATGCTTAGTCATGGAAGTTGCCTCTACTTACAGATTTTTTTTCCCTTCTTAAAGAGCTAAACTTAGGCTGCCCCTGTAGAGGTGCAGCCCCTGGTGAGGAGAGAGCAGAGTCTTCTCCTTTCTTGTTAGCTGCTCACATAGGTGTTTACAGTTCTTCTATGCAAGCTATAGCAGTCAGTCACCCTTTCTCTAACACTATAGGTTAATTTCATCCCAGGTCATTACTTGTCCTAGTGCCAAAGGATTAAACTGTGTCTACATCAGTAAGAAGCACAACAGGAGATGATCTGTGGAGAGAAAAAGTTGGTGCCAAGAAACCACTGTGCATCTCCTGGGAGAGGAGGTAAGAGAAGGGGCTGTGTGGCACTAGTCTGAGTTCTCCTGGGCATCACAGAGCACCTGGAGTATGTTATGGGCATCCCTACAGAGCTTCTTGCCTTTTCCTTTCAGCCTAAAGAAACTGAGTTCACACATCCTGAGACCACTCCACAATGAACCAAAGAACAACAAATGAAGATCAGATTTATTTTCAAAGTGTGTTCCTAAGATAAACTAAAATGCTTACAGAAATGTACCCCTTCTCTTTCCAGCACCTGGCTCTTGTAACCAAGCAAAGTCAATAGTCATATGATATTCCTGTTTTAGCTAAACACATACAATCTGGTTGCTTATCTGAAGTCTTCACTACAGCTAAAACACTGGTTCTGAAAAAGTATAATGAGAATTGCAAGTAAACAGGCCATCTCTCACAAGATCTGATGCTTGGGACTAGAGACATAAAGGATGTAGAATACTAATAAAACCAGAAAAAAACATTATTATCAAAATAAATCAAATATATTCAATATATCAAAGTATATTAAAAACTGTAGCAAACAATTTTCTTGATGAAATGCAGGTGCAGCTACATCTTAATAAAAGCTGGTACCCAAAACAGCATTTGCAAATTTTAATTTCTCTTCTCTTTTGAAGAGCAATCATTCCCTATATTACTGCTACAACCTATTTCTGCTGCTAGTCCTAAATAAGTCTTACTTAGACTGATCATTTATGGCCCAATTTTTGCTGCTTCTATTCAAAATCAGAAAGCCTCAGCCCTCATTTGGAATTAGTGGGATGACTTGCACAGCATTGTCAACATCAAAAGGTAAGACAGGTCTAACAGCTGTCTTTCACACCCCTTAGAGAAGGGTCTGCTCCTCAGTCTGGTTTATCTTGTCTAGAGTATAGCAAATCAAGTATTTTATGTTTTAAGGAACTGGCAAGAAATAGCTTATCACTACATGGAGATGAAAAAGCAATAGCAGTCCTAAGTACAAATTTAGTGGCTTTTAAATGTATTTCTTTGTATTCACATGCAGAAGTGTTTCAAACACAGCTCTGTCTCTATTCCACTCTGCACAATCATTGTGTCTCTGCTGTAGAAGAAATAATTTAAGACAATAGAAAAAAGTCAACTATTAGCATAGAGTGCATATCCCTTCCTTGTTTTTTTGTGACTCCAAAGATCTCAGGAAACTTTACTAGTAAAGTTTTGCTTCCAGAAATATTGGCAAAGCCTTAAATCCCTGATTTCCAAACTTGGATCTGCAAACCATTTGTGGTCCCTGACACCACAGTGCAATGTCTTTGCCATGAAACCACGTTAAGTGGCGACCTTAACGATCATGGTATTGTGCAGCAAACGATGCGGTCGCCAGAATAATTGCTTTGAATCAAAATGACTCTTTTTAATATTTCCCTAGCTAAATTTGTGCCATATTTCATGTCAATGTCTAACTGCATGTGTTGGCAGGAAGGGAAGATGTTACAATCTCTCTTCCTTCGCAGTGCAAAATATACTGTCAAGTTTTACTTCACCAGGAAGCCGTTTACAAAAGCTACTCCTGGATGTAAAGAGAGGTTCAGAATGAAGCAGATTGAAGTTTCACTAGCATGTGCTAGTAAAAATTATGTATTTTTTGAGATGTTTTTAGTTTATGCTGAAATGGAAGATATGGTTTCAGCATAAAAAAAAATAAAAAAATTAAACCCCACAGATGCTGGGCCAGGATGTGAAGCCTTCATTTAGGGTAAGTTCTTCACTAGTAAAATCCAAATTCTGACTCCTTCAACTTACCTGGGGATCTTTAATGGTTTTCTAAGTTTCCAAAGGGTCCCTGTCAGTCTTTTAACATAATTACGAAAGGATTATCTCAATGTTTATATTTCAAATACTGGCAAATGTAAATGGGTGCTTGGATATTTACAAACAGCAGAAGTAATTGCCAGCTTGTCTTGCGGATTTAAGTGTCACAGCTTGCAGCTCAGTGAAATATAACCTTAGTTTGCACATCTGGGGGATATAACAATGGGAAATTATTCTGAGGAAGCACGCAAAGGAAAGCAGCATGTATTAACTGAAATATGTTTAGACTGGCAGTATTAATTGGCAGTATTAATGTGGATTGAAGCTTACACCTATGATCACTGACTCCTTTCAGAGATCTGTGCAAATCCAAGCAAAAATACACTCATTAGCCTGGAACATGACTGACTCTGTTCTTACCCTGCCTCTTCCTCCCTGTGCTCCCCAAACATTTTCTCTACATTCAGTGTTATTTTATAAATAGCTACCTGAACAGCAACTACAGAAAAAAAAAATAGACTCAACACCTGTCTTAAGTTCCCTGCACTGGATGGACACAGAAATCCCCATCCATGTGATCATGGAAGACCAAACCCAGAATGCAACTTCAGGAAACATACTGGAGATAGTTTCTACATATTCCTTTGTCACGGAGAAGAATGCTCATGCTCTCTCTAGGAAGAGAAATGGGTCCTCCCTCCTCTGTGGTTCAACCATGGCCTCTATCCTCAGTTAAGAGTTAGGTATCTATAACAGTACCATAGACATCTCCACCTCCCTTGCGTGCATTTAAGAGTATGAACACATTTGTTCAGTTTCATTTACACACTTAATTTATGCTCTTCTGCTGCTCACAAGACTGCTCTCACGCTCTCAAGCATGAGGGAATGGGAAACAAACTTCGCAGTTACCCAGCAGGAAGAGAAAGGCAGAAGAGAATTCTTCTGCTCACAACAGGAGACATGGTGTTGGTACTTGCTATGAGATTTTCAAAGGAGAAATTTTAAAGCTTCTTTTGGCCCAAGATGAAACTCTTGGCATTTTTTAAACTGGTTTTCTCTCACTTTATTATATGAGGGAAGGATATTATGTTTCTTTTTAAACGGGAAATGGTATCACTCTCTCTGCCATAATAAAAGCCTGGTTTAGATTGCTTTATTACACAGTTTTTAAATGTACATTGCCATAACATTTCATAGGAGTGTATTTACATTCACCTTTCTAAAACACACAGTATATTATTTTGCAATTGGAAGACCACAAGCTCAATCTGATATTTCTTCACTAATTTATTCCCAAGCCAATATGTATTTTAATGTTCCAAACCATTGCTAATTAACACATGGAAATATTTTAACATGGATTTTGATTAATTCCATTTAACAGTCTAACCAGTGCTAAAACATCTGTGGTGTGTCATTTCTTTCTTTTGAGGAAGGCATTGGCATTAAATCTTTCAATCTTCCTGAGCACCAAATGCTAATTTCAGGAAGATTAAATAACAGACTGCAGCTACAGTTTCCTTTCTTTACTTCCCAGAAGGTGAAATGAACATATTTATGTGGGAGGAATTTCTTTACTGCACAAGCCAAAATACAGAAATTACACTTTTTTTTTTCCCTCCCAACATTGCTAATACACTAGCAATGCCTGCCAACTAAATAACTTTAACCTATATCCACAGTTCATGGAGAGTTGCCAAGTTATATGTTCAGCTTGCTTTCACTCTTTTTTTTTTATTAAAGTATTCCCATATGATGTTTTCACCTGCAGCTCCTAAATGCTTTTCCATACTCCAATCAGAGACTACTAGCTTATAGTGGGGTGGCTCTGGCCATAAAGTTGGAAATGCTTATATAAGACCCTCATCTGATTTTCCCCACTTTGAAGGTATGTCATAAATATGATTCATATGGTATTGCTCTAATGGTTTAAAAATCTGTGTATAGTTCTGCACTAAGCATACAAAACGCCCAGAGGTATGCATGGGAGTAAGCATCTTACACTTGTAAACATGCAAGAACACAGAGCAGGAGGCAGCTGCCTTCTGGATCATGGGTTAATTGCTGGCATATTGTATGCAGCTTTTCCCAAGATGGAATCTGGTGAGCTTAAGAACAGTTAAGCACTTCTGCTCTTGTGATTCCCACCAGAAAACACCTCAATTGTCCATCCTCTGCTTCATGGTCAGTATGTTCCTACTGAAAGCTAAAGCAAAGGTACACTGTATGTTCAGATCACACCCACATCTCCTTCATGTCTTTTAGATACAGAAAAGCATTTTCATGGCTTCCTTTCCATCAGATATCCGAACAATATTCCTCTAACAGTCAAGAGTAAATATTATATCCCCCTTTCCTAGTGAAATGCACCAACGCACTGAGGGCCACTCATCAAAATGAGAAACAGAATTGACAAAGATTTCTGCCTTCTGTTTGACTAAAAAACCTCAAGAAATTAAACTGGCTATAATGACTTTGAGAAGTAGCAAAGTGACTGTCCCACAGTCACATCCCATGCCAAACTACTGGCAGAGTTATGCATACACCCTACAGTCTCCCTGCAGCTATTAAGTGATGCCTCCACATCTTCATTCAAGCAAAACAAATTCTGCTACTGCTCTCTCTGAAGCCTTTGAGGTCATTTACTTTGTAACATCTATGACACCTGAATAGCAGTATTTCTTACATCTACCTTGGGCAAATAACATGCCATTTGTAAGCAGTTACTTTGGCACTGGGAATTTCAGAAAGGTAAAAAAAACAAACAACCCCCTCCCCAAAAAAACACAAACCACCCACCATTTGTCAGAATACTATGAGACTGACTCTTCACAAAGAGAGGTACTCTCATCTCACTGAGATATTTTCCCCTCTCAGTAAGAAAACAGCAGGAGTAGCTTAAAAACTAAAACCAAAAAACTACTAACAAATGCACAATGGCCATTTCCTTTAAGCACACCTATTCAACTGACTTAAAGTGTCCTGTTCTACAGTCTGATGTGAAATCCAAAGTTCCCACTGGTGACAGTGCTTCAAAATCAGGCTCTAAATAAGCTTACTTATGTTTGATTTAAAATAGGCAAGCTGTCCTCTTGCCATCCCTGCAAAGTAGCTTTGCTAGCAATTGTCCAAGCAATTGGACAGTAGCCTTAGAAGCACCACAATAAGAGGTTTGCAGTCGAGTGGTGTCATACGGTCTTCATTTAGAAGTATCACAAGAACATTACTTCTCACAGTATTTACAAATGAAAAACATATGGCTGTAACCTGTAATACTGTAAGAAATACTGCTCTTTGGGTTTGTTTTTGGCCTCAGACTTTTGAAATATGAACCAAGCAAGGGGATTTAAGCTTAATGCATGATTTGGTCCATTCTTCTTCAGAGCCCAAAGTCTGGGAGACAGCTAAAGCTTGCATCTGAAAAAAGTGATTTGCCTACAACTGCAGTAATGTAGTATACAGCTGGCAACTAGAGTAGCATGTATATCAAAAAGGTGTGGGGGTGGTTAATTAAAGACATCTACTTTCCATTTAATTAAAAAAATATATTAAACTGGCTTTGGTTTCTATAAAGAGTTTTATAAGCCATATATAAGCCTCTTGCATTTACTATTTAAGTGCAATCAATATGGTTATCTACCTGTCAATTTTTCTTGCTCTTTAATGCAGAAAGAGAGTAGCTTTTTTTATAGCTAGCTCAGAAAGTACTAAGCTAATCAATACATGCAGTGATAAGAGAATGATTTGAAACAGGTAACAGAAGCTTATCACTTTGCAGTATACTGAACCCATCAAAATATTTTCCTAGAAGTTAAGTGAAAATAGAAGTTCTCCATTTTTTATTACTTAAGTAGGTGGTGACATAGATGTTGTAGGCCTTTTGGATTTGTTCCTAGCTTTGTATGTTTGCAAAAAAATTGTACATGAGTATTTACTACTTCGTAGGAACATAAGGGCAGTTTTGCGGTGAGAGTTAAAAACCCTACCTTGAGAATCAAACGTTCTCTAAACTGCCCTTGATTTTCCATCCCTAACCATTTATTGGAAATCCATGTATTGTTCTGGAGAACTCTGCATAGTATTTTCCAGGAAGGCATCTTCTGATGCTCCCACAGACCTTAAAACCTTTTGCTTTACTGAGTACTCTCAGTAATTTGTGTTCAAGTCCAAGTTGAAAAGTACAGACTTTCTTTCAGCTATCTCCTGCTGAGTTAGTCAATTTGAAATCACTGGTAAGCATCTGATTCCTAGAGGTTTAAATATACCTACATGAATCAAGATCCTGGATTTTAATGCAGCAGACAGGATCAGCTGTTATTGTGGTCTCTAACCCCACTTTTTTAAGGAAATGCATAGGATTTAACTAAGCAGTTCTCTTTGAGTGGTATGTAACTATCACCTGCTATGATACAATTTAAACAGGTGGCATTCTACATAATACAAAAGCTCTTTATGATGTCCCAGGCTTGCCACAATTTAAGAAATGTTAAATTCAATCTCAAAATTCCTTTATATATATATATGAGTATGTATGTAAATGCAGACTGAGGAGATGTGAATTAGTAAGAAATGAACAGGAAATGATGTTTACTGCTTGAAGCTTCCTATCAATTTTTCTATCAGTTTTTGCTCCAGGGCCATTGTTATCAATTCTAAGTCATGATATTTGGTGCATTTCTGCATGTCCCCCTGAGGTCACACAATGCCCTTATGGCCTCCCAGTTCTGAAAGGTCCACTTCAGATTTGCTGAATCTCAGAGGTTGGCAAGCCTGAGTATCGTGGTTACCCTGAGTTTTGTTAAAGTCATCAAACTATAACAACCTTCAGCCTTCAACCTTAGAAGACAATGCTGATAAGGCGAATGAAGAAGAAAGGTGAAAGAAATCAAAATGTTTATGAAATCACAAAGAAATTATTACAGGACATAACTAAAAGTCTACAGTGGCTCTGCTGTTCCTATTTCTCTACCAGAAATGGAGATGGATGCTGCTGACAGGTCTGAACCAGCTCTCTGTAGGTGAGTCAAGGTCTGGAAACCACACAACAGCATCCACTCAGAGGCAAGGATTAGTCCACGGGTGCATAAGTGCTGCTAACATTATATCTCTCCTGACCTAGTCTGCTATGTCTGTGTGAACTTACCATGAATCTCTACAAACTCAGAGTTCTATCATTAAACCACAATCCATTGCACAGTGGAGACATGCCAGCAGCAAGGCATTAACAATGTTGTCCACTCCAGAGGAGCTGAAAGATGGATGTGCAGCTCTGAGGGCAGAATTGGGCCCAGTGAATGAGCAAAGATTCTTAGAGCAACACCTCAAGTGACACAAATTATGTTATAAAATTGATCACTTCCTTACACATGGCAGAATGCTTCCAGGGCACTCAACATCCTATTCCATTAAGCCATGATAAATGAGACCATATTTCCACATCAGTCTGAACTCATCTTTTTTTGTTCAAATATTTGGTTAGTTAGCCCCCTTCCCCTTAAGATAAGTAAAAAGTGTCTTTTTCTTGTCTAACTTGACACATCTTAAAACATGTCATGACTGCAGGACTATCATCTAGGAACTTTATTCCTTCACAGAATCCCTCATTTTAAGACTATGTAAAATTTTGAAAGAAATCACTGAAAAGTGTGTGGAGTGCAATCTCTCTGCATACACTAAGCAACTTGAAGAAGAAAGACTAAAAGATATGAGAGATTCACAGAATAAATTATGAAGAAATGCCCTCCCCCCCAATTAACTCTCCTACTGCTAGTTTGAAGAAGATCACCACCACCACCTGAAACAGCATGAAGATGGAAAGACATGAAGCAGGAGCAAAATTGTTTCAAGCAGTTCACTATGGCTGGAGGTGGCTAGGGAAGGTTCATAAATTGAGAAGCACCACCAAAGGATCATAAGCTTACACATCAATTGTTTAAAGATTACAACAGAGTCACTCACTGCAGTCATTCTGAAAAGGTTATGGGTTTCACAGGTGTGCACTGTCAGTTCTGATTAAGCTTAAACTAAACCAGTTATCTATAACCTTGGATTGGAAGGAGTTTTATTGCTGAACACAGGGTAAATCAAATTCAGGATACACATCTGTGGAAAAAACACACAGGGCCAAAGTTCACAGTCCTGACACAGGCAACAACAACAAAAAAAATCCAACCCTCCAAACTCAGGAGGAGATTTGCCTGGAAAAGATCCATCACTCTGGCTATTGTCATATGTTCTGTATCGGAAAGGAAAGGTATTTGTTACCTTAATACAGCTTTGGATTTTCTTTCTTCAAATTATTGTTCACTCTTATAACGTAGACTGTTTGAAGATTATTATCTGCATTCATTTCTGAAGTGCCTACAGTTTAACACTTATTTGACCATAAATGAAATTAATTATACTGTACTCTTCACAAACAAGGCATAAACTAAAGCAGCTATAGCAACAAATTTACAACACAGTTTTTAATCTCTGTGACTAGGAATCTTTCCAAAACCAACAGCTCACATCAGAGGTTCTTAGAGCTATGGGTGAAATACTGCACCCAAAAAACATTGCTGATAACTCAACTGATTTCAATAGTGCCAGGATTTCACTTAAAAAATCAAAGAAAGAAAAAATGCATTCTTAACAGCTGAGACAAGTTGCAAAAGGTACACTCTATTTTCAAAACTACTTCACACTAATGCTGCACTTTAAAGTGCCTCTGTTGACTCACAGTGTTAATAGATGGCAAAAGTGGAAAAAAATGTATTTGCTTTTGCAACATCATTATTTCTTTTGCATGCAATTATTTACTTGCCAAACAATTGCTAGCGACAAATCGCAACAGATTATGTAGCCATCTACATCAGCAGATTTTTAACCTAAGGTAAAAATAAACAGAAACATCTGTAAAGTAATCTTGTACAAAGCTACGTTTATTAACAAATACATTTTCTAATAAAACACCATCTGCAAGCAACCCTCAGCTTCCACTTGATATAAATAGGCCCTTTACTGTTTTCAGATGCAGTTCCCAGAAAATTATTCCAAGCTCTACTGCAAAACACATCAGTCTTTGTTGCTGCCTGGAATGTTAATAAATAACATGAAGTTTTTAAATAGTCAAACGAATGATTGGCTTGAAACAATTATTCCAATAGAAAAAGCTGACCTTATGCAATAAAGTGTTTGAAGAATGCATTGCTCCTCATTCCTAGTATAAAAATATCACCAAGCAGGGAAATATTTGGGGAAAAACAGAAAGCTATGAAAAACCCATATTGCAATTCTGTTCACACACACACTATAAACCTACCTTGCAAAGGTTAGTGTTTTAGAGAAAGTCAGAACAAGTGAAAAAGTATAGAGAGCATAAATAGTTCAATTGCTATCCTTATTATACATCTGTGCTTGGAATGGACACAAATATGAACCAACTAAAATGTTCCTCACAGGACTACTGTACTGACCAGCAACACAAAATTCAACAGCTTAAACTGTTGGTAGCAGAGATTGGGAATCAATCCTAATATTAAGCCCTCTTTAAAATGCATAAAAGCTTCAATGGGACACATTTCCCTAAGCAGAACTTAAGCCACATTAATTCCATTAAAAGCAATAGGAATTTTGCAAACTCTGCAGATAAACTCCTTACTGGTGGAACTATTTAGTGCCACTGAAATTTGAACACTGTTGAACCATTTTTTCTTAGAGTTTAAAACAGCAGTCTATCAAACCAGCTCCTGACTGAAAATGCAAGAGGGAAAACTGCAGATGAACTATTAGAGTTCCTGTCCAGAATTTTAGCTAGCATAAATATATTACACTCAACAGAGATCTAGCTTGTAATATTAATCAGAAACAAGCAATGTTAATATTCTGAACTGTGTTTTTAAAACTTCATTAAATATTGCTACTGGGACTAATCACAACAAACTTTGCCAAAAGTTGTCATGCACATTCTAGAAAAAAAGATGGAATGTAATTCCAAGAGATGCAACTGCTTAATTCTAGAGAAAAATATTCAGTGCATGAAATACTCAAGTGGTACTAGAGGGAAGATATTTTAAACACTACTTACTTCACTAACAGGAGGAATGTTGAGCTTTGGTACTTTGTTCTTTGAACTAGGTGCGTTCGCTTTTCCTTCCAGCATCGTTCCAAAGGACTGATTTCCATATCCACTCTCAATTTCTATTGGAGGTTTCAGTTCTGGTGAGTCATTGGGTACCTGGTCCTGACCATCCATAGGCCTGACATATGCTGTAGGCTTTTGCTGGACCATGCTGTTTTTACAGTGAAGTCCTGGTGGAAAATTCTGGGTCGAAAGACCATTGTTCGCAGACAACAAAGAAGTGGAAGGAAGTGGAGATCCAGGACCATGACCTACAAACTCAAGCTCTGCAGGTGACTTCGAATGGCTGTTTTCTTTGTAAGTATGTTCTCCAGGTGCTGACTTTGAATGAGTATGCCTCCTTGAATGTGAAGATGCTGCCATAGAATTTGCTTCCTCAGTTCCTCCAGTTTTATGCTGCTCACTCGGACAATTATAGAGGTCTTCATATCTGCCCTGTGGCTGGTCATGAGAAGAGCTATGCTTTGTCCTACTCTGCTGACTGCTGGATTGGCTTGGCTGAGCCCCACTAGAGCTGTGACCACCACGTGACCAGTCTGTCCTCGACTTCCTGCTGCTCTGGTGACTGTGCAGCAAAGTAGAATTAGATGACAGTGAGGAAGGTGGAGGCATTGATGTTGATGAGTGGCCACTGATCTGATGAGATGGGATCATCCTATTTCTTGGTTCTGGGAAAAAGTTCTGTTCTTTTTTTTCAATGGGTGTCTGTGGGACAGAATTCTTTGGAATTCCTACAAGGTGGCTCTGGTTGGAATGGTTGGTTAACAGGTCCTTCATCTCATCATAATTTCCCAACGTGTTCTGGACACGGTTTGCAAGGGCATCGCCTTTATTTGTCTAAAACATCAAAAAATAAAGGAAGAGAGTGAGTAAATTCCTGATTATGAAGTTCTTGCTCAGAGCAGTCATCTTAGAACATGGCAAACGTTAGCTGTTTAACAGCATCATGCTGACATTTAATTTAATTTCAATTACATTTTGCATATGTTATGTAAGAAAAACCTATCAATAACTGTATTCAAAGAATCTCTTGAAAGAGGCTTGCATGAGGAACACTTGCATACTGTTTCCCATTTTCTTAAATGTGCTCTCAGAGAAGTGTTTAAATTGCATCAGTTATGGATGTTAGGAGTTGGTTTTATGTCAGACATTGGGCTTGTACACTTCCTATCATGCAAAACATGAACGTGCAATTACCAGCTACTCAGCATTTGAATTGCAATCACACAGTTTAAGTATGTTATTGCTCTATCAGCCCCTTGACCCATAGTCCTGCCATAAATAGAAGCAGAGGAGTCTGTAATAAACATATAGTGCCAAACTCTTCACTCCGGTCTAACTCCAATTACTTTTCAATAGAGGGTTCAGTTTGACCTTGAGGTATCTACCATCTGAGTCCAGAAAAGTAAAAGCTTCTACCCACTCAAATGCTACAGTAGCTCCAAATAAAAGATCATTCAAAAAAACATTTCCTTGCAGAACATAAATAGACATGATTGCCACATTCTTAAGGATCAGGATTCTCTCATTGTCTGCAGGTTGGTTATTTGTGAAATATGCCTTTCTTTAAAGTTCAGTAATTATTAAATTAATACTGTCTCATCTGTCTTTCACTGCTATCATACTTTTTTTTTAAAGCATGAAGAGGGGTTTTTCAGTTCTTTTTTCCTTTTTCCTTTCACTTGCAAAAAGCTGGACAAATAAGCTGGAAGCTATAGTTAATAAGCAGCTAATTTCCTCTCCTTATTCTAACTCATCCCACAGAGACCCAAAGTATCAGCCTTCCTACTGACCTTTTTGTTCCACTGAAATGACCAGCAGATAACTAAAACAACTTATTCCCCATGCTTATTACTTTACAAGACTCAAGGGACAAGAACAAAGAAAAACTACAGTTCCTGTTCAAGCAGGTTAACTTCTACAGTCTGGAAATAAATGACAAAGTTGCAGTGCACGTAAAATACTTCAGGTTACAGCCAACCATACTTTTACTTATGTTTGGAATTTTTTTTTTCCCCACTCAATATCAGCAAGTAGTTGCACAGTCCAAAGATGCCTTAACACCAGGCCATAAAGATGGGGAAAGGCAGCACTACGAGCTTGTGCACAGTTAGAGAGGGATTCTACCATGCCATTGATCCCATTTTCCTCAAGCATTAAGCAGAAGTTTGAGTGATGAAAAATATTCATGCATGGATTTCTCCTGAAATATCTGCTTATATTACCCACTGCTGAACTAGTCAGGAGATGAGAAGAATATTGCAGGAAGAATTTTTTCTTCCTCAGAACTACACAGGACATAAATGTTGAAAAAGAAGATAATAAATGCAAATTTCCTTTTGCTCATTCTCAGGGATTGAGACTGCACTGAGGCAGTGATTTAAAAATTAACTGTTCAGTGTTGTTCTCATCTACATACGTTTTGGAAGTGCTCCTAACTGATAGAGTTAATAATCCCAGTTGTCAAGAAGCACGAATCACTTTTATTCACTAAGTCAGTCCCTACGTTGGTCATTTTAGTGGCAAAAAAAATATATTCTAGCTAAGCCAAGAATAAGTTCTTTGTATATGAGCAGTCTCCTTCAACTGAGTTGCACAATGAGCTGTTTGGGCAGCAGCCAAAACCAGACTCTCTCTGTTCAACCCCCAAATTTAAAACAAGGAGATTCCATTGTGCTTAAGGGCCCAGCAGGAATTATGATGCGAAATCTAAACACTCACATACTTGTTCTATTTCCTCCTTCCCCAAGCACTTTAACTCCTTATGGGATAGCATATGGGAAACAACCAAGTACTGAAAAAAGTCTGACCACCAACCTTCACCTCTGCTTCAGCTACACTGCCAGGGTGCATTTAGCTTACTTTCCAGAAAGCTAAAGTTTGTGTTAAAAAAAAAAAACAAACAACCAACAACAAACAAAAACAAACACAACAACAAAACCCCAACAAAACAAAACCAAAAAAAACCAATCCCAAAAGTACTGACAACATATCATCACTGTAACACTTCAACATCACAGCACATGAAATGGCTCTAGTCTAGATCCTCACAGAGGGAATCGATATTTTAATTTGAATGTAGAGCTTTTCAATCATTTCTATGTTGGAGGTATCTGATCCTCTCAACTTATTTTCTTTTACACATCACATAATGATAAGTATACTTTTGCTTTATGTTAACTTAGTTTTATGCAGAATGTTCACATCCTGGGGATAAAAAACACTGTATAAATGTTAGGAATTATTTGTATACTATTTGTAGTCCTTTACTGGGAGCATTAATAAAAAATATATTTCCTGAAAAGCATGGAGATTAAATTAGTTTAAACATCCTTAGCATATTTTAAGTGCAGTAAAGCTCATATCCAATAGTTATTGAAGTCAATAGAAGGATTATTACTTTCTTCAATGGCCTTTAGACCAGATTGCAAAGCAAAAAAAAACCATAATGAATGTGAGTGGTAATTTGGCTTATGATTATACTAAACTAAGAGCAGACTTGTGCATCACAACCCCAACAAACTCAGGTGTGCAGTGCAGTGTACTACTTGCATTTAAGACATAAAGCATAACATTAATGTTTTTATTCTATTTTCTCAACAAATTCAGGGTTCTCCTGAGAAGCAGAGAATTCTTGACCAGCCTGGATACCAGCAAGATCAACACAAAATCCAGTCACAATTTCTGGTTGCTCTTTGTTACTTCCAGATTGGGGACAATTTCTACCTTCATATTCTGGATAATTGGCTGACTTCTTAAAAGAAATTTCTGTACATCTTATTTTCTGAACAGCATGTTGGATCATAGTTTTGCTGCTATCAAGGAAATGCAGCATTTTCTGAGTATTTCAAAGCATAAATTACATGTCTGGTTTGTGACTCATGGCTAGTAGCCTTCCCTCTCATTCTAGGCTCTTGTTAATTTAGGAAATGTACATCTTCCTATATTTGCTTCTATTGCTTTCAAAAAAGATCTGTAATAGAATCCTATCGGGAGACTAATTTGCTAGCTAGCTATTGCATTACAGTTTTACAAAAGAAAGTACTAATGCTCTCAAACTTACAGGCCCAATTTTCAAGGGTTTTGTGAAAAATATGTATGAAACTTCAGGTTTCATACTTCATTCACTTTCTCATGCCTTATAGTTAAACTAACCTCCATGGATTAGAAGCTGAGATTCTTTTTATGCTAAGCTTGAATAGTGTGGAGGAGCTTTATCTTAGAAATATAAATGATTTAACATTCACCAAAGGTTCCCCAATGGAAATGCTGCCGATTGAGCTCGCTCTCTCAAGTTGAACTCTTCTGAGGTAACTCCTTTGAAAGGTAACAAAAATACTCCTACTGTACTCTCTAAAATACTCACCTTTGAAACTCTTTACTAATTCAAAACATTAAAAGGTATCAACAATTGAGTGGTAAAATTGCACTTTCTCTCTGGCAAACTCTGACATTGCTTTTTCAAATGTCTGTTGTCATAACACTGTAGGCTCTTCTCTGATCACTTCTGCAAAACCAAACATTAGCAGGTTGCACCAGTGTTGGAAAGCAAGACCTGCAATCCACTTGGCATTCAAGGGCAACACCTTCCCAAAATAATGCTGGATCTTGTCACATTGTCAAAGGGGTTGTTTCCCCACATGAGACAGCAAGCAAACAGATCCCACAATCAAACTGCCCTAGTGCCTAGTCCTTAGTGGGCTGAATAAGTCTCTGTCATGGATGAGTGGAATGCACCTCACTCCAAAGAGAAAAGCAGCAAAATGTTTTATTGAGGTGAAATAATAATTTGACAGAGTTCAGTAAGTTTCATGGAATTGAATGCCATTTAACAGTGGTTTAACAAGGTTCAGTAAGTTTGATGGCAAGGTTCACCTTATTAATTACTGCATAGAAGAAACACACAAAGGAAAAGTGAGTTAGAATCAAGTTAGAATGATTCACACAAAGACTAGAGAGGCAAAGACTCTCATTGAGTCATGAAGTTCAGAGTGGGCTCCCTTGCTTTCTAAACTTTTGGAGCCTAGGTGTGGCTGGATCCAAACTCAGTCTGAGATAAAGTCAACAGATGTCTAATGGAATTATCCATACAATATTTACAGTAATATTGAGTAGTTATATGGATTTGTAATGTTTCATGATATTAATTCAGCCTGCTATTAGTCCTTTACCAAGGATCTGTTGCAGGTAAGGGATCACTCTCCCTCAAGTAAGGAAGGAATCTCAGTCTCAAGTAAGGAATCTCTCCCCTCGAGATATGTCCCTGCTCAAGGGGATAGTTACCTGGCATGCAGTCCAGCTGCAATTCAGGGAGATCTCAAATTTGGCCCATCCTGATGGTAATATTTACAGGGTGAAGTAGTTGGATGCTAGACAATATTACAGACAAAGTAAATGTCTTCATTTTAGCTCTGATAACTTATTTTGTACTTCAGTTATCTTGCACTTTTGGGTTTCAAAACCACCTTCTGAAATATCTTTCAAGACACCTTCACTACCTTGTAACATGAGGCAGGGGCTCACAAGTTCACCCCAAGGACGTGAGGCCTGTTGCTCCTTAGTCAGCCTGAACAAAATACAGCTAGAAGTCAAGAGTATCCATCAGACTCTCAGTCTGAAATTATTAGACACCATTTAACAATAATGTCAGTCTTCCCTCCTCCTTTTTGGGCAAAGAGTCCTCATCATCCCTACAGCTGCTAGCAATGTAAAATGGAAGGATGAAGTGGTGGCCTTTCAATGGATGTCACTGATTGGGAGGAGAAAGAGATATAGAAATTTATATTCTGATGAATTTTTCAGGGAATGTCTTTCTGAAAATCAAAGCAGCAGAAATCATAAAGGGGGACATCCCTTGGAGAGGAACTCAGGCAGCAAAGCTCCTTAGAGAGAGTAAGACTTGTCATAATTCTCTTTCGTACCCTTGTTATGCTCCCCAAAGATTAAGAGAGTCTCCCAAAAGACTTCTTTGGATGGTTATGATTGCACAAGAAAGCTTATGGCCTCATTATCTATAGAGAGAACATTTGTCTTAACAACTCGGGCATATCTTCTTCTTAAAAATAAAAAGACTAAGTCCTAGCTATGTAGGTACAAACTCACTTCTAGAGATATCAGTTGCTCATTCTTCTATTGAAGGACTTTGCTGTGTGTTTAGAGGAAGAAATCTTGCACTGGACTGTAACCAGAATTCGTGCTTATGTCAAGGGCATGCAGTGTTGGGCAGAGCATTCAGTTTGCTCTGCTGCCATGTGTTGAGTTTCATAATCAGTATATCCATAAGTATAAGCACTAAGACAGATGCAATATTTTCATTTTTCACTGGTGATGAGAAGCTTTATGTCTATTTGTCAAATGCATTTGGGTAAAATACATCCTGAAAATTTAAAGCATAACAACACAATTTACCTTATAGGGTTCCCCAAAGAGGTTAAAACCTGAAGCAAAGAGATCTTCATCTTGCTGGACTTCTTGGTTTCTTCTTTCCCATTCTTTCCGCTTAAGTGCGCTCCGGTCTTGCTCATAGTGACTGAAGAAGAGAAAGAAAAAAGATGACAACACGTTATTTTCCCCCATGATTTAGTTACATGGTTATCACTAACACTAAAAACAGCAAAACATCAGCAACAATGCAGCTCCTGAGGCCAGTTCTGAATGGCAGAAGCAGCCACTGAGTAATTTTCCCAAATGTAAATTTGGAATGATAATGCTGTGTGAAATTGGGCAGTAGGGCAGGCAATATACTTTTAAATGAAAACCAAAACATGTTCTTTTCAAATTAGCAGACCATTATGCAAAAGAATAAAATGCATTTTGACACATTTGTACCAACAGTCTGTGAAATACATGTGCACACACCCATACACACACAGACATGCACATGTGCCTGCAAAGAACGTCTGTGCAGAGAAAGCAAATGTGAAGTCAATGAAGCACAGCAACATCTTCAAATCCATTTAACTGTGTAACACTTGTCTCCATCCATCCCAGCGCTCCACTTCAGCCTCATGTGATTTAGACCACCTAATTCTCTCCTGTGTACTTGTTAAAATTTATGTACAGCTTCATTGTTGTGGGCGTCAAGGGGGTTTTAAAAAGTGGTTTTGTAGCAGGCTCCTGGAAGAGACTTTAGAATAGTTGATTCCAGTACCAGATAGTTCTACACACAAACAAACAGGAAAGGATCTAGTGATTCAGTGTAGCAATGGCAAGTGGCACTTCTCTGTATGTCAGCTTGCTTTGGGCACCTGCCAGACCTAGATGACAAGCTAAGAGACCACATTCACTTTTCCCCTGAATAGCACTTAAGTACTTTGGTCTTTTGGCTTTGCAAACTACCTCCTGCTCTTCTGAGGAAAAAGATATAATTAAAACCCTGAAGGAGGAGGGAAAATAGGAAAGGAAAGAGGAAAGGAAAAGACG
The DNA here is from genome assembly GCA_013396975.1 of Bucco capensis. Taxonomy (NCBI): domain Eukaryota; kingdom Metazoa; phylum Chordata; class Aves; order Piciformes; family Bucconidae; genus Bucco; species Bucco capensis. The sequence goes on from VWZO01015147.1 coordinate 905,159, forward strand.
CATGCTTCAGCTTGCACTGACAACCTCTCATGTGACAAGCATTAAGGGACACTTCTGTGCTTTCAACCCATATTTGATTTGTTATGAAGCTTTTGGCTCTGCCTTGTGTCAGTTAATTAGCTACCAAATTCCAGGCAACAATTTGAATAGCAGATTCAGTATATGCACTGATGTTATCTGTTGTAAGCAGTATTTCCCTGTGAGATTCTGGACATGCATGCACACCTCTGTGCACATCCTCCACGTACAAATGCATACATACAAGCATACATGTTTCATATATAACAAAGAACACTTAATTCTCCTGTCTCTAGTGAGAATGAATTAAATCTCCACAGAGCTCCGCTGCACTTGGAAGATAACCAAATATCTACAACTTTTGCCTTTTTAGCTCAGCATGATGTTGTATTGAAAGCTTCACACCGAGAGATATAATGAGGAATGAACTGCACAGTGATGAGGCTTTAACAGTGTATAAAGTCACTGATTTCTGAGTGAAACCACAATTACTAATTTGAAGCACCAGCTAATTAAAACCACAGCTATGTATTTAGCCTCTTGTTATACCTACTGCAGTTTATAATTATGAGGACCTCTTTATCTACTCAATTAAAGTTCTTGTGATTCAGGCAGGTTGTGTTTGAACCTGCAAGCCCTGCAGAGAACATAGGAAAGCGTATGTCTGTTGCCTGATGACTCCATGTATCCTTATACTCATATACTTGTTTTTGTACAGGGAAGGAAAGAGGAAAAAAAAAACCCCACACTAATTCCACAATGAGGTCCCTAAATAAAAAAATATGATCACAGATCACAGAATCACAGATTACAGATCTCACCCTTCATGTGAGGTTTCAGCACTTTGTTATCTAAAAGCTGGCTCTGGTCTCAAGCATGAAAAGTATTTAGGGAACCAAGTGAGGCATTATGCCATATCCTATCTGAAAAAAAAAAAGGCAGCAAAGGCTCTAAGACTATTTAAGATATGTTTTGTGACATACTACAAAAGCACAAATTCAAAAATGATGGAAAAAGCAGCAGTAATTCAAAATGGCATCATCACTTTAAAAGACTTGAACTTAAGGTAAAACAGCATTTACAATGTTAACAGCAAAAGGTTGAAAAAACAGTATTTTCCAACACAATATAAAGATGTATTTCTCTTTAGAATGTGTATTTATGAAAGGTATCTGTTCCATGCACCTAGAAGGTGAGCACGAAGGCACATCGTGCCCTGGACCCCAATGCTGCTTACAGACTACCAAACTGTGAGCATTCGTTTTGCATCACAAGCAGTGCTGCTTACGAGCTGCTACCTCTGCATCAACCCAGATCACTCCCTCATATGTTCTCCTGTAAGAAAAAAAAAAGTTCATTTTGAACTTTCCACTTCCACAGTCACATGGCAGCCTTAAGTGTACAAAGTCTCTTTTCAAAAGGAAGTGGTTGCTCATCCTGTCAGGTCAATTACCCGGCTTCTTTCTCTGCAAATGTGCTTTTGCTCTGGGAATGCCTGACAGGGTGCTGATTGTGGCACTGGAAAGTCAAATATTATAAGATCATATACAGATTAGGATAACAACTTCTTTGGGTTCCTTATAATCCAAAGACAGAACCTAATGGGATGCTCTCCAGAAATTCTTAATGCAGCCACAATGCAAACTCTGGGACTTATGTTTAATATTTAGCTTAACTAATGTTCTGTGAAATACAGATCTGTGATCACTGGTGAAGGTGTCAGTGAAAACTGTAGTCAGATACCATGAGGAACACCAGAGTTCAGTCTGTCTCATTAGTATGAGAAATAGGAGAAACACTTCATGGCTCCTGTAAAGCCAGGAGAGTAGGAAATCACAAATACAGACTTTTGCAAACATTTTAGTAAAGGAGATGTAGAAGAAATCAGCTGCAGGCCATGACAGTTGCTACATGCGAGAGGGCCACTTCCACAGACACAGCTGTTATGTGACAATGTAGTTTAAATACATGAGCTTTATTGCTTTGTTAACACTTACTAGATTAGATTAATAATTGCATTTGAATGGGGAAGTCTGTCCAAAAATCTGAGATCAGGAATTCTGAGCAGTGAGAACAGTACAAGAGCACAAGACCTACAATTTACCAGCATGCTAGATATGGCAGAAAGAACAGTGACCAGAACTGTATTATTGTTTCGTTATGGTTAACATTGAGGCAGGTTGCAAATGTGTTTTGAGTAACATCATTTGATACTTAACCCTTTAAAATCAGGCCAGCAGACATCCATTTGTCAGCTACAGACACCCTAAGGGGCAGTGGTGAGCTGATGCACTGTGACAGGGCAGGTGCTCACCCTCTATCAAGGTGCAGAGTGTCAGCTAGGCCCATGAAGCTGCAACCTTCACACCCACTGCACCCCAAAATGGCTGCAGAGACAATTGGGATCAAGCAGGGAATGGAGAAGGTGGCTGAGGCAGGAGGAGGTTATATCAAGGCAAAAGATAAGAGGCATGCATGTAGGTGTCAGATTGGAAACTAAAAACATGGATCCGATAATAAGAGATGGAAGTCACTGTCTGCATAAAGGAGAGCTAGAAGAAGAATAAAATTTGGGGCATTGGAAAGGACAGTGCAATCCTCTGTGGTGAAAGTGAGAGGATGTGGTGCAAAAGATCTGGAGGGAAAAGAAAAAAACCTTTTAGGACAGGCTGCAACAGAGCAAGAGGTTAGAGGGAAGAATTAAAGGAGAGCTGATTAAATAAGACCAAGAGCTAAAGGCTGAGACCTAGCATTTGGGCTTTCTTTTCAAAGGTGTACTAACTAAACCCAGAGAAGTAGTTTTCCGAAGCGCGAAAGACTAGGCAAGGCAGACAAGATCCCAAAAGATAAGAGAAATGGTAGAAGTAGTCAGAACAGACAAGTTTGAAGAGTAGTCACTGTGATATGTAGAAAAGGATTAAAAAAGTGATCAAATACCTAATTTTGCAGAAGAATCATGAGTGAGAACAGAACACTGCTCCATTGATTCAGTCAAAACAACAAAAGCCCAACAGGGAAAGAATCAATAAGAAAGCTGGAGAAGAAGTGACACACTACATCCTCAAGGATAAATGAACAACATTCAAGAAAAAACAGCATTTATCCACAAGTTAGGGAAGAAGTAGTTGCTGTTCTCAATAACATGTTTGAATCCACAAAATGCACACTATGATCAAATCAAGTACCTCCTTGTACTAGCTTCACCCCCCTTAAAATATCGATGTGCCTAAATGATGAAAGAAAATCTCAAGCCAGAATGTTTGTCACTTGTGGAAACAAGACATAAACATAAGCTTCTAAACTAAGACACAGTGGATATAAAATGATAAAAATTTGAGAACTGAAAGTCCTTTCCCAAGGTTAATTCCTCACAGTTCTGTTTTTGAGACAGAATCTTTGCTCTGCCACAAGCACTCAGGAAGTTGTTGAAGGAAACTCAGAAACTGGGCTTCCTCAAAAATTAACTCATATGCCTGTGTAAGAGATTAAACATTCCAAATAAACCCCCACCCAACAATACATTTGACTTACATGAGAAATCTAACTCAGGTCAATGAGAATATCCCCATACTTAAAAACATCCTTGCTTTTCCACATCAGGGCAATTCTTTAACAATATAAGTAAAAATGTAAGGCAGAAAGCATCTCGCCTGATAATCAAACTACATAAAAGACTACTTCTAGAAAAAAAAACCAACAATACAATGTGAATTCACTCTAACTCCATATTTCTCTCACCATAAACTCTGTTGATTTCATGTAAAAGAAGTTTATTGCACAAGGGAAGCAGAACAGGCTTCCCTGGTATATTCAGAACTCCCCCAGCATACACTCTGGCATTTCAACAGATTTATTCCAAATTTAAAATAAATTAAAAGAAAAAAAAAAAAAGAGGGCTAAGGATTTAAGTTTCACTGTAAGTCTTGAAATGTATTTAGTAAATGAGGGGAATTTCAAAACCTGATCTTTAAGCAGAAGTATGGCTAACAGCCTATCTTCCTGCCTCAGCTAAAGCCTTTATTTCACTCACTGATAAACATCTTAAGCAGCAGGACACTTAAAATAGCGAAATTTCTCTTCCTTTATCACCATCAAACTTGCATCTTTGTCCTGGTAATTTTATTACCTGACAGGGACCAATCAAGCCATGATAGGATAGCTTTACAACATGCTATGTTTAATATTTAACATTTACTTTAATGTTGTGCTCCTCTTCATAGCATGAATAGTTACTGAAAGTATCTAGCACAGAACATATCTATCACTGCACTTCAAGATAAATGATTTATTTTAAAACATAGAATATTCTGTCTTTGATGTTCAACAGTTCTGTAGAGAAACACTTGAGATGGTCACTGGTTATCTATCCACATGAGCTAAATCTCTTCACAATTTGCATTAAAAACAATGCCATTCCTGTAGCACATTTGATAGAGAACACAGAAGATTAAAGCCTACGAACAAAATAACACCCATGAGACCCCCAGGCAATTTATGGAAATTTAAGCTAGGAGGCTAGTGGTTTGGCTTATATTTGTCATATTCTTCGTTCTTTTTACTTACCACCACCCCCCCAAGTACCTAGAAGGTGTTATTTTTACTCATTTTTCTCCTCTTTTTGGTATCATGCAGTCCCAAACCTTTCCTTAACATGAATTTGGAAAGAACAATTCTGGGGGAATGGATGCCAGAGATAAGCTCCTGAATAGTAAGCATAGAACAAACAGATGAGGTTTCAAAGGGGAGCATTTATTGTTTCCTGTATCATAGCACATTGTCTTTCAATATGATTAGTTATCAGTCTGAGTTATCAAAAACTGGGATGAAATAAAGCGCTTACGCAGTTATGCTTCATTGATGTTAGCTAGGGGAGCATGAAAATCTCCATGAAGTTGGGTAATTGATGTGTAAATCAGAGCTCAATCACTCTGTAATAGAAATGGTCCCACTGCAAGTAGGGTTGTTGAACAGTATTGCAGAGGGGTGGGAAAGGAAGAAAGAGAAAGTCAAGATAAGGCTTATTTATTAAATATTACAATAACTGGCAATTTACACAGTGTTCTCTTCAAGAGACAAGAGCTGCCAGATATATTTAAATGTAAGCTGCAGACCACTGTATTTAGATATCCTTATTTGGCAATAATTAACTGTTTCTGTTTTATTAAAATGCTTGGGGACACTGTTACAGATATTTAAAAAGCAAATTAAATGAACATGTTCATCTTTTGAAAGGCAACATGTGTAAATGACATCAACAATTGTAATTTGCTTAAAAATGTGCGTTCAAGGTATGTTTTGGAGTCTTATTACAGTCTTCTTGTCAGTTCAGATTTGCAGAAGAAGAACCAAAACCAAAACTGAAAGAAGGGGGGGGGGGGGGGAAGAAAACTAAAGAGAAGAATAGTTATAACCACAGCTTCAAAAGGACATTAAAAGACAAATAGCCATTAGAACATCAGTCACGAAACAGCTTTCCAACATGTGATATTTCTAAGAGCAAACATCTGATATATACATAAAAGAGCTAGTTAAGATAACATTACAGGGTTATTTTTGTTGTCATTTTTTTCTTTCAATAAAAGAAAGCTGCCATCATATTTCATAAGCCCATTGACATCAGCATTCTATGTATTAATGTGCTACAGATGACTATAGTTGTGTTTAGTTGCATGCTGTGCATTATTCTTTATACACATCAACAGCAAACATGGCATGGTACTGCTACAAAGTGTGTATTTGTACATATATTACTCCCAAGGCATAATACTAATTTGAAGCGATTAAAGATCTCTGACAATGCTTGTTACAGTCTGTTTTGGCTTCATCTGGATACTCCAATTTATGAAAAAATTACTGAAAATGTCCAAGTTTCTTTTTGTACATGAATAATTTTCAAAGATTAAAATGTATTTTAGTTCATGGAAAAAAAAATCTTTAATTTATCATCACTTAATGTGTACAGACTGCATTCTTACGTATGAGCTGAAAACCATTTTAGAACTCTACTTTTGTCTTTATCTTTTTTCATATTTGTAATTACAATTTTTCTTTAATAATTCTACTGAAAACTTTCCTGGGCTCCTTAAACATGGAGTCCATACAGTTGTAATGTCTTGAAATATGGCAGTTACATGCAATAGACAGCAAACGGAAATAAATCTAGCCTTTAAAAAAAAAATGTTACAAAACAATCATTGATTAACACAACCTTTTAGAGACAGATGAATCAGCAGACTCAACTGCTCGAGTACATTAGCACTGAAGTGCTTCTGTGCTACTCCTACAGCTCTAATAAATGCATTCATTTACTAACAGGCACCTCTACTCCCCTGAGCATTTTCCCATGCTGAGCAACTCTTTAACCACATGTTCTTAAACTTAACATGTGCTAAAGAATACCACCACAGGAAAATTAAGAATTCAGTAAGATGACTATTTCATTCATCAATTTTAGACTGAAGAAGTGCACACAGGTCTCTGTGGGCAGTCCACTCATACAGACTGATTCAGACTCCAATGCACAGAAAAAATAGCACTCTAAGCCTAATATTAACTTAATTGATTGTTATTTAGGACACTGTTTAGCTAGAGAAATTATCTTCTAAATAAATTATTCTTCTCTCAGTTGAAACCCTTGATAATTGCCTCCATTTGTTGTAGTAATATCTATTTGAAAGGAAAGAGATGATCCAGTAAATGCAAGGTGCTCTTGTTACAAGTTCAAGTAAACATGCAGCCCTGTTTCAATGCTGTTGTGAAATATACTGCCCATCTTGGGCACTAGCAAAATGCAGGAGATATGATGATTTTGTAGCTTCATGAAACTTAATGCTTATCAGCTTGGAAAGTACCTAGAACATTTCAAACTCTGTATTTTAAGCCTTCTTCCATTAGACCTTAAGCAGCCTCACAGCAACGAGTTGCTTGTTACACACAGCTTAGGGAAAAATAATGAAATTTTGTACATACTTTTCCTAAAGAGATTCAGAGTCAGCAGGTCAATGAATTATCACCATCACTGGCTTCTAGTGAGGAAGATAATCTATAACAAATACTGTTTGTGTCCTCAACAAACATATAATGTTTATTCCTCATTTATAAAAAGAGTATGAAGTTCATGACAAAAATAATTGAACCAAAGCAACACAAAGTTCATCAGCATTGCTGAGGTTTACATCCTCTCTAGGGGCACAGTTCAACTTCAGCTGATGCTACTGGCAATTTTCCCAGTGAATTCAATGAGGGTTGGATGGAACCTCACCATTTAATAATGACAAAAAAGCCAGGCCTCATAACACAGCCAGCTCTAAGCAGCAGCACCTTACTAGTATAAACTAGTTTTTCTGTTATATCCCTCATGCTAATAGAAATTTTTTATCCACCATCAAGAGCTTCAACAGTGTTAAGTACAAACCAGCACACATCAGACCAAAAGAGCTTCTATTGTAATTATTTACAACAGATATTGACTTATTTAGATCTGTCAAAACTACAGCCTCATGCCTGAAATTATTTGAATTTTTAAGGTAGGTGTGATGCAAATGATTATCCTAGTACTGCATGTTCTAGAGCCAAACAGAAACTGTATCTGTTTCTCCAATTATTTTTTGAATGTTTGAAATCTCACACAGGTAACTGACTTCATGAATCACAGAAATACCACAACGAAGAAAGAAAGGCTGTATAAGACCAAATTCCCAGAAGAAAGATCAAAGCTCTGTTTAGCTCGTCCTGCCTTTGACAATGGCCAACAGCAAATACCCAGTAAAGCCCCTAGGAATAGAGCAAAGTGCTCCCCAAATACTGACATCACCCTGAGAAATTTTTGGTACATGAGCCTACGTGCTATATAGAAAAGATCTGATGTCTTTGAATTTAACAGCTCTAGAAGACTTTTCTCCAAAGAATGATCTCAAATAGAATATTCCATGGCAAGGAGTTCCACAACTCATCTGAAAATTGTCTTATCTTAAACTAGGTTTACCTCTCAGATCTGAAAATCTGATTGATTTAATGTGATTGTTTGCATTTCATTGAATATGAGATAAGAGAATTCACAAGTATATTTTGGGGGTTACCTACACCTATTACAGGCAAACAAACAGCACACTCCTGTGCTCTTCAGTCTCTAGAGAACCTCAGGTGCACAACTCATGGCACTAAATATACCATGCATTTTCAAGACCAGATACATGGATTAATGCTTTCTGAATAATAGTTATTTACACTCCAAACCTGAATATTTTTGTCTCTTCTGCTGTCAGTCAGCAAATGACTATCACTTATTTTCCTAACATGAATACAATCTGTTAATAAAAGTGCATCCTTTTTAAATTCCCTGCTATCATTGACTTTAATAATAGAAATATTATACTATGTAACATGCAAATATTAAAATGCAATGTAAGTTGAGTCATATTCATTGGAGGCTGGCCAAGCTCAGCACATTTCAGTATTTAATAATAAAATAGTCTAGTGTAAAAATATGTAAACTAGCTTCCATTCTGCTTTAATACTCACTTAGCATGAGAAGAAAGTGAATGCAATTTTGTTTAAATATTAAACATTACATTTCTTCTTTTGATTATTGAAGTATTATTAAAGCTAAATGAAAATGTGTTTGCAACCTCCTTTCTCTGAAGTCTTACAGGTCACTTATCACTAATATTTTGTCCCTTTAGCTGGCTTCTTTAGGGGAATCTAAAAGCTCTTTAACAATCAGGGCAAATCATGCCAATTACACCTCTGGGAAGGAGCAACTACAGTCAGGCAAAGCAACTGAGAGAATGAAAGTTTAAGAGAGTTGATGACAGTCATTCAAGAAGTAGATGGCTGCGAGAAGAAATGTGAGGAGCCTCTGCTCTCAGATATTAAACTTCACCAGAAGACCAGCTGTAACTTCCAACCATTCATCCGCCACTAAATTCTGAGATGACAACCATCAAGTTAAATTTTAAGCCTATCTAACAACACTGTCGAGCAAGACAGAATTATCTTTATATGTGTTTCCAGAACGTTGGGTCATACACCATGAGAGAAGTTTTCTCCTGCTGAATGTCACTGGGAGAGGTCAGCAAGGATGTTCTTATTACATCTGCTGGAAGGATGAAGTGCATAGAATTATTTAATTTTGTGTAGTGCCCCACTTACTTTGACAAACTGATACTGCACAGGGCATAATGTCATTAGGTGATTAAAGTATAAGAGCACTCAGCTTCCCACCTCATTTCATACCAAGGGCCTGCAAATGCTACTGCAAGCAGGCTCAAAACTGGGAAATGTTGTGGCTGCTGAGGTAATATGGGTCCAGTAACATAAAACATCGACCTCCTCCTTTCACCAGCAACTCCCATCCTGGCAGTGACCAGAAATAAGCTTCATAGTCCCCCTGAGAGAGCCTGCCTTCCCCTCAGCCTCTTGAAGCACTTTCATTACTGGCAACAGCCCAAAACCACGTGACCTTCAAACGTCATGTCCATGGTCCTCTGACCCCAACAGCAAAAGTTCTCTGAGTTAAGCTGTATTGACAGGAAAGAGACATGAGACAATGATGAACGTATGATGTACTTCCATTTTTCAGCTGGTATTGCTTTTGCAAATAAGTAATGTTGAGTTCTCATTATGCCAAGCATATTAAAACCTCAGTACCCACAGAAGAAAATGTGTGTTTTGTCACACACACTCTTTAATGTGACAGAAATACAAATTTATGTTTTGTTTCATACAAAAACCTAATGGGGTTTGAATAAAATAAAATAAAACCTGCATATTGCCATGTAGAAATTAATTTTAAAGAACTGTTTATCAATTTAATTCCACTGATAGTAACAGACAGATTTATGAGGCAATTAACTAAATATTTGTTTTTTTCACATTTCAATTCATTATAGTAAATTAACAATTTTCCACTTGAAAGTCTTGCATTGCTACACTGAAAGTGGGGGGAAAAGTGTATATTACTGTCAGTCTAGGAAGGATTCTCTGATTTTTACAAATGTGGATTATTCTCCTCACATTAACTTAACATATTGTACATAATTCAACCTTCCCTCATTTCAGTATTACCCCCAGAACCTGTCATTTTTTAAATGCCAGTTTCAAGCAACCAGACATAAATAAAGAATAATTACAGCTCTAAAGCCAATGCAACATCTGTTCAAGCAAACAATCCTACAGCATAGATTTTATAGCCACATAACACCCACCTATGGTTAAGACAAGCCTGAGAGACAAAACCAAGGACAGATCTAGCCTGGCCTCCTGAGCCACAAATGCCCACATCAGACAACATGGAAGGAGCAAAATGAACCAAGGCTAATATTAAGTTAAACATCAAGTAAAAAGTTCCCATAGAAAGGGTCAACCTTTACTTTAAGGTGGCTCATCTCTGTGGCCAGCATATCCCACACCCTGAGGAAAGGAGTTCTGAGCCTGGCTGCCTCCAGGAGCACCAGAAGCCCCCAGCCAGCGCTCCAGGGATGGGTCAGCCAGAGCTCCTCATCAGCTAGGAGAGCTCAGTATTTCACAATAACAGCCTCAACAGCAATTTGCATATAATGAGCTATGAGCCTAGTGACTGCACATGGATAGCTACATTCCACATCTACCTTTACTTATTTTGATGATTTAAACATTTCAGCTTCAAGGAGTTCATCAAGCCATGGCCATGCAGACAGATCTCTTCACCATTGTGAACAGGGTATTAAACATATTAAACAGCAGTCAGAAGACAGAACTACAGCTTTATGTTCTTTTAACTGGTATTGTACCAAATTAATATCAGGAACCTTATACTCCATAAATAGAAAAGCATCTGCTTATATGAATCCTTGGATTCTTTTCTCCTCTGTCTCAAGTGTTTCACTACCTGAATAGAAACAGTATTGGTCCCCTCATAGCTCAGCTTGCACGCATGGAGGGCAATGGTCTATCACTACTAACCTCATACCTCATGGTCCATCACTACCAACTGATCTCAGGGGTTTCTGCCAGGTCTGCTTGTCAAGGATAAGCATTCCTAAAGAAACTGTACCAATTCTATCTCTCAGTTCTGCACAGACTGCGGCTAAGTATTTCCTTGAATAAAATACAGTTTGCCCACTTTACAAAAAACATCCTGTTAATTCACTAGATTATGGCACAATCACATCAGAGCATTAGTCTAAATAGGATTTTGCAGCCAGATCTGATCTAGAAGATTTAACATTTTGCAGGTCTCCATCTCAATGCTGACAGAAATCATCAGGCAAAGGGAGAAGACTGCCTGCCACACTGAATAAGGAGAATGTGTGATTCATCAGATAAATTGCTCATTTTTTCCTATTAATATTGACAAACTTGGCTCTCCTGACAATTATCAATTCAGAACAACATGCAAACACTAGTTAAGCAATTAATTGCCATCAGCAACATTGATTCCAAACTGAGAAACTGAGGCATGCAGACATTGAAAGACTTGCTCATGGCCACAGGATCAACTAGGGCAGCATCAGGATGGAACCACTTCCCACTGCTCTGGTCTTAGTCCTGTTACCTACAGCTGAATTAACCTTCCTTTTTAATGATAAGAAGCTACTATTACAGCACCTCTATTTGCACTACCTACCAGGAAATATAGCCCCCATGTATTAATGTTACCATTAATACTCTATTTACACTATTTGTCTCTTTCAAGTGGTAATACAACCACAGCCACCATCAGCAAAAGAAACACTTCAAATTTAGCACTTGGAAGGCTAGTAATTATCAAATTAATACAATACTAACAAATCTTGAAGTACTCCAACTGGCTAGTAGAGAGGCATTAATTCTTGTTAAGTGCTCCAGATATAATCAGGTTCTTAAGCACTGCATAGTATGTGATCCTATCAATCTACCAGGTTAAAACTGATTAAATATAAACACAATATTTGAGCATCTTTAAAAATGCAGTCAGTAAATTGGTACTGCTTTTTATCCTTTTTACTTTTTAAAAACACCCCTCAACCAACCAGTAAATCAGTGACCTCAGTACAAGGCATTTTCTGGAGACTAATGATGGGCTGAGATGGATAACCTAAAGTACAAGTGAGGGCCATCAGCTCCTCCCATCTGATCATTAATTCCCCATCTGATCATTAATTCGATTCAATAGCTTTTGTTTAAATTGATCACCAGTGAGAGAAAGAAAAAAACCCCAAGAACATGCCACTAGAGGTGAACCTTGTAGGCCTCTGAGTTGCATCTGCCATAATTTGCACATAAAGACTTTACAGGTGACTTACAAAGGACTTCTTAAGTTGTATTTCTGACTCCTCCCTTTCCCTCCCTTAGCAAGATAATAAAGGCAGCCAGTAGACAAAATTTGTGATACTCCCTATAAACCTGCAGAGAATGTTTGGAATGGTTCTTTAAGATGCTTTCCACAAACTCTCATACATTAAAAAGTGCAGGATACTGAGGCTTAATTAGGAGCTTCTTTTTAACAGTGTAAATTTCCAATGCATGAAGTGGCATTAGGTCCCTGTTTTATCTTGAGGAGGAAAGGAAAGACGGGGAGAAGGAGAAAATAAGCTTTCAACCCCTACTCAAATAACAAAAAACCCCTAAAAGAGCATATGAACAACTCTCTATTTTGTTTGCAGGACACCTTTAGTATCAGGATGCTGTGAAGAGGCCCTGCATCACTCAAGTTTCATTATCATTACAAAACACAGCAGAATGCCTTTACTCAGAGGTTTATTATCATAAATAATTAAAACCATCCTTATGGTATGAAATAAAGTACATTATAGGATGCATTTGTTCTAGGGTTTATAACTGTTCGCTGGTTCCCTACACATCAGAAAATTCTGGGATTTGCAATTACTCTCCTGATCATTAGCCTGAATCAGGAAAATTTTACTGCAGCTGGCTCAAACAAATTGTTCTGTCAAAAATACGACCAGAAGTGCTCTTTACTAGCTGTATATGCAACAGACATTTTTATGATAAATCAGACTATGTGATCTGCAAAATGTTAAAAGAAAATTAAAGTATAGGATTGATTTCTGAGAACAAAGGAGAGAAAAATTCTAGCTCTAAAATTAAAAAGATTGTCTGATTTCTAATTACAAAAATGTGCTAAGATAGAGCTGAAACAATTAAATCTCCGCAATACTCATGCTAACAGTATATTGTTCTCATAAGCTTGAAAGGGCTGGGCACACTCATGCTCTTTGAAGTTTTGCTTTGTTCCCTTGACTTATTTTATGCAGGTCAAAGATCAGCATCACTGCAAATATCTGTCACTGAAGGATAATAACGCTACAACTCAGTTTGGAAGCAGCCTAGGCTGGCATGTTAAACTAGCAACAGATATATCAATCTTACTACTCTTGAAGACCACGCAGTTCAGTGCCAAGAGGTTCAAACTCAGAACTAATGATAGTTACTAGTTTCTGCATCTTGATGCACCAGGTTAGGTCTCTCCTTTTGAGCAGCCTGTCTCTACAGACAAGCAAAACATGCCAGGAAAGCAAATGAGACTGCTAATCCAGCTAACACTGACAGAACCCTACCAGAGAGCAGCAGGATTGTAGGGAAGCACACAGAGACCTATGGCAGCAAAAAAAGAGCTTTCCAGGGAAAAGATGAGGAAAACAGAACAGTCATCAGTTGAGTAATCATCAGAATTTGAGAGAACTGAAATGTAATTATTCTTTGTACAGTGACACAGAATGTGAAATGCTGGGGCATACCTATTGTCAGTTAAGTAACTGATAAACACAAAAGGCAGATCAGAATATAATCCCTCACTCATCAACTGGAAGTAAGATTTCTTACATATTACTTGACCATGATAAACTAGAAGTCAAATATTTGTTATTTGTTGTTTTTAGCTAAGAAATCAGCATCCAACATGAATACTCAGAGCATTTACCTGCCAGTCCTTTGCATACAGTAAATCCAATTAAACAAACCCAAGGGGGTATGGTTCCTGATAAAATTCCAATCTCTGTTTCACATATACAAATAAATGAAATCAATGCCTACCTATAACAAAAAGCAGCCATATTTCTGCCTCAGTATGAAACTCATCTGCCATGCCAAACCTAAGAATTTTATCCATTAAGATGACCATACTTAGTACCAAAATCAAGAGGAGGAGATGGGACATTCGTGTTTGTACCTTCACTTGTCAACCCAAGGCTCTGGTGTTGAACACTGATAAGGACATCTTTGATGAGGCCTTTTTTTGTTAAATTGAACCAGATTTCAGAGTAGGTATACATGTATAGATGTGTTTACACTGCACTCATTTCCTAAATGCCCCCAGCTTAAGCATCCCACCACCTGGGCTACCAGAGGGGGGAATTCAAAAGAAACAACATAGAAATCATACATGTAGGTACTTGAGAAACCCAGGAAGTGAAGAGGCATCTTTTATGTTGACACTGTTGCAGTGTTCTAAAGCAAGGAAAGGAAAAGTGGTTCACAGATGAAGCAATGAGTTTAATGGGTTAGAATTTTCTCAGGCAACGTAATAATTGAAATTGTAAAAATGGCAAGAATATATTTGTTTCTAGTTCCACTGGGTCGTCTCCTCCTCCAGGTGCCTAAAGGCAAGCTCAACATTCCAGCAAGCAGCTTCTATTCCTTCTATGCCAAGCACAGTTCACAGTCTCATGGATCACTTTTCCCCTCTGTGCACCAGAACCAAATCCCTTCAAAATGAAGTGGAAGCTCTCTGCTGACCTCAGCAAACACTAAATCAGGCCCTAATGCTTTCGAGTGATGGCTTTATTTTCTGAACAGATAGACAGTATTTATCAAAATACAGAATGGAACACACAAGTATGAATTATTTTTAAACATACACACGTATGTATTTATATATAGTACCTTCTTAGCATATCTATTTCCACTGAACCATTATTAAGGAAAGGGGGGAAGCTGGCATCTCTTCACCATCACAGTATCCATGTAACTACTATTCCCTTGGGAAAATCAGAGAAGTATTCTAGGGAGCCAACTGCAGCTGTGTTACAATAAAGAAACCATGCAGTTTCATATTTACATTAAAAAAATTTGCACTTAAAATACAGAACTGGTGAGAGAGAAAAATATTAATATATATAGGATTTTTTTAAACAGGAAACTCCTAACAGAGTCATCATCAGCTACTCTGTAATGATAGCATATAACAGCTCAAAATCATTACTGAAGCTGTACAAACTAAAAAAAACTTTAAAATTTGAGAAATAACACAAATTATTAAAGTCAGCTTGATGCCCAGTAATATAGTTGACCTCAGAATCAAACAAGCTGCTGTTCTGTTAGGGCACAAGATGAAATACCCTAGGGGAGTTTAAATTCCAATCCTAGCTCAGGAGCTTCTCTTAATATCAAAGTAGCTTCTTAGGAAAGCAAATGAAGTACATTACCTCTGGTAATGGTAACCATTTACTCCTTGAAAAGCCTTGAGAGAGCTCTCACTCGGGGTAGCCTATGTTTTATTAAATCCTTTTGCATACTTTTATTTTCAGGTCATATAACCTGAAGGACAAAGGATTTGCTTGAACTTTTTTAAGCACTCCGATTTTATCAAGGATTAGTTGTTCTGATTCTTCAATAATTCAAGCTTCATCCTAACTATGTGCCATGTTTAAATATGAGCAGCATTAAAGCAGAACATATTTACAACATATTTCTATTGAATCCCAAATGTTGAGCACAAACCAACCACTGGCAATGCAATCAATATGAAGACCTCACTAAGATCTTCAATTACTCATTTGCTGTTTATACTAAATACAATCTCAAAATGATAGGAACTTACTTAATTCTACAGCATGAGGATATAGTCATATCTGCCTGTAGGTAGTTATTTTGTTATTTAGAAAACAAGAAGCAGAAAGAGGGAAACAGACATTCCTTCTTAACTCATTGTTTCAGTTACAACAAATAATAAACTAGAGTAACAAGTAATACATATATATTATTTTTAGGTAAATCTTACAATAATGAAAAGCATGCAATTATCAAGGTGCTTCTACTGAGAACCTCTCATCATCGTTTTAATATTTATTTTGGCATTATACAAAGCAAATATAGAAAGTTTACCCCAGACATCAGGTAGGATTCAGATGTCAGGAGACCTGATCCACACAGATCAACACTGGGACATACTGGGAAATATATATATGACAAAGGGACTAAGAAGGAAAAGCAGCTACAGGCTTAGTTTGACTTTCTGCTAATGATTAAAAATAAAGACATGACTTTCCCTCCATCTGCCTGATGAAACACAGCACTTTGTTTTTCTTCTTCATCATGATGTACCTTCTCAGTCTTCTCAACAGGAATGAAGAATTCCTAATACCAAACAGTTCAATCAAACCAAAGTGGGCATCATCTGCTTAGCTGGTTTATTCCCTACCTCCTCCAACACTTGGAAAAGATTCAGACAAGGGCTACAAGAGTGATTATAGAGTGCCCGGGAAAACTTGCCTTACAAGGAAAGACTACAGCTCAGTCTATTTAGTTCATAAAGGAGAAGGTTAAGAAGCAATCTAATCACCAACTCTGAATGCTTACACAGGAAAGAGATTGCTGAGAGCAGATGGGTATTTAATCTACCAGAAAAAGGCGTAACAAGATCCAGTGCTTGGAAGCTGAAGCCAGTCAAATTCAAACCAGTTTACACAGCATCAGTTTCCAACAATAACAAAATAATAACTATTTTAACAACTGAACTAAAAGAAGTGGATTCAGTGCCATTTGCAGCCTTTAAACAGCCACTTGAAGTCTTTCTTAGAGATACATTGCAGCACATAGGGTTTAGCATAGGCCCTGGTACAAGGGATGAAAGGAAGCTTTCTCCAGCCATGCAGCACAGCTCTGCTCTGTCTTTGCCCTCTACAGCCCAGCAGGTGGGCTCCTCACTCAATGCTCTGTTGGTGAGCTTCTGGGGCCTGAGCTGCTGAGAAAGTCAGACTTGTCCAAACCCATACACTCATCACAGGAACCCAAAGTTGCATGACCAGAAGTTTCCAGCATATGTTCACAGACACTCAAACTTGTGCACAGAGAGATGGTGAAGTTCTAAGCCACAATACAGAGAGATATTTGGAAAGGATCTTACATGAAAAACATAGAATTCAGCCTAGCAGACCCGAAAGAGACAAAGCAATGTACCTGAATTCATCACTGTTACACTGGTCCACAAGACAGGAGTTACTCATATACTTTCTGACCCACCAAAATACATTAGGCCATTCTGCTGCCTTCCCCTAGACAGTCTCTTCTGCTAAAGCAGCAGTTGCCCATCTGCAGCTGGGCCACAGTGCCAATAGATGAGGCCTTGTGGAAAAGCTTTGCACTCCTTCACTGCATCTTGCTCACTAAGGACTGGACTGATTTGTTTCAGGCAGCAATACAATAGTTAAATATTACTGAGTTGCTAGGAAAAATACCAAACCAGTTTATATCTTACTGTATTTCCTTTCCATTCAAACTGTATTATGCTGCATATACCATTTCATCACTTCACAATACCACAAACTACCTTTTATTGCAAAACAAAGCTTTTCAATGTAAGGCCCCATATCATAATCCAGAAGAACTTTCCTTATCTATTGCGACAGCAAATCTTTAGTGGCAACCACATGTTATTGTGTTTGAGGGATTGAGACTTTTGTATGAACATGCTGATTGTCTCCTTGAGACATATATAATCAGCATTTTGTGCCAAGAAACACTTAAGCCAACAGAGACTTATATCATTCTGAAATGTTGTTGGAATTGAAAAATGTGTATTTTGGCTTATTTCCTTAAGTCTGCAATAGCAGGAATTTCTTAGGGGGGTTTTATTATTTTATTTTTAACTTCATTCTCTTCGAAAATTCTCTGAGATTGAGCAAAAAGTCAAAACATATGTTCTGAAAGAAAGCAGCAATAGCAATAAAGTAATTCATTTTTATATACCAGTGCTACCTAATATGGACTCCTCTTGGAATATAGACCTCTGCCTCAGAAACTATTTGGTCACTTCTGCCTCTGTCCATGGCTGAAGAGCTGTGCCCATACACTGTCTATTCAGGAGCAGACAGCTCTGAAAGCAGAAAAAAATTCACTTTGGTTTTTTTTTTAGAGAAGTGAGTGGGTGACTGTGCATCTTCTACATGAGAAACAGAGCAAACACAAAACCAAACAAGTGTCTATTTGTATATTTCAGCAGTTCCCGAATGTCAGTTTACTGCTCAGAGGAGTTGCAGGAGTAACATGTTCAGTATTCACAGAGCATCCTGTCACATTTGCTGCAACAGATATTTTTAACTCCCTCTTGCTCCATATGTAGAATGTGCAAATACACAAAAGAATGTCTTAATTGGTCCTGCTTTATATAAATGAATAATGGGCTAAATGGGTTGAAGTGAATGCCATATTTATCTCTCCACTGAGGAAAGACATGATGATTCAGAAACAGGGAAGCCAAGAGGATTCAGAGCCTTACTCACAAGTGGAATATATATCTCCTGTCAATATATTATGTATTCCATTTCTACTACAGCCCCCTAAAGGCACAAATAGAAAAAGAGAAGCAAAATCTAAATGTTTTATTTCTGCTCAACATACATTCACAAATGTGGCAGGTTTTTATACTTGCTTTCAGGATTTCAGAAACAAATCTCTAGAGCTCTTTATTTTACTGAGTTTTTGTAAATATTAAACTCTCCAGTGTTAGTTCCACCATTTGATACTACCATTGCCAAAAGACATTTTATATTCCTAGGAAGCAGAGGCAAGAGCAACAGAAGGCCTGAACTTGCCTTTACTCACATAAGCAATATCCCACTCAAGCCAACAGCTCTGCTCTTTCCCATTAGAGATACTCCTTCCAGGCATCAAAAAAGCATGTCAGTGAAATAACAAAACAAAACCCAAACCCAACTTAAAGAATTGTAATTATTTTCCTGCTTATATCCTTCTACATACAACTACTGCTTAAAAATCTATGCAATCAGCATATGACTTCTTTTTAATCCTCTCAAAAATACAAGAATCACCAAAGAAGTCCAAGAAAATAAAAAGCAGGATGTGCAAAACTGGGCTGATATTTTGATTCTGCTGATTCTGGAAGCTGATATGTTCAAGTGCTGCTGGTCTGGCTGGATTTTATAATTACACTAGGCAGAAAGCAAGTCTCCTCTGCACTCACCTCACCAAGCAGGGAATCACTTTTAGGGCTGGTGAAAAAAGTGGAACATCTCATTTCCATTAATCTGGCTCATAGCTTCAGATTCATAGATGGCATTAGCAGAGCACTGCTTTCAGCCAGAGTAGAAGTTCAGCCTTGTGTTTAGCTGTGCATTAACTTAAGCATGACAGAGTAAAAATGCAGGAAGGGTGGGGGTGGGGGGAATTCATCTGGTAATATTTTTTCAGCAGAAGGAAAAGCTTTACAAAATGTATAGGTTCAGTTATTCCCAAAGCAGTGTTTTGTTAGTAGCATAGTTGTGCATACAGTGCCATGGCTGGAGGATCTGCCTTGCCCTCGGCAAGTAAGGTAAAGCCTCAGGCATATGTAATTTAAAATTCATTTCTACTCTAGCAGACAGCTTCAGACCAGCACCTATTTTTATTTTATAAATACAGTGCTCTCAATTGGCATTCCTGTGGTCCCTAGGAGCCAACACCAAAACCATCTTATGTTCTAGATGTGCTTTAGAAAACAATACACAATTGCACCTTTAAAATCCATCAGAATGGATTGCAAAGAATCCTGCTGTGCTCTCACATCAGCCCAGGCCTGGAACCATTTCCTAATGGACACTGTGGAGCACCTCCCATTAAAAAGTGGCATTGCTGGCAGAAAGTATTTGTCAGATGATGCCCAAGCCAATAAAACATGGCCCTCATACTGTGTATTTTAAACACTGTTCCTTAACCAAAAGGAAAAGAAGGTTCCCCTAACCTTCAGTAATTCTTGACTCCACAGGCAGTTCATGCGTGGTATTTGTGGGTACCACATGTTGCTGCTGCATTTTGTACCTCCTCAATCTCATTATCTTAGTACTTAAAATATGGGGTATTTAAAAATAGGTAACTAGTGTCAGTAATGACTGTTCTTCACAGTTTTAAACTACCTGTTAGTATTAAGAGTGAAATTTGGAGGGGGCCTTGATAACAAGCTGACATATCTAAGTCTTGCTAAAACAACAGACCACATGTTGCCCTCAGTCAGCTATGGGCAAGTATCAAAGGACTTTCATGTCTACCAGAGAACAAAATTTTGGCTTAAATATTTATTGTACTGATTAAGTGATTTAGTTAATTTTCTACATTATGCCCTTCAAATACAACCGAATGCCCTCAAATCCTACTGACTTCCCTATAAAACCACAATTAGACCTTCTACTTTAGCATGATTTACAGACAGGAACTTAGAACAACTTTGATTTTTCCATCTTTGGCACTTTAAATAAGTCATTGCAGGTTCAGAGTTTTTTTGGGGAAAATGGTGTTTGGGTTTATTTTCCTTAGGGGCTTTGGGAGAGTTGAGGGTTTTTTTTTTGTTTTGTTTGGTTGGGGTTTTTTGGTGGGTTTTTATTTTTAATAAAGGTTATACAAACAGTAGAATGGAGCTAAGTGAACCGTGTTTTTTATCTGGGAGAGTTTGGAGCTTCACCCTGGCTGCAGGTGGCAAATCACAAGTGAAAATACACTATATCCTCTGGCATCAGGCTGCCCCACTACCACTGGCACTACTGTATATCCGCTACAAAGATCTAATACCAGTTTCTGCTCAAAGCAACTAACAACAGTAGCAACAGTATTTACAAGACAAACAGGAAATTTATATGGCCAATGTTGAGTCATCTCTATATCAAGTTATAGCAAACTCTGGCTTCAACGACTCTCTATGCTTTCAAAGAGTTACTGTAAGGAGTAAAGAAATACCAACTCTAGAGAACCGCTTACTCAATTTAGCATCATATCAGTAGTGAACAGTTTTATTGCTGTTTTAATATTATTCTCTTTTTAAAATGTAAATCTTGGACAAAAAAATGCATGGGACAGTCACTGACTGATCTCTACTTAACAGCTCAGTAAGTAAATGGAGTTAGTAAGTGTAGAAGATGCCCTTTTCCAAACACCATTTACAAATGAATCTTGGTTTCTAAATAAAAATAAATGTCTGGCACACCACAGTAACATACATTATCCACCAGATTGCCCCAGCTGAGTTCTTAACCATAAATATTTGGACAGCATGAACAAAGGTCAATGGGTGAATTTACTGCTGGATGACTCCATAAATTACTAATTCAGAACACCTAAAATCAAAACTATACCTATAGGCATTTGAAGCAAACAATGCTGCAGTCTCAGTAACAAGAGGAGACAAGTGAAAACTAGTTTGCTTGAGTGTTTGACACAGACACATAATTTTTTTGAAACCTAAAAAGTATAAATACTGTCAAAGAATCTTCATGAAAATTTGCAGTTATCAAACCAGGGACGAGTAACAAATATTTCACCACCTACTTTTAGGACAATTTGTCACAGGTAAACATCTCAAAGAGCTCAAAAATTAATTTGGGTTTTCATCTGAACAAAAGCTTTTAGAAACTACAAATTGTAATTTCAATGAGTAAGCTTATGTGTCTAGTATCTACCAGAAGCAAAATCATATAAATGAAAAGGACAAGCACAAGGTATCAAATCATTTATTATGTCCCAAGGACTTGAACATGACAGTGAAGATTTGGATAAGTCCTTAATTGGTTTACTCAGCCATAGCTCAAATACCAAATAAACTCCACTTAATATGACTGGCTCTGCTGTTCTCATCAAGCATGCACTAGCATGAAGTGTATTTGACATATAAAAACCCCTGTATACTAACCCAAGAATAGGAGTGCTCAGCATTCAGTAATTACAAGGATTTAAAAGCATCTCTTTCTTTCTATAGCTATTGTCATGTTAACAGGCAAGACCCCGACCCAGAAGTCTGCCTGCCTCAGTGTTTCAGGACTTCATGCTATTATGCCACAGCTATGCATTTGCTGAAGGTGCGAGAAGAGTTTGTGGGGTTTAAGCCATTTTAATTTCCCTGCCTCCATAAAAGCTGAGGCCAAATTCAGAGGGTATCAGTCATACTTTACTTCTGAAGAACAAGGCAGGAGAGCTCAGACTGAAAGAGGAAGCCAAAAGAGGAAACCAAAGATTCAGTCAACACTGCTGTACAGCAAAGAAACTATTCAAATTTCCAGAATAATATTTGGTTATTAACTATACTTACATTATATGAAAAACCAGTATGTATTCTGATGTGACTTCCAATTCCTTGGAAAAGCAACTCTTTCTTCAGCTATGTATTTGGCAAGAAAATAAGATAAAAGCAATACTATAAGCCTGGCTTGCGCTCCTAGAACAGTGTGCGGTATTTGCTTCCACTGTTTCACAACCAGTTAATAGTGGGATTCAACTTTATCAGTTCTAGAAACACACTTGGGAAATGAGGGGACAGCAGTCTACACTAAACATAGGTTTCACAAAGAAGAGACTCCAAATGTGAATCATGTCAGCCTGAAAGGCATCTAATTTCCATGGAGGGAGTCCATACGATCAGGCATTCAAAAGTTCCTAAGAGAAGCCACGTCCTAAGTCTAAGGAGAAATATATTCAAAGAGATAGAAGAAAAGACTCATCTTGGAACATCTTTCTGTGTGTAGCTGTGTTGAGTTCCCATGTTCACACACACCTCCACGTGCCTCTGTGATGTGACACAAGACTAGATCAGCCATTTGATTCAGCAGAATCAAAGATTAAAAAATATTTAAAATGCAAATGGACAATGATGCACCTTAGGTCATATACCTCATAGTGTGAGTTTCAGGCATTTGCCTCACTCTTTGCTCTGGCTTTATCAGGCCATGTTTTTCTGTATACTCCAAGCACATCCATACACTGCCAAATTAAAGGGTTTTTTTCTTAAGCAGCACCAGCTCTCCATGAACTAATTCCCATGCTGAGAACTGGTGCTGCAGGTCTGTTTCAAACATAGCAACATTTCCAGTGGCCTCCAGCTGCCACAATCTACCTCATGCAGATGGACTAATACATTCCTTCACAGGTAGCATCTGAGTTACAGGACCAGAAAAGCAGGGGAACATGTAACAGACTGAGCTCTTGCCACATTGTGAGAAAAGGTAAATTGTCAACAAACATTTCCTACATCTGATATCTTTTGTATGGAGAGCTACCCTTTTAATAAAGAAGCAGCTGCCACTGCTGAACGATTAATCAATACTGGTAAGCTGACATCTTAAGAACTTGCTGAACTAAAGCTTTTCTTTTCCTCCTGCATTTACAAATAAAGTGCTCACTATTTGACTAAAGCCTGTCTACTTGACTGGAAAATATCAGAGTCCTATTTAAATGACATTTACAGAGAATAAGATTTTATCCTGGTCGCTGCTCCTTATCGCTAATAATAACATCAGATTAGTGGATTTAGGCCAGCCGAGTAGCAATGCCTTTTCTGATCCCTTCTTAAAGCAGCTCTTTCCATCTGTCTAGCCAAGCTTTCCTCTGCTTGTATGGGCCAACGATTAGGTCTTAAATGGAGCTTCAATTGATACCATGTGGGATATCTATACAGAGGTTCATTGTGTTGCTAAATTTCAGTCAAGACATTTATCAACTCTGACTGCTGCTACTTACTTCAAAAGAGCAAAACACCTGGACATTTACAGGTATCAACATTCCTACACCCTGTTGCCTTCTTGATTAACAACAATAATTAGACAATCCCATTTGAAAAACACACAATTTGCTCGTAAGATTTATTTTCCAAATAAGATACAGGATCAGACACTAAGCTCACATCAGACAACATTGCTCAACTGATTACTGCAGGGTACTTCATGCACAACTTTCTGCACATCCAGAATCTGTCCCACAACCTATTAGTTAATGAGTGACTTAACGCTTCAGCACAGAGCAGCTTGCTAGCAATGGTGGTTTTCAATGAGGCCTTCAGAAGAAGTGACTGAGCAAGTGGGCAAGACAAAACACATCCCCCCCCCCCCACACACACACAGTGCAGTAAAACTTTTTTTAAAGATAACTATTGATTTTGTCATCATTGTTTTATTAGTAGCTGAGTTTAGCAGTAAGATGCAAAATCCAAACGTCAAATACTCTCATTAAAAATACTAAAGCCAACTATAAAGTAAATCTCTGTTTTATTTCCCCTCCTCATTTTTTTGTGGTTTTTAGTTTAAAGGTCATTTTGTATTCCTAGCCAGGCCACTTACAGTACGTTAATAACTGACATTTCCTCTTCTTAATATATAATGCAGGTCTGACAACTGCTGCACACTAAAGATAAGATGTGAAACCAGTAGTTCTCATAAGAAACCAGTGTTTCTAGATCATGCAAATCTCCTAAATCCTGTGCTTGTTTAGTTTTTAACAAGGTCTTGCTCATTCCTAACCTTGACCAAAAAAGTGTTTCCACATGGCAGTCAGGCTCATGCCAAGTACAGCTACACACAGAAAGTTGCCTGACTTAATCAAGCAATGGTGGAGACATGATATGAATATTTAGCAAGGTCAAAGTCAGACTGCTCTTTGAGAAGCAGCAATTGCTGACAGTTGAGTGAACAGCACACAAATCTGAAATCCTATTTTAATACTCACATATTTTTAGTATTTGTCATCCTGTTAACAAAACTGCATTAAAACACAGTATTAGAAATCTAAGAACATTTTTATGGAAAGGATACAATCTACTGTATATTTATGCATGTCATAAAGCCCATAATGTATCTTGCAGGAGACCATTTATCTTCATTTCATAGGGTCACAACAAGTACACACCACTTTTCCTTCAGGAAGCCTGTGGCATGTTGAGCTAGGCATCAGTCATAATAAGAAGCAAAAGACAAACTTATTTCATTAAAAAAATAGTGCATGAAGTAAAATGGAAAGCTCCAAATTTTTTAATTAACAGGATTGCGAGCATCGCTTATCTTTGAGAACAGCAAATTGGAATTAATCACATTTCAAGACCAAGTTAATATTCTCTCCCTCTCTTCTACAAAATGACTGTGATGGATCTAAATCTAGTTATTTCATGCAAAACGAGGTTAAATACTGGGGATCTTTATGACCACACAGAAAGCAGCAAGACAGACTAGGCTATTGTATTCCTGTTGCTGGGTAAGCCACAGTAAGTCTAACCACAAGCTATCAAATCAGGAAAAAAATCTCCAAGCCTTAAGTACAAAATGTTTGCTTGGTGAAGTTTTCACAGGAACAAATTACTACGTTTGCCTGGTCCTTCAGGTCCAGTAACAACATTGCCTATCACACATCCCTCTCCTCCTTGGCACACACAAGGGTACAGCAAGCTAAGGGCAACCCACCCCACTCACCAGCAGCACCACTTAGACCATCAACAGTCTACTCCCACTTCTGACTGCCATGTCCCCAGCTGGAGAGGGCAGTTGGAGCACAAGGTGCTCCTACCATGGGGTCTTTCGACCAGGATTGGCAGATAGCAGACATGTTTCTCCATGACAGGAGATGCTAATCTTTAGCCTTCAGAAGGTACCTGAGAATTATGATCTCTAAGTCTGGGCAACTCTGCTCAGGTGCACAACACTATCAGAAATGTCACTCTTTTTATGCATAAATTAAACAAATATATATATTTAATATCTATGAATTACTAAGTACAAAAACATGCTGGTCTCAGTATGGCTATAAACCATTTGAGCTCTGTGACCATGAAAAACACTGCTAATGTCTCAGTAATTTGGGATAACGAGGAGTAATAACAGTATAATAAATTATGACAAACATCATTGTAAACCTTTTTCCGATTCATGTGTTTTATGCACATACATATAACAAAGCTTCTTTATAGTTTAACCATCAATATTGAAAATCCCAATTCAATACTCTGATTTCAGGGTTTATCAACTGTCTGAAGCTGGCCCGAACAAAGACTGTACTTGTTTGCACATCAAAAAAGAGCTACCTACTGTCAAAGACAGACCTACAAAACATCCAAAGAACTGGCAATAAATGCTGCTTTTATTGAGAAAAGCTGTTGACTGGGTATTTACAAGTTGTAAATCACAACTGATTTGGTAAACCTTCCAGTTAAGACACCAAGACTGCAACTCACCATTTCTCTGATCAGACTGGCAAGATATTTTTCTCCCCTAATTCAGTTTCATATAAAATCTTCAAGAACTTTCTGCTACCAAGGCAGCAATTGCAGGGTATGTGGTTATAGGGAGATAATCAGACTCCTGGGGGAGCAGAGGTCCTCATGTGTATTTGTTTTAATCCTCAAAGGGGTAATTTTCTCACAACACTTCCCCCCCCCCCCCCATCCTATTATGCCTTATTGCTTAATTAGCTACCAGATGAAATGTAGTTCTGTTTGCACCAACTTTATGTCTACTGTAATTGCTCTGAGTTGCAGTTCCAAGAGGAAAAAAAAAATGGATCAAATAACTACATATATTTTGTTTGATTAATCATGAAAAAATCATTAAAGGATTAAGTGAAACCATTTTACTCCTGTTGATCATATTCAGCAATCTGAAATTATTTTATGATCCTGATCAATGTAATTAATGAGAATGGCTGTTAATTAGTCACACTAGCAGGTGGGCCGTGAAAAAACTTACTCACTTCATACCACAGACTATGATGCTATTAGAATTTGTGTTAATTCTGTAGCATTCACAGGTAAGAGTTTAAAAACTGTACAAGAACTATGGTCTGACTTTTCAGCACACACACCATAATACACACAGGCACACTCAAACACACAGTTACTGTTATTAAGGCAACACAGACCCACAGCTGTTTGGAGATTTAAGACCATAACCAAACACTCTTCTCATGATTGTCTTCTTTATGGCACAACCCTACAACTCTCACAGCAAACCCTCCTATCTGTACATTAAGAACAAGACAGGTTTCAAAGTAACTGGGGTTTTTACCCTCAGCATCCTGATAATTCAGTCAGTCAGTCTCATTTGGTCCTTTCTAGTCTCTCCCTAAGGAAAGGGCTTTCTTCAAGAGAAATAACCTCTTGGGTGTGAACTGGAGACACACAATGAAAGTGTTAACTGCTCAGCAGTGCTAGGTAGCTAATTAGCAGTACTAAGCATTTAAAGATGGCTTTGGTTCTCATGGGCCTAGGATGGATCCCCATTCCCAAGGAATACAGGCAGCTTAATACTTTTTTTTTGAGGAAAAAAAATGAATTGTGGAAAAGTATGTATTTATACAGAACAATACAGTTTGGGTTTGCATTTCCTGTAGGACCAGAGTAGACACTATAACATTACTCAAACTGTGGGAGCAGCACAGCTCCTAGAATTCCCCTCCAGCTAATTTATAGATTGGGTCTAAACACTGCAGCAACTGGAGAGAATGAACAGTGTCACAAATGCAGAAACCATTTCTGAAGCATACTGGGCTGTTTCAAAGAAAACATAGAGAGGGAGGCCCAGGCACATTAACAGACTGGGCAGGGCAGGGGCAAGAGGAAGGAATCCACCACATGTGAACATAAAATTTCTGCTCCCTTTCCCAAGAAGAACGTGGTGAAAGTCAGCAACATGCCCCCTTGCTCTGCACCCCAGTTTGTCCAGACATCTGCAGAGGTTTTCCCCCTCCTTCACTCTTGTGCTATATTCTACTCATAGTATGTACATGAGCCTATGTATAAAACCTCTATATGATGTGCATTTGGCTATACCCTTTTAGTCACACACAACCACACCACTGTACTAGAAAAACCCTACATCTGTTAACCAGTAAACTTAAAATACTCCTTTAAAAAAAACATATGGCCCTAGGGTTAAAAAAACAAAAGACAAAGCAAACCAAAGCAAAAACCCAAAACCCAACAATCAATCCCATCTTTAAAGGTCATCCTTAAATATCAAAATGACAAGTGCATTAGAAATAAAGATTTGAACTTACTATTTGGAGATGAAGACATTCAAGATAAGGCATCCCAAAGGCAGAAGTAGGTTATAACAGGAAAGTTCCTAGCTAAGCACCTAAACATGGCCAAGCTGTTGTGTTGCTGGTGGTAGGGAAAATCCAGGTGAGCTTGTGCTCCTGATCAATCCCTGACATGCTGGGTCAGCCCAAAGATCTGAACTACACTGTTTGCAGAAGGCTTTTTTTTTTTTACTATAAGCATCAGAAAGAAGGCAAGGGCTGTCTCCCTTTGAAAGAGACCCATAGATCAGTGAATGAAGACTTTAAAATACTGAAATTGAATCATTCCATTATAATCCTCATGTAACAAACAACATTTCAGCAAGATTCCTAATTACCTTTTGACTGGTTTTTGTTTTTTTTCCTTGTGCCCTGTTTCTGTTGGAATGGCTCTCATGGCATAGAAATAATGTTAGACTGTAATCAGAGGAAAACCAATATTATAAACCTTAGGGGTTAGCAACCCCACAAAAGCCTGTTTTTAGCAGGACTCATGTTTCTAAGGAGCTCTTCAATGGTTGTCACCCTTTATCACCAGGGGCATCTAGGTACAAGGGGGAATGCCTATGTCTTAAAGAAAGTTTGCTCCCCAACTTCTCTACTTAAAAAAGGAGAGGAGAAAAACCCTAAACAACAAAACAAACATCACCATTGTTTCTGTAACATCTTAATGATAATCCCAATGGACTGGGGTCCAGATTGTAAGGATTCAGCCTCAGTCTTACCTGCTGGTTCTTGCACTAAATATTCCATGTACATAACTGTCGGCTTGAGCCAGTGTATATTGGCCTCTTCAGATGAAAGAAAATTGGTGTCGGCAGCCTCCTGAGCACATTTTAATAATCAGCCTGATCATGGGTGCATGGCAGCTGCTCGATTGATGGTGTTAGACAGCGAATAAAGAAAGATGCCAGCAGTGCCCTCAGATCTGACATAACGAGGGAAACATCAGTCATTTGGCTAAAAGGCTCATAAAGGCTCCATCAGCTGTGACACAGGAGTCTGTCTTATGCAAAGCTAATGAGGAAATGTGGCAGTGTTAGCATTCTCTTTAGACAGTAACAAGTTGCGAGTGAGCTGCATTTCAGATGAAAAATCCAGTTGAAAACAGGGTAGTTTTCATGATCTTTGCCTAAATAATATGCTGATGTCTGGGAAAGACTGTTAGAAATCAAAAGCTTTTCAAAGGGTTTTAAGGCAGCCATTCCCAATCCCAGTGGCCTGTATATTGATTCCCAAATAATAGCACGTGTATCAGTACCTAAGGCTTAGCTCATCTGACTAGACTTTGACCGTGTCACCATGGGTCTCAGACTCACACATGCTGCTATTCCTCCTTCTCATGCTGGGAACTCCTAGGTGTCCAGTGGTCGCCAATTAGCAAGGTCTGGGCTCAAAACAGGGCTTTCTAATTGATCTGTGCAGACCTGAATGGGAAGTAGAGAAGACACAGCTGCACAACCTAGTTCTGCACTGGTCTTCTGCTTTACTCCACCCCAGGGCTTTGGAAGCAGTGGTTTGGAGTCATTTGAGAACAGTGCCCATCTCTACTATGTGAATATTTTAAAGGAACTGTCCTCCAGGAGGGTATGTGCAGCTAACCCCTGGCTGTGTATTGAGTTGCAGACTCAGACTGTGAGAACAGTATACCCAGGAGCTGTCAGAAGAATTGCTCTGGAGAGTAAGGTTACAGAAGGGAAGTGGAGAACAGACTCACAGATGAACTTTCACTTTCAGTCAAATTTCCATTCCTAACAACTTCTTCCATTTCAGCTTCCTAGCATGTTGATATATTACACTAATTATAAAAGTGACCTTCTCCCCTTCTACTTTTTTTTCTTCCTACCACTGCTCCAGTCGATAGATTTACAGTCTAACATTATGTCTGTGTATGCCAGGAGAGCCATTCCAACAGAAACGGGGCACGACAAAAAAAAAACAGTCAAAAGGTAATTAGAAATCTTGCTGAAATGTTATGTTTGTTACATGAGGATTACAATGAATGATTCAATGAGCCTCAAAGTTCATCCTTAACATTGATAAGTGGGCTTCTGCCAAGAAATGCACAGCTGGTGACAGCAGGGATTCAGGGTTTGGGAGGGACACGCACTTCTAAGGCGAAATTGGAGACAGGGATTAGAATCAGAGAAAACAAAGGAGGTCTTTATTCCTGGAAATGTTAAAGTCATTTTTCAGTGGCAAAGGAAATGCCATTTTTATAACACTTACCTAATCATTCCCTTCGTTTTGATAGCAGATGTTTAGTTATGTAGGTAGAAAGTGGGATTACAGTGCTAGAACAAAGAAAAAGGCCATCAGGTTTTCTGACTTTGTTCCTCAGTCACAGAGGCACTGAGTCACCCTTGTGTGTGTCACTTAGTCTACCTGTACCTCTCGCTCCACCTTAACAAAGCAACTAGGAAAATCTAAAGAGGGATAAGCAGGGGTAACTCAGTATACAAAGAGCTCTCAAAACAGAGATAGCAGTGCACTGGGGCTGCAGAGATGCAGAAGTTTCCCACCAAGTGCTAACACCCTACTCCAGACTGTTCCTGCCCGAAGTTACACAATTGCAACAGTAATATACAATGTAACCTGCCTGAAAAAGCAATCTCCTTAAATAACTTTTCCTAAGAGGTTGTCCCTAAGTACTCTCAACTGCTTCAAGTAATGTTTCATTTGTCTTAGAGGTCCTTCTCAATAGATTTTTATCAGTCCTCTGAACAACCATTTGCAACAACTTCGACTACAGCTGCTATTAAGGTTAATTAATTAATGCTTCTTAAGATGAGATTCATGTGTGAAAGATTACAAGCTGTATAATGGTGCTTTACTGTAAAAAAATGTTTTCTTATGAAAATTATTTTTCTGGACTCCTTTTAGACCTCTGTGCTGCAAGTTAACTTTAACTGCTTTCTCTGTAGTAATGACTTACAAACCACAATACCTTTTCCCAGGAAGAGACTTCAAAATTGCACCAGCACATTGGAACACCCTGTCAGCATCAGAGAGTTACACTGCAAATGGTCTAAGTGCATAATTTTTTCTAACAATAGTGCTTTATTTCTGCTGAAAGTTAATATCACTGAGGTATTTCACTTTTATCTAGCTCCTTTGGTACTTGTATTTGCTTGGTAATGTGGCTTTGCCAAGTTACACTAATATAAATTACATATTATTGTTTTGGGACACATTCTTTTTTTCAGCTTATATTTTAGAGCTGCACAATTTGTATGCAGTATTCTTCTCGGTTGACTTTCTACAATGCATCTGGTATAACCACATTTCCATCTAATATAATGTATTAGGTTAAGGGTATATAGTGCCTAGCTTGTGAGAAGCCAAGGAAATTTTCCTGAGAAATAAATGCATGCCCTAAAGCCATTTTTGCAAAATACTAAATGGTAAACAATTACAATGCTTATGCTAAGCTCCATGTTAACAGCTGCATGTACTACAGACTGACATACCAAACATTGATACAGCAGTGCCTGTACAGAAAGCATTTAAAACCTTATTTCAAAGCTTGTAACATGCCAACATGCAAATTAATAAATTCTTCTTTCCAAATGTCACTGGCATGGTGATTTCCTGCCAGCCTAAGTGTCATTCTCCTGAAGCAGTAAAAGTAACACAGTCAATCTTCCTCTGAATCCTATCTCCCTGGCTTCCTGTAGGGTCCCTGGGAGTTTATGATTCATATTCAGAAAGCTGTATGCAGTAGCCCTTTGGGGATATGTATTAATGAAGAAATTTTCTCACGCCAGAGCTGCCACTTTATTGGAGTAGGAAGGGTACAGGCTGTTCTGAGCGGCTTTTTAATTTCTCATAATTAACCCTGCCAGAATTAACATTGGTGGCATCACTGACAGCAAATTAAAGAAGCCACATCAGCAGAGTTAAAGCTTTTTCTGTCTTCCCCTTTTCAGCTCCTACCCTCCCCTCTCCCCACACTTGTATGTGTTTAAAGAACAAAGTTCTCCAAGTCTGTCGAGATGATGGTCCTGTCATTGCACTGAGGGCTGCTGGGATAGGGATGATTAGAGCATTCTCAGACTTCCCTGCCGCTAATATCCACCTATTTCAGCTCTTAACTGGCCACGTGCCATGTTGATTTGTGGCAAAGATCCGTGGTTTCAGTTTCTTTCGCTCTATGAGGTACAGTGGTTCACCTAATCTCCACTGTGAGTTGATGGAACCAAGATCTAAAGCCCACTGCAGCATTCAGACAGTCTTTTCTACTGACAATGTAGGAAAAGACAGATCAGCTGTACTTTGAGTCTCTTTAATCTAGTTTTATATCAGCCCCTTTTACACAGTCCTGGACAGATGATGAAAACCAACTATGAATACCAAGATATCCAAATAAAAACATTTTTTTCTTCTGTTAAAAAAAAAAAGTTATTTCTGGCTTAAGTTTTGATATTCCTGCAGCCACTTAAAAGCAGAATTTCAGAAGTAGAAAAAGGATGGACTATCAATCTCCTACCTGATTTTCACCACTGCATGTCTGAGAGGAGAGAGGGATCCTGGAGAAAGCACAATGTAGTGAATGCCATAAGAACTACAGCTCAAGCCCACCTACTGCACATAGGTGCTTCGAGAACTGAGGTTCTAGAGGCCAAAACCTAGATTGGCTTAGGCAAATATTTAATGTCCTTGCTTGATCTTTTGGTGAAAAGTGACAAATCATAAATTTGAAAATTCTAACAAAGGCAAGATATGATGGGATTGCTGCTATTACACTCACATGCAAGGCACCAGTGGATGAAAGAAAAAAAAACCCCACCTAACAGTGCTCTTCATTTATCTACCTGCCAATTTCCGTGGAAATCGTATTTATTGATCCTCTTATTCCCTCAGTCTAATCCTAGCCTTTCTTTAGCAATGAATGAAATTTGTTATCATGGTCACTTCACTTTCTGTAGGAGAGAACCTAACCCATACACATCTTTCCACAAGATCATGCCAGGAGATGATGGCTTTAATAGCCCACAAGGAGAATTTCCAGTACTATCCTGCTATTCTGCACTTGCTTCTTTTCACATTGCCTTCTACCCAGGGACCTGGCAGTGAAGCCTTCTTAAAACTTCCAAGTGCTAAAACACCTGCCTGGACTTCCAAATGTCCCTGTAAAGAAAGATGCAAATTTGGCAGAATATAGAAGCATTTTCCACCAATTCCTTGGCATGATGTTACTGTTATGTGTCAGTCTAAAAAGCCCAAATCCACAAAGCCAGTAACATTTTCAGAGATTTGATGGCTTAAGAAGAAGAGGAATTTCCATTGATATGGGGTAAAAGTCCAGGAGAACACAATGGTTATGAGCAAGCATGTGACAGCTAACAGAGGTGCACACACCATCGACAAACCACAGATTGCATTGTAAAACACTGCAGTTGGTGTAGTGTTGGAAATGTGCCAGTGCAACCAGAACGATGATATGCTTCTTGCATTGTCATCTGACTTGATAGGCAATGTTCAAACACAATCTGTGAGTAATTTAGTTTGCCACAGAGACCACCAGAGGGTAAGAATCTGATTTACATTCAGCGGTCTGAAAGGTCGCAGCAATGATGGTACTGCAGATTACTTGCAGATATGACAGCAGCATCAATTGTTTGAGACTACAGCATTAAGTGTTTGTCTCTCTATGTAAGAATATATCTACAGTTCCTGTGAAAAGAAAACTACCTCTTTTAAAACTGGGGAACAACTGGACTTCTGCAGAAGTTCTCATTAAGATGACTACTTCTATAACTAGGGAAGCATAACAATCCTGAGTGGCAATGAGTTCAGAACAGTACTGGTTTGATGAATGCATCAGTTGACAATGGAAGAAGGAAGGTATGTAGCACTACCATACTAGAGTCCTACCTGAAAGACAGCAGAAATGAGAGGGGCAAACATGCCCGGAAGATAAACCCTTTGGTTAGTTATAATTCCTATGTGACCCACACTGCTCTTGTGGGAATATTAGTTTGACTCATCAGCAAGTTGTCTTGAATGAAGCTACAATCCTGGACCATATTCTTGTCCCCCTTTAACTTCTCTAATCACTCTAAAAGTCTGAAGAATCCTCAGCATTTTAATTAACTCCCTGCCAGTCTTTGTTGAAAACACTACAGTTGAGAAGATTATCAACTACATAGGATTTCTGGAGTCAAGTCCTGAAAGTCCTCAGGTAATTATGAGACATTTCCAGTAGGAAGCAGATATTTACCTATCTTTCCGAGTCAGTCCTCTTGATTTTATGACTATATCCATCACTAGCATACATCTTGTTAAAGGTCTACAAATGGACAACTTAGTTGGGAGCACCATAGCATAATAAGCCAGGAAAGATGGAATACACCTGAAAAGGAACAGCAAACAGTGCTCAGAGCAACTGGGAAGGTATTTAGAGCTTAGTGTAGAAAAATCTCTGAAGCCATTTGTTCTGTGTACGGCTGCAGTAAAAGAAAAAATCACAAGGACACAGAAATACATCAGCAAAGAGCTGCAATACAAATCATAGGAAGTGAGATGATTTCTTTAATAACTGCTTCACAACTGGAATTCTGTCTACAGTTTTAAGCATCACACAGGTAAGTTAGTTCTACAGTAGAGGGGATGCAACCTTAAAAAACCTTGAACCACCTTCGATAGCTCAAAGATTTGTTGTCAAGACAGACCAATGTGACTGAACTTATTCTTACTAGGAAAGAGATAATTTTGAAATGACTAAACAGAAATATTTCACTTCTTATTAGGAATATTTTAAGCACAACACAGAGATGTGGGAGAACCTGTTCATCATCAGTTTAAATACAAAACTGTGGGCATTTCACATTTGCTAATAAAGAGCCAGTATCTACTATCAGTGCCAGCTATAAAACTCCCAGTGACTTCAATGAAAACTGCAAGTGTGCATCTAATTGAGGAATCTGGATCACAAAATGTAAAGAAAAATCATTTTGCTTAGAGAGTAATGAATATGCCATATTACACTGCCAAGTAATATTATTGCCACAAAGTCTCAATGAGTTTATGAAACAGATTGATATTTTTATTAGCAGAGAATAGATTGAAAGGGAGCTACAAAATAAAATGAGGATGAAAAAAAGGTAAAAGAAAGTAGGCTTACTGGGCCAAATGGCTTTTTCATGTCCATAAATTGCTAAGTGTATTTCTAATTAATTTCCCAATTCAAACAGCCAGAAATAAAAACCAGAGGCTTTTGAGTGTGCCATGAACTCGGGAGAGACTCTAGTCTTGGACAAATAATAGTATAAAATGGTTTATGAAACCAGAGGGTTTATGGTCTATAAATAACTTCCATGTATTTTTATTCCTTACACGTACAATATTACTGAGGACTGGGTGATAGGTTTGCACTGCTGCCTGGTTGACTTCTTCCACACACACACCCAAGGTAATGACGATATTGATCCTGAAGAGACATTTTTTGAGACAGATAAAAAAAGCCACATAACTGAACTAATAGAAAGGGCCTAGCAACTTTGTGGTAAAGCTGCAGTCCTTTAAGTGAATAGCAATTGGCTATATCGTTTAAAACCTGCATCCTAATATGTTCAGGGGTCTGGGATGAAGAAGAAAGAAAAAAAAGCAGTAAGACACCTAAAAGATGACTTATGGCAGTTAGTGCCTTTAACAGGCCTTTAGATAGCTACCATGTAAATTTTTCAGCATCCAAATATTATTTAAATCAAAAAAATATATAAGATGTGTGTATCTGCCAGTGTAAACAAGAGACTGACTGAGAAAATGCTTCTGATCTTTAGGACTCATAGCATGCTCTTTTTTGGCTAAATGTGCAATTCAAAACGTGCCTAATTCCTAAAATCCATATATGTGACACTGCCTGGGTTTCCATGGCTACTGCTCTGAAAACCATATTAATTATTCAAGAGGTCCATGCCATTCTCCCTGTGTTCCATAAGGAATGCTGGGAAGCACTGCCTTTATAGTGCAATACAGATATTTAAAAGGACTACTTCACTTGCTTTAAATACCACAGGTATTTTCTTACAGCACTATGACATCTGCATGATAGGTCCCATAAATATTATTTAAACACTCCAATGAATCAGTAAAAAAAGAAAAGCCAGCGAAAACCCCAAACAGAAAAGCTCTCCTCTTTGCTTTTTTTCCCCCCTGTATTTCAACAATCTTCCAAAGGTGATTTAATTCCAGTTTTTGTTTATCATCCTGATATAATAGTATTTTAAACAAAGTCAACTAGCTTGCCTGCAGTAGGAATTAACTGCCTGTGTTATTCCAGAGGATACTGTTTCAAACTGTGAAACTTATATTAAAATCAGATTTCTCACATCAGCTGTGACTAAGCAGCTGTTTGCCATATCTGTTGATCTCTGTATATTTTAATAAGCATAATGAGTGCAAGGAACACTCTTTACAGATAAGATTATCCAAACACACTGTAACAAAGTAGGGAATGTCAGCGCTCGAGCAGTACCTACCACCGCTGATGTCCTGTCAGAGCAAAACGACCAGTGCCAATCACAGGAGAGCAGCACTGGTGCATTACAGGGCCAATTACTCAAAGGCAGAGAAGAAAGGGAAGTGGGCCAGATCCTCTTCTCAGTGGAAACAAGACAATAGACTTACCCCAGATTTATACCTGTCTGACTGAACACATCATCTGGCCCAACATCAATCTTCCTGACACAGAGTCGCTTGGGATCTCCAACTGGCATATACGTAATACTCAGGCAGCCCTTATGGAAAAGGTCTATAGGATGTAAGAGAAAGTGATAGCTTTTCTGTAGAATTTTCTCAGTCAAACCACTCTATAAAACGCCACTGCTGAGACATTCTAGATCTCAATTAAGTGTTCTGTATTCCTTCTATATTTTAGCTGTAAAAATAATATTCTCTATTAATGTCTATATGCTTAGGGATATTTTTCTGTAAAAAAACCCAAACAAACAAACCACAAATCAATTTATTTTTTCTTTCCAGAATCTTCAAGTCACAACCCTATTACATTCTCCAGCAAAATCTACAGAATATCTGAACACATTGCCGACCTTTTTACCTAAAGTGGGGATTTAAAAGGTAAAGTGAACCTGAATTTCCCCAAAGCACGGATATAGCCTTCTTTTAGTCCTGTCACCACATAAAAAAGCCAAGCAAACAACAGGGAAAACAGAGCTCCAGATTCAAAGCCTATCCAAGTCAGAATGCCATGAACAGACCCCAGACTGACAAGCCCTGAGCATGATCAAATACACAATAGTAAACAAATCAAATAGTGCAGAAATACTTTTAAGTCTCAGAATCACAGGAACACACACCATGCCTGTACATGCCTCTCCCAATGTACTGTCTCTTTACAGCACTCCTCACCCTGATAACATTTTACAAGATGGTCTGCATCCTGATACTGGTCTCAGGATAGTGGCAGTGCAGAAGCAGGACCCAGGACTGAGATGGCAATTTTGTCTGATAATCTTCCACATCCTGTATCACCTACTTACCCTCTATTCAACATCTGCCTCCTCTCCTAATGTTTGCAGAATGAAAATCCCTCCTCCTCTGGCTATGTACAGTATCTAGCTCAATCCTGATCTTCCCTCAATTTAGCTGAAGCATCAAGACATGCTTATAAAACAGCTAATAAACTATTACATACAATAATTTCCAGTTGCCTGTTTCCAGTGTTTGTTGGTGGTTTTTTTTACCTTCCTCCCAAATATATTTCACTAACAGGACACCATCATTACTATTATTATTTACTATTCAGATTGCAGCTCTAGTGCCCACAGTGCGCATTCTTTATTACTCCCAAGTTCTCACTTGCCATACAAAGTGCTCCATCCAAACACAGATAAAAAGTAATTTCCTCAAGAGCAAGGTGTAAGCTGAGCATACTTAATTGTGTGCTGTTATATCAACAGTATAATGTTGCAATAAAATTCAAAAACAATGTGATTAAAAATTATACCAAATGAGGATACCAAGGTGCCATAGCCAGTCAAAGTGCATTTATCTGATCTAAATTATATGCTAAGCAAATAAAATAAACATGCAATTTGCTAATTAAAGTGCACTCTCATGTATCTTGTAACCACCATAAATTATACAGCAACATTTAATTTTTTTGACTGTTTAGCAATGTTTATGACTGCTTTACTAAATTAAACACAGAAAGAAGGGGGCATATTAGTAGAAAAGCACTGCTTTCCCCTCCTGCTTCCTTTTAGATTTAATTTCCCCCTCTAGTATTTCTTTTTGTTGGAGGTTTTGATTTTTGGGGTTTTTGTTTGTTTGTTTTAATAATTGCACCTTCCTAAGACAATATCAATTTTATTGGAGACCCATTTTTACTTCCAAAGTGCATGTTCTATCCAATTCAATGACAGGTATTGGCTTTTACAAATTTTCTTCAGTAGTAAAGTTAGAGTGTTTTGTTTTTTCTTATTGGAATAATCTTTTTAATAAGAATTCTATACTCAAAAGTCCCTTCATTTAGTCAATTACAAGAATGGTGTGTTTTTCCTCTCAAATAAGATGAAGATTTTCAATCTTTTCATTTCACCCAGAACAGACGGCCGAAATCACAAATGGCAGCTGACTGGTTCTAGTCCAAGCTGTGAGCCTTCCATTATCTGGAGTCAAATGCTGAAGGCATTCCTGGATTCCACTCGAGAGGAACTGTGAACAGTTGGGGTTGATTTTCTCTTAAAATATAAGAGAAGTCTCAGACTCTCTGTTTGCCTGGCAACCAGGTCAGCTGTGTTTTAGACTTCTCAGAAACAATGTTTTATCCCAGATATGTTTAGGTAAAGAGAAGGGGGTGTGGGATGTGGAAACCACTGTTCAATCCCTTACACAACTGCTTAACAGCTTCTCTGAAAATGACAATGGGATTAGTTATGGGATCTGACTCTTATCTCAGTTTCTCCCTTCCCTATTTTCCATACCTCCTCCTCTCTGTGCACTTGTATGAAAGGCAAAATGCCAATAATTAATAGAGTATGGAAGCAAAGTGGTTTATTTTCATATTTATGCTCAATACCCAAAGATTAACATTCCTCAAAGTTGTCCATCTATCTGAAATTCAGAGACCATCTATGATTGCGCTCTTGGAAGTTAAAACAAGAGCATTAAACCTCAGCACAACCTCTGTAAGTCGGCCAACATTATAGTTTTACATGTCTTCCTTCCTTTCACAGCAACTGAGAGGATAGAACTTGCACTTTACTGGTTACAGATGCCTTTTTAATTGGTATTACTTTGCTGGGAGGATCAGTGAATTAGCTGCTTTACACACAACGCTGCCCAATTTGCAGTTTGGCTGCAAGATCTTTTCCCTTCGAAATACTCCTGAATTCCTGTCTTCAATGAACACTGCCTCTCACAAGAACAAGGAAATAGTTCTGCTATCTAATCTGCCTCCTGAAACCTTGCCTAAAGACAGCTCCTGCTTCACTGGTAATTTTATTTTTTTGGAAAAGGGGGGGAAAATTACACTTCTTTTGGTCACTCAGACCAGCCTTTTTCTAATTTTTCCTGTTGACTGGCATTTAATAATACTGCTTCTGCAATGAACAGAAAGCATTAGAATCTCTTGCAAACAAAAATGTTGTCTTTTTTTAGAAAAACATTTTTTCTTTTTACACATGTACAGAGATATGCTAGCTAGAAAATACCCATTCTGCCTTGTCCATGAGGGCATGTGACACCATCTCTCAAACCTCTGCTTATACCATGTGATGTTAAATAATTTTAAGTCCTAGACAGAAACTTTTCTGCTTTCTGAATTATGTCTCCATCTGCTCTGATTTTGGGGATTGGAATCAGATCTTGAACTAAGAAAGTTGATGCCAACAGCTTGTGAAGCCAGTGCCCATTAAAAAGATGGGGTGGTGTTAAACTGAACAGCCCATGTCAGTAAGCATGGTTAGGCTAAAGGCTCCAACCATGCTTACTGACATGGGCTGGTCAGTGCAGAGACAATGTGCTAATGGAGAGGAAACAGCACATGCATAATTCAGGTATTATAAAATGGATTTGCCTAGCATAGGTGAGGTTCTAGACTCAGTAATATTTGGTCCAGCAGCTTATCAAATTTAGCACATTTACATATGACCTTCTTCAATCCCTCCTCCCCTCCTGCCTGGCTGAGAAAAATCAATAGTGCTTTGTTGTAGGGTTATGAGAAATTCCAGAAGTGCAAGATAAGCTACTCTCTCAGTTCAACCCTAATAGCCAATGCAGCTCAAGGGAACTCACAATTACCAAGGCTATGGCTCACTATTTCTCTCTTATTATGACTTAAGGATATTTTAATGCAGGGGAAAAAAGTAGTTGCCACTATTTCCAAATTTCTTTCTGCAAGATACATAACATGTCCTAGGAAGCCTTCCTATGAGGCCTGAACTCTCAGACAAATGGAACCAGAAGTCCCCATCTTCTCCTCCTCTTCCCAACATGTAATAGCAAACTTATTTTAAAAGTAAAAAACAGTGGCAGGAAATACTTTTCATTAATTCCCAAATTATTTAGAAGAGCCCATTTTATAGGATGAAATGTAACTAAATTACAATACAATTCAAGCACTTTGTTTGTAGAGCGAGATTCTTCTGTTTTACTGCTGTAAAGACAAAGTAGCACCACAGGACTGAATTGTATTACACCAGATTTCCAGAAAATAAAGGAGAGCGGAGCCCTGCCTGTTGACCTCTACAGGATTTTTGCCTAAGTGATTATTGGAAGATAAAGCCTTTTGACATAAAGAGGAATGAAATTGAATTTTAAAAGAAAAAATGTGCAACAGAAAATGCAAGGCAATTATCTGATTACTAATAGGAAGAGGTACAGAGCCACAGCATATAACGTTCAAGGGATTATCCAGCTTTGAACAATGCTTGCTTAACAGCTGCTACCGAACTGTGGTTTGTGTACTTGGCAGAGTTTCATTAATGATAATCTACAGTGTTTACAGCCCATAGGCCTCTAAATATGTTAAGAACCTTTTTTATTTGTATTTTATAATCCTTTTCCTTTATGTTTTATGTTTTTCTTGATATTTTTGAGATCTGAGGAGGTTTATGTTTCAAAATGATTCATTTTGCTCTGACAACTGCAGAGCAAGATTGCAGTAAATGTTCCCTTGTTATCAACACTATGTATTTATAAACAGAAAGGAAAACCATCTACATTCATACCAAGGTTTGGATCACCACCAGCTAATACATTCAGATGACAATATACAGTGCTCCATTGTTTACATGCAAAAGTAAATGTCAAACAGAGGTGTCTTCGCGAGTTACTAGATATTCCTCAGTCACTTCTTGGATCTGTCAGGTTGCAGCAAATTGTAACTGCCTTATTTTTGACATTGCACTTGACCTAACCTTCATTTAGAGGAATCCTGCAATTATTTTAAAGGTAGAGTATTGATTAAGACTTAGATTTGCTTTAGAATTTGGTTTTCAAATGTTTCCCTTATCTCCTTTTTATGGCAACACTTAGGTGATACTAGGAAAGCAGAACATAATTAAAAATATAATTGTTGTGGAGGAGATTATGTATTATGTCACATACTGAGAAAATGATCATGATTCAAAAGTCAAGTTGCTGAGTCCAGGCCAAAATCATTTTGACACACGGTTTCAGTGGTCATGATGCTGTCATGATAAAACCCAAAGGAGATTATTGCTTCAAAGCAATTAGCACAGTTAATTTTGACACAGGACAGCACACTTCTCCTTCAGTATTTTCCTCCTCTTTTGTCCTCTCCCCCTTT
This sequence comes from Bucco capensis, assembly GCA_013396975.1. Classification (NCBI taxonomy): domain Eukaryota; kingdom Metazoa; phylum Chordata; class Aves; order Piciformes; family Bucconidae; genus Bucco; species Bucco capensis. The sequence goes on from VWZO01015147.1 coordinate 946,965, forward strand.
TAACATCTGATGCGTGCAAGTTCTCGTTGCGGCTGGTTTCCCATCTCAGCGATGCTCGGCTGCCAGGAGCCCTCCTGCCAGGCTGCACTCCCTGGGGGATGTGGCACTGCAAAGAGCTCCCTTCACCCACAGCAGTAGGAACCAGAAACTCTCAATGATGTGTCACCCTCATTCCAACTAGTATCACAGGGGCACCAACACTGCATCTCAAGCCACAAAAGGGTTTGGGGTTTTTTTCCTTTTACACTGGTCTTCCAGTGTGCTTAGCTGCTGAGCCAGTCTCACTAAAATGTACACTTGAAAGAAATCCTCTCCCCTCCTGATCACTATTGGTTTCTATAGAAACAAGGAGGAATCTCTGTTCTCTAAATTTTTTTCCCCTAATGCTTTTTGCGGTACTGTATGAAACCTTTTTTTTTTTTAAGACTTCACAGCCCTCCATTTATAACCTCATTCATCCAATTAAAGAACAACAGATCAGATAAAAAATGGGCACAGGGTCTAAATTTTAAGCAACTCAATCCTATGTATTAACTATCTATCTGTGGTCAATTCATGTCTCCTGGGGTATTTTATGACTCAAGCATTTCAAAGTAAATACTGTAAAACAACAGTACATCACAAGAGTTAAAAGGGGTCAAGAGGATATTTACTTAACCACTAGTTGACTTTCTAACTTAGGAATATTTCAGCAGTTACTGTATTTGAATGAAATCCATCTCCTCAACATCTCCATAAATTACACTAAAACTCCAGGGTTCCCATCCATGGTGTGAGTCACCACCCCAATGCCTGCAACAAATTCTTATTTAGATAACTGTGATGTTTGCTTGCTTTGTTATTGTGCCCTTCTCTGGAGACTGCATTTGCACAGGAATTGCTAAGGCTTGTAAATATTGTATCTGCCTTGTTGTAATCACTAGGCAAATATACTTGCACTCAGTCATATGAAAAACATGAGAGCTGTTCAGCTATGGAAAATTTCTCTAAGAGAGGTTTGAACTTAAAAAAAATTAGAGAAGAAAATCTTTATAACAAACAGAGTAACAGAGACTACACTAGCCAGAAGTGAAAGCAGTAATACAAAGATGTTATTTGGGATCTACTGTTCTTTCCTTTCAAAAAAAAGGAAGCAATAATCATTTTTCATACCATGATGATGCAACATAATGCCTTTTTATAAAAACAGGCACTCCTTTTTCAGTGCACATAAACAACTTTCTTTTACAGTCTTCTCATATTTACTCACACATTTATGTTTAAAGTTTAATATTCATGCACACACAAATCACCTACTGTAGGTAGAGAGCTGAACTATAGAGAATAGAGGTTGATTCTATTAGGCGATTGCAGATGGGACCAAATTGATTCCTGATGTTGTTCTAACACGGCTACATAACACAGAGGATACTTCCTGTCCACAGAGTCTGAAGGAAGCATTCAGGGCAAATACTGGTTTTGCTGCTGCCACTATCCCACCAGCACTGTCTGTACACCAGCAAAGGTGACAAAGGGACAATCATGGAGTTACAACCTATGAAGTGTTGTTTTCTAACCCTATGGCAGCTTTGGTGCATTTTTGCTTTAAGGGAATTAAAATCCTTCTGCAGGTGCTAAGAATATTATGAGAGTTGTGAACTGAACAAAGCGCTGTGTCAGATTCATCCCTACTTAAATTGTAAGTCAGCACACAGTTCTTGTGCCACTATATAGAATGTTATGACTTAGAACACCATCTTTGAGTATCTAGCACAATGAGGTGCAGGACTGAAGTCACTTCAAAGCCCTTGATGGACCTGGTTAAGGCTTTTACTCAAAAGCTATTTTTTCTCAAATAGAGAAGGAAAAGAAAAACAACACTTATTGTATTGTTTCCTTCAATAAATAGTCTCATATTTTTTCATCTTTTTTTTTCTTAAATTCAAGATGGCAGCTCCACGTACACAACTCCTAATTCATTATAGAAAAAACAGAGAAACATGCCAACCTTTTGCAAAAGATCATAGAAAAAGCTGTTCAATATTAATTGTTTAACACTGTCAGAGATAACTTGTCCCATAACTTTTTTAACTTCTTAGAAGAGTGATTAACAAGTGTTTGCTCTGCAGGCACTAATCACACTAGAAGTCATCAATTTACAGAGGTTTTGTTCCTTTTTACCACAGAAAAATATTGTGTGTCTACCAAGAACCGTTTTCAGCATTAAATGTTATTCTGCTTTGCAATGTTCATGCATTATGACAAAATAAAAAAGACTAAAATCAAACAAACAAAAAAACCACATCAGTCCCAGCAAGCACAGTCTGGCACTCCTCAAAGGCCAACATAAGAAAATATGTATATGACTGGATTGTTTATTGCAGCACTCAGCAGTCAATCAACAATACACTGCCAAAAAATTGTGTGGTACCTTCTATGCATTTTCAGAGAGAAAGCTCTGTACAGCTTCATGCTCAGAAACCTATATTAAGGGATATACTGGCCAAAGTAAGGGCCTGAAAACTTCATGTGGAGAATGAGGAGAAAAATGTGTACCACAACCAACTTTTACTGTCATATCCAGAAAGCATTTAATACATGCTAAACTCGGTCAACAGGTATATAGTGTAGAAAAGCACAAGACTTACATTATTAACTGTTAGTTCAGGAAAAGCCTGTGGGAGTAGGAAATCTCTCTCTGCCAACCAAGACTATACTGAGGCCTACTGATCCTTAATATGGCAGTGAGGGAAAAAGCGCCACCTTACTGAACTTTTACACAACTTCCAAAAGGGAAAGAGAAAAGAAAATAATACCCTTTATAACCAGATATTCTTTATTTTGCTGCTAACAGCAGAATGTGCCTTCATCTCTTACCTTATTCCTGGTTTACCCTGAATATAACTCCAGATTCAATTCGCATGTGACCATTTCCAGCTCTCCTGAACACAGTTAACTGAGCCCACTGCCTATTTACTATGGCCACTATTACAGGATTATGAAGCAAAACAAGAATATCCAGTTGTTGGTCATTGATTTATCTATAAAACACTAACGGTAAAAATGATAGAAGAGGTTCTGTACTAGACAGTCCTGTGAAACAGTTTATTACTTAAGCATTAATGACCCGTTTAGAGGTCTTTACTGGTCAGGTAATGACCAGCTAAAGGAGTTAAGGGCCCGAGGCAAAGCACTCTAATAAAACCCAGCATGCAGCATGTGTTTGGTTCCTCCAAATTCTATTAGGAAAAAGAAGCGTAAAGGGTAATGAAAGACATGTCCAAGAGGCACTCATATCAGCCCTCACATTTTATATTTGGCATAACACACATGGCCTTATTCCAGCAGCACAAATCATTCCTTGTTTATACTACCACCTATCACGGAGAAGAGCAGAAACTACAGCTGAAAATGGCCAGACGTGATGTTAAGGACCCTGTTGGTTTAGGCATATTTCTTCCTCCAGCTGAAGGAATCAGTCCTAATATTTGAACACCAGCATCCTTTCCACCTACAAAGAACACATGCTAAAAAAAAGATGGGAGCCAATACGCTGCCAAGCATCTCAGCCAGTCCTAAATCCTACTCTAGTAGTATTAAGAGTTGAGGGATTAAGTGTTTTCTTTATTCCTATGCACTTCTACTTGAATATGAATGTCCACTTGCTTTTTACTGTCTGCATTATGAGGAAAGGCATATTAATACAGGAGTTTAATATTGATATCTCCGCTCTAAGACTGAGACAGAACAGCTGTATATATATACTTGCCAGTAAATTAGAAGCCAAGGGTTGGAACAGTACCCAGGGCCTCACTCTTGGCTTCAGAGGCAGGTAAAACACTCAAGCCCACATAACCGCATCTCGCTATTACAGCCCCACAGCATCATTGATTTTGGTCCTGATTTATGGTATCATTTGTTCTTGATAAGAGCCACTTGTCAGCACTACTCAGAAAAAAGTAAAATACAATCTAAGAGTGGAAATTAGAGAGAGGATTAGAGACTAAGAACTGCTAGGAAAATGTGCAGAGATTCCTGTAACTGCAGGATGAGATGTTCTAGGTACAAGCAAGTTCATTTGCTCAGCATTTATTACTGTCTTTACAATAAAATGAGGATAAAGAGCATTCTGATTACTTAGTCAAAAAGCTACTTAATTTCACCATCACTTCTATGACTAGAGTATATTTTGAATGTTTATTTTAAAAACCACTCTAGTGTTTACAGGGCTAATTATAATAGCTTCTTCAGAGTATTTCCAAATTTTTTTGTGTAAACAGCCTTTTAAGCCATGTTCAAGGCTTATTTCAGACTTTAACAATCCTTTAGAGCCATTGCAGCTAATCACACAGATACGCCTTAAGCCAAATTTAAGTTTATCTCATGTACTGAGTAGAAAAGTGCTGGCTTCATACTTACACCTTCCAATTTTCAAGGTCAAATATCTCAGTGCTTTATTTCAGACCATCTGACATAACACCACAGTCTAGGCATTTACTGAAATTAAACTTCCCATCAAAAAAGGGTAGAGCAGAAACCATCATCATATCTGTTTTAATACTGTGTATTTCTACAGCTATGCACTTTGAAGGACTAAGGACACAACAATAAAATTCAGGCCCTAGCTAAACCTTGATTCTGCGCACGCAGCACAAAGCTTGAATTCAAAACAGAAGATTTACTCATATTTTTTTTTAGAGCCAAATTGTCAAGTTTTGCAACACAGGGTTAACAGCAAAAGTGCTGACACCACAGTAAGTATATAGTGGCGCCTGCAAGCAGCGCTATAATTAATCTAAGTGTACTGTCATTACCCTAAACGCTGCTTCTGCAGGATCATTCCACATCATGAGGCACCTCCTCTCTTTCTCAGATAACATGCAGTTTATTTCCAATCATGTACATTTCCAGTCATGGCATGATTCACTAAAGGAACATTAGGTCTTGAAGCAATATCTTTATCAAATCAGAATTTTCTTCTGTAAAACAAATCTTTGGCTTTTGGAGAATTAGTAATCTAATGCCTTAGGATAGAGATGTGAAACTGTGAGCTGAAAAATGCACTGCTGGAGACCATACTCAGCCTCCTTGCTTCTAGCCATTTACAAGTACATCTATCTAACCTCCTACCTACACACCTACACTTTATATGGTCATAAACCACCAATGCAATATCTAAATTATACCCTGAAAACTCCAGGTTTGAAATGGGTTGTATGAAAATTCACCTCATGTGGTTTATTCATTCCTACAAGAATAGAAGGCTCTGGTTCCTTTTAGATGGAACTCATTTAAACAAAGCCCAACAGCAAACACTCATAAATTAAAGCATTATTGGTATTCATGCAAAAAGATACATGTAAACTGAGTGAATTCTGCACAAAAGGCTTAAAAAAGGAAAGAAATAGAAACATGCCTATAAAACACTAACAGCATTTACAAAATTATTACGCAATGTGTGAATTAATACTTTGAATTACATACAAGGGAAGAAAACCCCTGTATCATGTCTCAGAACCTGTTTATTCACATACATTTCAGATTTTTCTCCTACTGCCTCCCACATCCACTGAAGTCATACTGTCTTAATAAACTAAGAAAATACAGGAAGAGAATGAATTTAAGTATTTCACTATATCTATCTGAAGCTGGTAATGTATAATGGATAGACATCTATCCAGAATATATTCGCTTCAACATAAGCTATATTTGAAGCAATTGTCTGCTTCAGGAACTTTATGATCAAGCTACTATGATTATGTGTACAGAATAAAGCATATCTAACAGAATTACTCATTCTTTACTTTTGATATGCAGGTCACTGATTAAACACCAAATGGAATTCTACAACAGGATTTCTATAACAGGAATATTAACATGGAATTGGTATGCTATATTAATGTCAATCACTTCGTAAAACTGTTAAGACTCTTCAGAGTAGTGCTCAGTAAATTCATACACAGAACCTGAAAAAATACACAGTAAAGGTCAATAGCAAGATTAGAAGTCATGGCCACTGGGCCAGCACAGACCACTGAGTTATTCAGCATCTTTACTTCTTGCAGATAGCAGAGTTACAACAGTGAGAATTAGATAAAACACCTTCAGGACAACATGTGTTTAATAGACACTAATGCCATCAAGCAAATGCAACATAATCATCCATGCTAAGGCTACTCTGATGTTTTTCCATCAATAAGTGTATTTCACCTAGTAAACAAAGAATACTGCAGTACACAGAATCACAGAATGTTAGGGGTTGGAAGGGACCTAGAAAGATCATCTAGTCCAACCCCCCTGCCAGAGCACAAACATACACACTCAGAGGAGTTAAAAAACATCCTTGATGACTACTTTACACTTCAACAGTGAATAACGTTTATAGACATAGGATCCTAGGTTATAGTGTGCAAAACCTAGAGCAAAGTAATATTAATGATCATATTTATTTCATATCTAAAGATGGCAGCTCACAACTATTTTCATTTAGCAGTAATTTTGTTCCCCTCCTTGTGTGTTGGCAGTGGCATTCATGCAACTGCACAGGCAGATAGACCAGGAAATTAATCTGGCTGCAAAATAATTTCCTTCCTTCCCATCCCCAACCCACCAAAAAAAAAAACCAACCAACAACAACAAAAAAAAAAACCAAACACCGTTTCCAGCAGTATTGTTTGCTTGCTCTGATTCACAACATGACATCCTCTCAGCCAGTAGCAGCACAAGGCAGACAGAACAGATGAATAGTGAATAGTTGGGTTTAGACTAGAAGGGACTAGCACTCATCCCAGCAGTCTGTGTACGTGTCACATTTAAAGTGAAGAAACATACCTACAATTGACAGTGTCCAGGCTGAGGATTTTACAGATGCTTAAAAAAAATATCCAAGGTTTATTATCCCTTTTGCCTGTTCAAGCTTTCCACCTCTCACCTTTGGAAATCCAAACTACCTCTGCCTCAGATAACCACATATAAAACATATCACTGTAACAACTAACAATGTTACCATGTCCTCTATACCAGGCAGCAGTAGCACATGAGGTCATTACTATAGAACTGGAATGGCCAAAATATACCAGTTCTGTTATAGCCTGTAGGCATGAAAAAATTAACATCCACAGAACACAGTCATGGAGTCCACCAATTTTCTTAGTGGGTAATTCCTTGAAGTATAGAAACCACCAGATAGCTGCTGAGGAAGAACATCTGAGGCCGATGTCCTGAACCATTCAGAAAAGAGGTGATCAAGGGTGCACTGTCCCCTGCTGACTGAAGAAAGATCTTAACACCAAGAGACAAGGCAGTTCAATCGTGTGGCTGGTCATATACTGCACAAGCCACACCTGGCTAACCCTCCACATCACACTGTCACAGGTATGCCTGAGAGCACAGATGAGTTTTGGGAGCAAGAGACAAGTTCTCAGCTACTGCCTCCACATCTACTTTAGCCACCTTCACGTTTTTGCCATTCCTTCCTCAGCACTGTGAGAGACCTGCTAATACCAAAAGCAGCAAATGACACTACGAAGCAACTAGTGCTTTGGACACAAAGCACCCCAGCATGGTGTGGAGGTCATGGCCACGCAAGTACTGCTAAACCTCACAGGGTATATGTACACTCCCATGTTACAACAGCAGCTGACATCTGTCAACCAAGATTAGAAGTAGTGATCCTGGTTATTTTGCCCAATTCCTACCTGCTAGAGAAACAAACCCTTCAGACCAAAGACCCAACCAACCCCCTTCAGGTGAATCCCAGGCCATAAAGCTGCAAGAACAGACTTACTTCTGGAGCTGTGACTGCTGCATTTTCAGTTGTGTTGTTGCTCATCTTCAGGCAGGTGCATAGATGCTGATTTCACTGAGATACCTTCTCCTATGAGAGGGCAGCAGGCTCTGCCCCCTCAGGTGCCGAGATCCCCAAAGTCATGGCTTCTCTGTCACCAGGTTATGACAGAAAAAAGCCACAAAGCACTGTTAAGGCAGAAATGTTTTGTTGAGGGTTTTGCCAGTTTTAAGGTAACAAAGATGGGCTCAGATATCTCACATCAGAAGAGGGCTGTGGGCACTAGATCATTAGTGGGCAGATACAATCCTGAGTCAGAGCCTTATGCCAGCCCTAAAAGGCAGGAGCTCAGACATCACTGTAGATCCTGCATTTGCTAGTGGCTAAATCTAGTGATTAGTCAGCACAGACAGCTGCTGAATCACTCTTCAAAGGCACCTATCTCCCTGCATACATCAGCTGGGCAGCCACCACACTTCACTTAAATAATCTGGGCTGTCCATCTACAGCCAGTGCCCTTTTACTAAGGCTGCACAATGCCTGAACTATGGTACTTAAGTCTGCTCCCTGAACTGCCACAATATACTTGTTGATGAAATAATAATTGACATGTATAACAAAAAGATGCATAAGATTTTGTATTAGTTGTTCACATACTTTTTCTGATAAAATAATTTGAAATATTATGCAACATTTATCTTCTGCCTTAATCAAGCATATATTTAAACATCTTGTAAAGGTCTTTTCAATTCAGATTCTGTCTCATTATTAATTGTTTGGGTATTAATGATTTTGGATTAAATGAATGTAGGCTCTGATGTTCATAAAAGATAAATGACATACTAAATAGATGAGACAATTAGTATGAATTAGTTCAATAAGCCCAAACTCCCCAAAATCTCTGCATCATTAAAAACTGCCTTGGATTTAAAAAAAAAAAATCACAAGATTAATATCATATTTTATTACTGTGACTCTTTCATGTTTTTACTGACTGTGACAGACTTCACCTAGGTAAATGTGAATTCTGTCAACTCTCATCGTAACAAAAACCCAGTCTTGGAGATAAGGTGCTCTCCACAGGGGCCAAACAAAAGCAAATCAATATTTTCTAGCTAAAGGACAATCTCCGAGTCAAGATCTGTGTGAGGAAAATCTTTAGCCAATTCTTGGAGGAAACTAACTACTTAAAAATACATAATAAGCAATTAAACTCATTGCTTCAGAATTTAACAGGAGTTTTAAAATCAGGGGCAATTATTTTTTCATGCTAGTAGATGAAAGTGAGTGTTAGCAGCACTTAAAATGATGCATGCAACAGAAAATATTTGTGAAATGACAGCCAAATTTCTACTCCTCAGTAATAAAACCAAACAGAGGGCCTACTGGTGGACAGTGGCTTTGTCCATGACAGAATTTTGGTATTGTTTTAATAGCTACTTTGAGAGAAAATTGCTGTTAAGCCCTTTGTAAAGAATATCTTCAAAAATATTCTTCTTGTTTGTTTCCTTTTTATATCTGAAATCAATTAAATCATAATTACAAATTGATTTTGGAATGTTTAATCCTGCATAACTGTGCTTTTTTTTAAGTTTGCTTTTTTTTTTTATCTTCTTTTGGGTAAACTTAAATATCATTGAACAAAATCCTCAGGACTTCTTTTACCAAACAGTGTGATTTTTAGAGGAGTGCTCCTATCAAAGTGAACAATCCTGCAGCATCCTTTAAAAGCAACAGAGCTTACACTGTTATCACCCACTGGAGTCAACAGGTGTGCCAGGAGAATGATAAACAGAGCTTTGTTTCAGAAGTACTTTAACACCTAAGCAGAGACAAATTAGAAACACTTAGGAGAGGTGTGTATAAGTAAGGTTAATACAATTCCACCCAGTGTCACAGTTCAGATCTCCAATCTGTCCACTCACAGTGTGGCAAAAAGTCAATATATGTATTTCAAGAATGATCAGTAACTTCCCCACTAAATCCTGGTTGTACTATGAACATGAGAGTCTTCCAAAGATGCAGGTTACATCAAACAAACAGAAACATCTAATATATCTATACTTGAAGGCTGTGAGAAGGACCTCATCTGACCACGAGAGGGAGAATTGAATCAGAGACATTGTTTATTCACATGTATTTCCTTCTCAAACCAAGCTCACAAGTGCATTTCCCAAGTTCAATATACTCAGGTGACCCACCCCACAGCATGAGGATTTTTGCCTACACATGCTTAAGGAAAGGCAGAACAGGACCAAATCCCAGAAACTCTTCTGTTGAGGGATGCTGAAGCAGGGTCAGGAATGGTAGGGTCACAAGGGACACGCTTTCTGAAGACAAGCAGAGTCTGAGTTTTCGTAAGGAAACTTCCTTAGGAAAGACACAGGAAATCTGTAATTGAGATTTTTTTCAGATTTGGTTGTGCTTTGTGTTTTTCACCTCAAAATAAGGCACTGACATACATTCTTGGGGCTACCTATTTGTGTAGACCCACTTCACATTTGCCACTGGAGCTCCAAAGTATGTACAAGTAGCTGGCTAATTTTGACACAGGCTTCTTGACACCGAGTTTAGCTCCTAACATTTCTGCTAGTTGGATTTTGCCTACTAAAATTCTCACACTCCTCATGTGGAAGATGGCAACAATTATGACTGGAGTCCCCCCAAAATTTACAAGGTCCTGATGACAGATTATTTTCCATGAAGAACATGGGACAAGGAAACCTGAT